>AFIV01000351.1:0-94579 GCA_000223765.2 Zymoseptoria ardabiliae STIR04_1.1.2
CTTAGGTACTAGCCTCTAATATTAGCTAGTTCTTAATAGTCCTCGAAATACGCGAGGTTATTATAGATATACTCCTCCGAGCCTATATCGATAATCTAGTTATCTTCCTTTAGTATAAACTCCTTAATCTTCGCCGGTATAATATTTAGTTTAACTTCCTTTACCGTCTTATAGTATATAATAAATATAGAGTATAAATTTAATAGGAAAACTATCGATTCTTTAGGTCGGAGGTCCGCTAGTTAGTAGCGTTTCGTCGGTAGGGTCGCCCTATATTAGGTATACGCGTCGCTAAGGATATATGCTAGTCGAGTTTAAACTAGTCGTCGTACGCTTATTATCGCGCTACGTACCCTCTAGTATCCGCTATTTCTTTATCTTTTAATACTCTTCGTTATTCTATTTCTAGTATATACCGTTCGTATAGTTATTCTTCTCGTAACCTTTCTATTAATACTTAGCGTTTAGATCTCTAATAAGTTAACTAAGTCGGGGCTCTTCTTAACTATTAAACTTCCGTTTTATAGGATTAAAGGTAGTAAATAAGCGGCTCTTAATCTATATCGTTTCTCGCGATACTAGTCTAGTAATCCTTAGCGTAAGAGGCTATTTCTTCGAATATTAGGTTACGGCCGGATCCTCGTCTACTATATCTAGCGATTATAAAGCTCGATACTATTAATCGTAGGAAGTCGGCGAAGTAGTCTCTAAGTACTCTCTCGAAGAAGAAATACTTTATGTTCTTACCGCTCTAGTTAATATCTCCTCGTAGGCGATATAGATCGCTATATTTCTTATTAAACTCCCGAAGGAATTTAGGAAAATCCTTTATAAGTCCGAAATTATAATTAAGGAGGTTATTAAACCGCTCCTACGCGATATTACTTCTAGTATTTATATACTCGACGTCGAGAATTAATAGCGTATCGTAGGCCTTTATATACTATACGATCTTATCCTATATATACTACTTATAAGAGGACTAAATAAAACCGAGTAGTAATTCGTTCTTTTCCTACTAGTCGGCTAATTCGAGTATATAATTATTTACCTCCTCGATATTATTACTCTCGATAGGCTATAGCTCTAGTTCGAGTCCTAAGAAGAAGTCCGAGATACCCGCTTAAAGGTATATAATTTTAAGTAAATTATACTAATCGGTATAGTTATCCGAGTTTCTTAGCTTCTTTACTATAGTAAAGTTCTTCTAATCGAGTACCGCCTTTTTCTTCGTTTATTAGTATTTCTATAAGAAGGATATAATAGCTCGGGAAGTAGGATCTAGGTAATTAGCGTTCGCGCTCGCGCGCGCTAGCTATCGTTTTAGTAGCATTATTAAGGTAATAGTAATATTACTAATCGGAGTAGTAGTAAAACGCCGAGTCGTCTCGTCGATAATTAGTAAGGGTATTCGTAAAGTTAGTTTAACTTTACTATCTTACGTATTAGACTCGTCGCTCGAGGTTATATCGTATAGTTCCTCTTCCTCTTCGTTATTCTTATCGTTGTTTTCGCTAGTTGTCTCTAGGACCGAGTTTACCTTAGTCTAAGGTAGTCGTTTAGCGCGTTTTAATATACGCTTTTCTCGTTTCTTTATTTTATCTTTAAGTTTCTTCGTTTTCTTAATAGTAGATAGCTAAGCCGGCGTAGGTATATCGGTAGTTAAAGTAATTATACGGCTATATTATCGTCGAAGTATTAACGTAGGACCTTAGTTCCTCCGTATTTAAGTAATAAAAAGATCTTTTATTACTTCTAAGTAAGAGTAGTTTATCGCTATACTTTAAGTCGTCGTTAGTTTTCTCGTACTCTTTTAGCGGTAGTAGCGGCTTATCGTTCTTATTCTTTCTTCTTATCGCGGTACTTTTAACTCGAGTCTCTCGTAGATTAAAGGCGTCTTTCGCGTACTTTAGTAGTCTTATTAGGTAGTAGTCTAGCTATCGTATCGGTCGTAGTTAATAAATAATAGGTAATAGGTAAGAGGTTTTCCTAGGATTAGAGAAGTTAGAGACCCTATATTATTAATATCTATTAATATTTAACCGAAAATTAGGTTTAAAATTTTTATAACGTATCCCTACTAAGTAACCGGTATTATATAAAAATTATTATATCGAGTTATTCGTAGTCGCTTTAATCGTCTATCGCCTTATCCTCGTCCTCGCTTTTATACTACGTAAGCGTAAATTAGGTTCTTAAAATTAATAGCGTTTTGCCGTCGAATACTATAATTAGTTTACGTCGTATTAACGAGTTCCTATAAAGAAATATATCGAAGGTTTAGTATACGTCCTACGACGAGCTATAAGGGTATATAGAAGTTTTAAAAGCTCTAGGTAATAATACTACTTAATGTTTATCGATTAAAACGTTCGTATTCGATTTATTCGGTAGGCTTATAATCGTTATAATATATATATTTTAGTAATTAATGCCGCGGAAGCACTGTCCGGGCTTATAACCTATTAAAGATTATAAGCTATTAGATTAAAGAAGGAACTATCTACCTTCTAATCTAACTTTAATAAACCGACATCGGTTACCTATAACTAAACAGACCTACTTTACAACAACGAGAAGCATGTGGGGAGCGTCCTCGAGGCGAGAACCTTAAAGTGGAAGAGTGGATGGATATTGCGGCACGGGCGGGTCGATATCTCGGCCCCCAAAGGAGGACAACGAGACTGCCCACGCTGACAAGTATCTACCTGAGGAATCTATATCTTCTGCCTCACGCATCTTCGAGCAGGACAACGAGCAGTGCCAAACGTCTCAATGCCTCTGCGAGCTTTCCCTCAAGCTCGAGATCTCACATCCACTGCGCTCATGGCGGTACCAGAATGAGGTAGCCGCCTGGCCTCGCCGCATGGTGAATACAGTCGCTCACCACGCCGCCGCGAACTGATCGAGATGCATCCGGTCCGTTGACACCACTACTCCCGCGGCCCTCATTGCTACGCTTTGTCCTAGGAGCTGGAGTGCTGTGACATGCTTCGAGCGCGCCTGAAGCTCCAGGTGAATGCTTCCACTTTCCTCACCTCGCACATCTCACCATGGTCCAGGCGGAGATGCACACCGCACTGACGGCATTGCCGTCCACACCCTACTCGAGGGACAGCTGCACCCTCACGATGACCGCCACCGTTGAGTACACAATATGATCACAATCCACACCCGGCCGACGATCTTCAACCTTTCTCTTGCCCAAAGCCGGCACAACTTCTTCTGTATCGAAATGTCTGACAACGACAAAGAAGTCACTCTCGACATCGGAAATGCCGGGCAACGGTCCGGCTTTGTCAACCGCCAGATTGGCGGCAATAGTGATCAGTACTTCGTTACCTTCTATCCGGACCGAGTGTCACGAAATCCTTCTCGAAGTGGATGGACGGGACAAAAGAGGAGATCTTGACGACAGGAGGGAAAGCTTTTGAATACGGCCCGTCGAAGATCGTTCTCGCCACTGGTGATGATTTGCAGTTCGAGATGAAGGAGGCGTGATACTCTTCACATCGCCTGCCTTCGTTGCAGGGCCGCCATTCGAGCAAGCAATTGAATGACAATGCCTTTCAGTGGCGACTTTCTCTTGTTCGCCTATGAATCACGCAGCTCGATTGGTCTATGAAGCGAGCAACAGCACCAGGGATCTGAGATTGGCGTGGGCTATTCCTGCGGCACAGCCGTTGCCTCCATCTTCGAACAAGTCACAAAGAAGGAGCAACTCCGGAGCATATTGGTACATGGTCTTCAAACTCTGGCGAGGGCCTGGATCAAGAGGCGGTTCCCGGAAGACGCATATCTGGATGCATCTTGACCGCATAGAACAGCGATAAATATTATTCCGCAGGCGCAAATCGACTGCAGGATGTCCAGTTGGCCAACATGCCGAAGAACAGTCCACTGATCAGTCAACCACAACGATGCTACCCTGTCCATCTGGTCGAGACTCGGGTCGTCCTCTGAATCGTCTCACCTCCTGCGATGCCGCGAACAAGTCCAGTCTGGGCTCCCAGACCAGACTAGTGTCAATCATGTTTTTGATCCCACTTGTCTCCGCTTCACGCGACTGCAGCTATCCACCATAAAACCACCAGGGGTCTGTAGCCGAGCGCCTGATTGACGCTCTATGCACTCCACTGGTCTGGGCTGGTCTGGGCGTTGTCCCGGTGGAGGCCTGTTGAAGACCGCCGCAGGAATACTCAGGCAAAATCTGACTTCCATATGTTGCAAGCGTGACAACATACTCAAGGAGACAACGAATATGGAAGGTCACCAGGTTTTAGCCTCATCAACACCATTCGTGTACCGATCAACTTGGTTGCACAAACGGCCACCAGTCCGAATCCTTCAGGATCAGAGGCTCCACAAATGCGCATGCAAGGGACTCAATGCAATGGGACCTGCAGTATTCGTTCTGAAATTTGCAATGGCTCGGTCTATGATACGCAAAGTGGTCTGATTTTTTGGTATCGATAACGGGTTTGCGTTCACCATACTTCTGGGCCCTTTCTACCTTCTCCTGCCGTTCCCATCTCTCCTTTCTGGCATCAACATCCTCAAAATCACAATGACCGCAACCACAGTCACTACCGATGTCGAGCGCGATCCTGTTATGCTCAGGTTAATGCATGGCAAGTCGGCGGAGGAGCGCAATGCTTTCCTGTCCATGCTGAAGAAGGATCACAACACACACAAGACCGTCACCAGAGACTACGTCAACGCATGGGAGACCAATGGTGTCGCTCGCGACGATGAAGCAGCGCGGGACGACCGGAAGAGCAAGTACATGTCTTTGGTGAACAAGTAAACCGCCCTCACGCAGACCCACCTTACTGCGCACCGCTGACTTGGCCTGATAGCTACTACGACCTCGTCACCGACTTGTATGAAGAGGGTTGGGCACAGTCTTTCCATCTCTGCAGCTTTGCGCCGGACGAATCGCTGTTACAAGCCCTGGCACGCCACGAGCACTACCTCGCCCACCGCATCGGCCTGACCAAGGACATGACTGTGCTGGACGTCGGCTGTGGTGTTGGCAAACCCGCACGAGAGATTGCTACATTCACCGGCTGCAACGTGGTCGGCTTGAACAACAATGCGTATCAGATCGAAAGAGCCGCATCCCATGCTGTTAGAGAGAAGCTATCCCACAAGGTGTCATTCGTCAAGGGCAACTTCATGGTACGTCCAACCATGCCATCAACAAAACTTTTCACTTCACGAAGCTGATCAAACGCGCCTTCAGGAAATCAACTTCCCCGAAAACACATTCGATGCTGTGTACGCCATCGAGGCAACCTGCCACGCTCCAACATTGGAAGGCGTCTACTCGCAAATCTACCGCGTCCTGAAGCCAGGCGGCACCTTCGGTGTCTACGAGTGGGTAATGACGGACAAATACAACCCCAAGGATCCCGAGCACCAAGCGATTCGGTTGGGCATCGAGCGCGGCAACGGCATCTCCAACATGGTCCCAGCCAAAGAGGCGTACGAGGCTATGATCAAGGCCGGCTTTGTAGTCGAGGAGCGCGAAGACTTGGCCGAGCGTGCGGACTGGAAGCCGTGGTATGCACCACTGGCGGGCAACCTCGCCGGCTCGCGCAACATTACCGACTTCCTGGGCTATCTCCGCATGACTCACGTAGGTCGCTTCGGCATTGGATGTTTGTTGCGCTCATTGGAGTTTGTTGGTCTTGCGCCATCGGGTACCGCGACCACGGCGGCAGAGTTGTCTGATGGAGGCGATGCACTCGTACTTGGAGGCAAGCACGGCCTCTTCACTCCCATGTACTTGATGATTGGCAAGAAGCCCGTCGCCTAGGACCACGTCCTGGCTGGACTCCGGAGTGATTGTGAAACGGTTGAGGAAGGATTCGAAGCTGATTGCTCGCGGAAAGATCCAACATACAGATGTCTGGATCTTGTCTTGAAAGATGTTGATATCCACGTATTTCATCAAGTCAACGGATCATTGTGTCATGTCAGAGACACACATCATGCGTCTTTTCGAGCAACTAAGTCCAAACTCACATCCCAGAGCTTCTTCGCCGCTTCGTCGTCATACGCCCATGGGGCATAACCAGGAGAAAGATCATCGAGTTCTCCCTTCACCGGCTCCGCTCGCCAGCAGTCCTCAAGGTATTGCCCAGCAAAGTCATCAGCAGAAGGAGAGACAGCGGCCCAGACACTAGTCGCTGCACCTTGTGCCGGACTCTTCATCCGACTCCAGTACTTCTCCATCATAAACGCAACCACTCCCGGATCCAGTCTTTCGTACACGGCATTCTTCACCCCGCCTGGATGGACCGCAAAAGCTCGGACTCCCTGGTCTCCAAAACGGCGTTGGATCTCCCTTGCTGTGTAGATGAGGGCGGTTTTGGAAGAGCCGTACGCAATGGTGGGGTCGAAGGGCTCGGGGTGGAAGTCCTGCTCGAAGAGAACGGGGGAGTGTCGATGTCCCGCCGAGGAGACCAGGACTACGCGGGTGGTGACCGTGCTTTGTTTTGCGGTGGCCAGCATGAGGGAGTTGACCGAGTTGAACAGCAGGCTGAACAGAGAGTCAGCAGCCGTGCGTGGGGTTGTCTTTTGACGGAATTGCTCACAAGTGGGACAAATAGTTAACGGCAAAGTGATATTCGAACCCATCGACGGTAGTGCTCTCAGGCATCATGGTCGCGCCTGCACATGGGGCCTCGCCAGTCAGAAGTCCAAACATACTGTCGCTGGTAGTCCGCTTCGACGACATACCTGCGTTGCAAAGGAGAACATCCAGTCGGTCGACGACCGTTGACACTTCCTCCGCGGCTGCACGCACGGATTGCAACTCCGCGAGATCCATCCGCACAACATGGATGCATCCCACACTACTCTCCGCGAGGAACTCCGATCGGACTCGTTCGAGGGCCTCGATGTCTCGGCCGCAGAGGACGAGGGTCATGCCCGTGGCGTGGAGGGCTCGAGCTGTCTCTTTGCCGATCGACGAAGCGCAGCCGGTGATCAAGGCGACTTTGTCTTGCAAACCGCCGTCAAGTCCGGCGTCACGAACAATCTGGAGTCATTCATGTCGTCAGAGGTTACTCTTTGCCGTGAAGTGGTCAGGGTTAATAACCTTCAGCGCTGTCGGGCGTGCATCGTTCGGACCATATGTCATCTCAAAGTCGGCTCTGTAAGGTGAAGATTGAGCCATGCTGGGTCGTCTGGCCATGAACTTGAGTTGCAGCTAGACCAGTCGACACCAGACCTTCGCGGAAACGTCCATATCCTGTCACCTTGAGTTGCCTATTGAGCCGAATGGGTCTGTTCACTCGAATGCCTTTAGGTAAGGATGGTAATCCTCCTCCTCAACGCCTGCCGATGAATCCTTCCGTGTTGCCGGCATGCACCGATGCAATGTTGTTCTCCTAATTCCTACATCATGGCGGGCCCCGAATTTGTCATCAGAGTCAAGAAGTCCACTTCAATAGCCTACCTCGTCCAAGAATGGATCCCTCGTTGTCAGGCGGAAGGCCGCATCGACCGGTCAAGAATGACCTGCCCTTCCTAGCCGTCCGTAACGGAGTGACCCACTCTGCTATCGCGAAACAATTGCAGGTCAATGCGACCCCAGTCCTCTCGCTTCGAGTACTACGGGCGAGGATCACCCGTCCTCCCCAACCACTAGTTCTGGCAGCTTGTTAGCCACACGCTAGTGACTAGTCTTCGTCTCCACGCCTGCCATATTTGGTGATTTTCATTAGCTTGTGTCCCTTGCACGTTGGCTCAGGCACTACTCGTTTTGCGATGCATGAGCGCGCCCTATGCAATCTTTTACCAACAAGGTCTCTGGACCTTCACCGGCGTGGATCCTGATCCTTTATCAGCGTGGTTCTTGATCCTTCGCCGGCGAGATTTCTGATCCTTCGGCGAGATTGCTGTTGTCTACAAGCAATGTAAAATTCGACGATAACAATTCTGTGCTCTTGCCCACCTTGATTTTACCCGCATGTTTCAGTTGTCCACTTCCAAAAGCCATGCAGCTCGTGCTAAATTGATTCCATCCGGGCTAGTAGATCTGCTACCCCGGCCATCACACAGCCTGTTCTCGGCGAGATATAACGACATTGAAGTCCTTCTGAAAGAAGATGCCATAGCACTGAGACTTCCATGGTCTCGTAGGGTCAGCCAATGCCACATCGTATCGTCGCAGAATCTAATTGATGTCAGTACTCATCTCTCCTGTACCCAGAATCGTCCGTCTATGATACGCACCTCCACGAAGAACTTATTTAGATTCATCATAGCGATGGGAATGCCGAGACACTTCGTATTGCCATATCCGAAAATCAGCCCATGCACCTGCGTCATAGCAACGAGCTGCTCAGGCTCCGCATCGAGCCATCGCTCAGGTCGGAAGACATCTGCATCGGGACCATATACCGGGTCCAGCTGCAAGCCCCAGGCGTTGATACCCACGAATGTACCTGGAGGGATCCGATGACCCTGAAAAACATTGCCCTCGGGTGGGCTCACGCGCTCTCGCAGCTGAGTGATGGGTGGATACCGGCGAAAACCCTCTTTGATGCAGGCCTGGAGATATGGCATTTGCCTGGACTGCTCGTCGGTCACAGGGCTATTCAGCATTCCTTTTGCGGCGAAGTCGTCGATTTCTCGCTGAAGCTTTCCGTACACCCTTGGGTTGGAGATGATCATGAGCAGAATTGCTCTCATCGAAGTCGCTGTTGTGTCGGATCCGGCAACCCTTCGTTCCTTCGGTCAGACATTGATGCTTTGCTCCGAAACGTTATAATGGCAAACACTTACAAGGAGATCGAGACTTCCGTTACCGCTTCGTCTGCGGTGATTCCGTGTTTCTTGAAAGCTCCAAGCATGTCCCGATGAGCGGGAGCTCCGGGCGCATAGCGTTTGTCGATCACTTCGCGCGAGAGCTGCGAGGAATCAGTGCTGCAAAGTCAAGCTTTACGACGGGATTTTGGTCCAGAGACGTACCCCCATGATGACTCCAATCCCAGATTTGTCGCGAGCTGATGGTGTGATGAAGGGTCGCAAAAATGGTATTTTGACCAGAGTTCGCAACAGCGAATTCAGCTCCAGGATGACCGAGAAATGCTGCACGATCGGCAATTGTGTCTCGATCGTTTGTAAGAAGTTAAAGAGGTCTTTGCTTTCCCGGACAAACCCAAGTGGGTAGCCAAAACATAGATGGGTGATGATATCAATCGTCAGATACTGAATGGGTCTCGCCAGATCGATGGGCTGTTTGCCATCGCTACACTCGGTGACTCGTCCTTCGAGCCAGGAGATGAACTCCGTGATCCGGCTGGCGACATCTCTCTCCAAGTTCTCGACCTCTTTGCCCCCATACCCGCCAGACATCTGATGGCGTTCCTGGTTGTGTCTGCCGGTGTCTCGCTCTGACACGATATTTGTCACTTCTGGGTCAATGCGGATCGAATCGAACCAAGGTCCTCGCGTCCAGTGGGAACGAGCAGCGAGGATATATTTGACAAGTTCGGGATCGCTGGTCAAAAGGTGATTCGGGCCAATGCGAGCTATTCGTCCATACTGTTTGTTGATATCGACCATGATCTTTGCGGAGTTTCCTGAAGCGATGGTCCGGCAAATCCATAGTCGGGTATACGCTGCAATCCATGGGCCTTGATACTCGGCGAGATGGCGGTAACGTCTTGAAATTCTTGCCACAAGCGATAGTAGAACCGCTGCGAGGAGCAACCCGGCCAAGGCTCTTGAAGATTGCTTTGTGATTGTCAAAATGTCCTCTGTCCGCATCACATCGGCACCGATACCACTGAGAGCACTCCGTGGGTGAACAGTGGTGGTTCCGAATGAATTGTTGGGTCGTCCAGAGGGAGAGTCCATGATCTGTACCGACCGAGTCTGAGTCGGAAGAATAGACAAGTCGTGAATCACTCGCTTGTTGTGCTGACCAGAGGGACCGTCCATAAGTAAGAGTCCCAATGTCCGACTCCTTCAAGCTGAAAGAGCCACTGCCTAGACCCACTGCGGCTGTATATCAGCTCCTTCAAGCTCACCACTCTCTAGACCCACCACGCTGCATACCACGGTGGAGTATTATTGGAAGGATGAATTGTGTCTCAGCCTCTTGACGGCCTGGTGTGTTGGCCACCTTCGCCTGATCCACGATGATACCCACAGAACGAGCTTTCGAATCCTCCATGCCGACAGTTGCCATCCAAACTATATTTGACGACTGACGCGTTCTACCGGAAACTTCGTAGTCAACTGGACCAACGGTTTCCGAAACTTTTCCTTTGAACTCTGCCCGCTCGAACGACATATGCAAAGGCCTGGTTATTCCGTCAGCTCGCAATGATCACTTCAGCCATCTCTCCCACGGCAGCCGCCGTTGTCGCACTGGTCATCTTCTTTATCGTCCTTGTCGCACGCGGTCAGACCGACCGGCGAGAGCCTCCATATCTCAAGCCACGGGTTCCCTTGATAGGACATGCTCTGGGAATCCTCTGCTATGGCGTCCCATACTACGCCAAGATTGCGTAAGTGTATTCAAAATCTGAGAGCGATGAGTAACATCCTGACGCATTCTAGTCACCAAACTTCGGCTCCGATATTCACCCTCGATCTGTTGGTGAATCGACTGTATGTCGTCAACTCTGCCAGAATGGTAGCCGCGGTTCAGAAGAGTCATAAGATCATCGCTTTCGATCCCTTCTTAACAGCGGCAGCTAACCGCATGGCTGGTATCAATGGACCGGGACTGAAATTGCTCCAAGAGACCCAAGCCGGCGGAAAGGGGGTCAATCAGGAAGTCCTGCATGCTATGATTCCGACAATGCTGGGCAGCGGACTCGACCAGATGAACCGAACGATGCTGCGAAAGCTGGGACCCTTGCTTGATGACATGATCAAGAGTGCGCCCAAAACTCTGGACTTGCATCAGTGGTGTCAACGTATCATCACGACTGCCAGCTCAGAGGCCATTTGGGGGTCCAAGAATCCATTCCGATCGCAGAAGGTCCGGGATGACTTTTGGTAGGATGTTCATAACGTGCGATCCGACGGCGGGTCAGCATAACTGACCTCTTCACAGGTATTTCGAATCTCATCTTAGTATTTTACTTGCCAAGATATTCCCATCAGTTCTCGCGCGGAAGGCTTACCTGGCTCGCGAGACTGTCGTCAATGCCATGCTTGTATATGCCAAGTCGGGTGGCTACGGAGAGGAAGCTTGCTCAGAGCTTGCTATTGCGCGCCGGAATACGCAAGTGAAGGCCGGTGCATCTGATCGCGACATTGCCAGATTGGAAACGGCGTTGAACATCGGTGTCCTCTCGAACACCGTGCCGTCGACCTTCTGGACCTTATTCGAGATCTACTCACGTCCGCAGCTCCTCCAGCAAGTGCGCAGCGAGATTGAACACAATGCCGTGATTGTCGATCCCGTGACCAACGTCCATTCGATTGATCTCGGAGCCATTCGAGGAAGCTGTCCAATATTTGTGTCCACGTTCCAAGAAACTCTCCGCCTCCACTCCAATGGTGCCCCGACTCGCATGGTGTACGAGGATGTCGTGCTCGACGACACCTTTCTTCTCCGAGCAGGATCCGTCTTACAGATGTCCGCGCCATCTATCAACAGCGAGCAGCGACATTGGGGAAAGCAGGCGGCAAACTACGACCCTCTGCACTTCCAGAAAGATGCAGCGGATGTCTCAACCAACAAGCCGCGGGCGACTTCGTTCATGTCCTTCGGCGCTTCGCCGAACATGTGTCCCGGTCGACACTTTGCCGCAGCGGAGATTCTCTCCGTGGTCGCAATGCTGCTCATGCGTGTCGATATTGTTCCGGTCAAGGGTCATTGGTGGACTCCTCGCCTGAACGCGTGGGCAATTGCGGCCTCCATGACACCTCCAATGGAAGATTACCCGGTGAAGATCGCTGCAAGGAAAGAGACTCAAGGAATCGAATGGGACTTTGTGGTCAGCGGGAAGAAAGATCGTTTTGATCTCATCACTGGGTGAGGGAGCGGCGGAGCGAGAACTTTGGAAGACCTCATAGAGTTTGTCTTTGTGATGTGCCGTACGGCTTTTTCTGCCCATCCGTCGACTGTATTGCCACACTGCTTCTTCTACTCCCATTTCTGCTCCGGTTCCTGCTCCTGCTCTCTGGATGCTGAGCTCGTCGTGAGGTGCCTTCGGGTGACGTCGCGGGATTTGCAGCGAAGGCGATGGTTGGTTATTATCGCGCGTGTCGTTGCCGTCGTATACGGAAAGAGGTGTACTCGCGGCCGAACAAAACGTCTTGACCGCCGGGGCGACAGCGCAGGGCATGTTGCCATCGCAAAATCCTGGCTTTCCCTCCTTCCTTCCTCTCCTTGTGGAATGATGATTCCAATACCTTACTCCCTCCACATCACTAACAGTCCCGAGCGTAGCTCCGTTACGTTCAAGCTGAACGACGGACGGAACCTTCTGCTGCTCAAATTGAACAAGATAGGGAACGCAAGAACGCAAGGGTTCAATAATGGCCTCGCGACGAAGGCGACAGCGTCGAATACGAGATGGCCCTGGCTTCGAAGCATGAACAATGAACATTGTCGACCGGGGATTCGGAGAAAGCTTGCCTCACCTCACCTCGTAAGGAACCATGTCGCGCCAGGTAGCGTCCCGGAATAAACATTCCAGACCTTGGACTTGTGGTCTACTTCGTATTCGACTGTCCGTAATTCTTCCGTCGAGAGACTTGCAACCCAGCAGACTATCACCCGCGTACTTATATAAACCCGGCCGCGACAGCAGTTGCAAGATTGTGTCGCTCGAACACACTTTTGACAAAGTCCTTTGCAAACGCACTCCCAAGGAAAAACACCCACTTCCTCACGCATCCTTGCGCATCAAATCTCCCATCATGCTATCGAACATTGCCGTGGTCGGCTCGCTCTTCGCAGCGAACATCGTTCACGCTTTCACTCCTCATCGCAACCATTACAGCAACTATGCGGTATGGAGAAGGACACCTCGGTCGGCAAAATGAATCCCCAGCTAACAAGACCCAGGGCGGTGCAAGCTACGACACCGACATCGTCGAGGTCAGCGCCGACTTTGTTCTCCCGGAGTGCAAGCTCGGCCTCCCGAATTACGAATACGTCACATACACGAACAACGGCTGGGTCGGCATGAGTGCTTTCACAGAGGACTCCGGCCTTCTCCAAACCGGTGTCTCATGCTATGTCTCCGAGATCAAAGGGAACAAGACGCTATCGTACACTGCATGGTCCGAGTGGGCACCGGCTGCATCCGACTTCTACGATGATCATGACTATCAGCCCGGCGATGTGATCACGGCCCGTGTTGTCGCCTACAATGAGTCATCGGGAGCGTCGTGGATTCGCAACCACCGGACTGGCAAGGAGCATCACACGCTCTACGTCAACCAGACGGTGCCCTTGAGCTTCACGAATGCTGAATGGGTTGTGGAGTCCGAGCTTACGATCTCTATCGTCGGCGTCTCTGGCCAGCGAAACGCCGGCTTCGCTCCGTGGAAGTTCAGCAATGCCGCATACAAGAAGAAGGGTAAGTTGGAAGTCGTCCTAGACGCATTGTCTCCTCTCTAACAGTGTGAGTAGATGGTTCCACCCACCTCATGGGAGGTTCGGAGATATACAACTGCGTCCTCAACGGCACACAGATCTTTACAGCCACATACGAGGGCCCGGGTTGCTTGCAAGTCAATGACACGACTCCAGCGAATTACAATCCTGGCGTTTGAGCGTTGCAGAAGCCGAATCGCTTGACGTCCGATCAAGAGCAAGCGTTCTGCATTTGTTTATTTGAAGATCGTTCGAGCAGCAAGGAATGACGATCGCAAGCTCACGACGTTCGGTGTGTTAAGCAATACAGCGGAAAAATTGCGAGTGCTCGAACAGTTTCTTCTGAGATAGAAGCAAACCAACAACAAGACGCAACGAATTGAAATACATCCCTCTGCTCTCCGTCGGTCTGTCTCGCTTCCCTCCGTCCTCCGGCAACATTCCCCTTGTCCTCAGCTCCCGTCTTCTCCAACCTACAACATGCACAATCAACCCTGCCCGAGCCTCTTTGCCGAGATCGATCTGTTGTAGTGCCGCTGACTCGAAGCGGTAGGCAATGTGTAGGAGTTATGGCGGGCAATTCGGGGGTGATTGGTACTGTTCCAAGTACTCTTCCATCAGCGAGGCTTTTGATAGTCACCGCTGGAGATGGCGCACACTCACGTTACATGGTTCATCTTTGTGAGGGTTGTTGTCGGCCATTGGCACTGGAACGGCAGCTGCCATGACGACCAGCGATGCGAGGACCTTGAGGCAGGTGGCGAAGTTCATCTTGTCTTGTGGATGATGTCTTCTTTGTTCGGGTTCGACGTGACAGACTTTTGGTGATAGAAGTCTGGACGCTTGAATTGTGGCAGTGTAAGCGGTGGTGCTCAGGTGAGAGAGGAAGGAGGCAGGAGAGAGTCTCGGAGAGATTTTAATGGTGACACCGGCGCCCTCACAAGGCTGAAGAATTGTCCAGCGTATGGCTGACGATTCTCATTATCAATCAATCACCTTCATCACAGTGATCACCCCATCGGTCAACGACCAATCACCAATTCCACCAATCCCAAAAAGAGAGCTTCGACCTGGGTGCCGGTCAGACACGAAAACAGCCTGGCCAGAACCAGATCGCCGTTGTAACCATTGCAGGCATCGTACAGCGTGCAAAGATCGAACCCGCTGAGCGTATCGTGTTGGTATAGGAGTGGTCACCTCTGGTTGCACGATCTGGCATTGATTCACTTCCCTGCGACCAGGCTTTCACAACCCTTGCTCAACTCGATGCCGATCGCGTCCACGTGCCGACATGCTGCACGGCGTGTGTCAGCGGTTGCGCCTGGGATGAGCTCGGTGGCTTGACTACCCGGTAATGGGTCAACCGCTCCATGGACTTGCCCTTGTGCCTGCAAACGTGGTGACCACTCCGGTGCGTTCACACGCTGTATGACTGTTCCAGACACGAGATCTGTGGCCGTCTCCGGACTGTGGATCGGAAGCGTGAGGTAGTGTCCGGCCTTTGGAGTCGACACCGTCACTTGCACGCCAATGCAGACTTCGGCAGGTGTCGACACCGGCCCAGAGAGAGCTCTGGCTGAGTTGTCGACGTAAGCACTAGGTACTTCCCGGATCTTTGCAGTCCACAGGTGGGACGACCTCTTTTTGCACTGTCTGCTCACTTTCGTCGTATTCTCTTGATGGTACCCTTCAGTCAACTTTCTGCTGCCTCCAATCTCAGCTGCACAGGCCGACAGACGTGGCCTTCATGTTTGAAGGCAAGTGAAGAAGGGAATCTAGGCAGAAAGCAGAGGGGGTGAAAGGAAAGGAGGAAGGGGAAAGGGCTAATGTCACCTCGGACATTGAGGTGTTTGGGCTGTCATGGAGTGCGCCAGTCCACTTGCATCCAGCACTGCGCTGCCTGGTCAAACATACACCGACATTGGCCGATCTGAGCTGTGTAGAGACACGAAGCCTTCAAGAATGATGAAAGTCATGCTCGTACAACTCGACGTACGAGAAACAGAGTCGTCGCCCCTCATCTCTGCTGACTAAATCGGTGGCCGAGCTAGACCGAGGCTCGGCTCTGCGATGTCAACTCCACCTTTGATCCGACTTCATCTGGTCTTTTAAGTGTATGTATATTGTGTTGAATCATTTTCAGAGTAATAATTTCCTCATCAGCTCGGAACTGTCGCAAACCAAGATAGCGAAGCATTGGAGCCGTTGTATCTAGTAGCTTGAAGCCGGCATCTCCCTCAAGACGAATTTCTCGAGCGTCATCCATTGCTCAATATCCAGAGACAACTCGTCGATACATTTCAAAAAGAATGGCACAACAACGATCAAAGGCAGGGATGCCTCAAGGAATCCCGGAAACAGCTCCCAAAACCCCCACAAATTCATTCGGCAACCCCGCTCCATGGAGTGAACCCGCCTGGTCTCAAGGCGTGGCAAGTCCATACTACAACGACTCCCATCGCCAACTACGAAACACCATTCGCAAGTACATCGACACAAACATTATTCCCGAACATCTCGCTTGGGAAGAGAAGGGCGAGGCGCCAAGATCCGTCCAACTCGACTGGGCAAAGTCCGGCTTTGCTTTCTCTGACGTCCCTTTGAAATACCGGCCAGAAGGCATTCCATACCCGGCCGGCATTCCTCTTGACAAGCTGGATGTGTTCCATCTACTCGTGCAGACGGATGAGACGTCACGAGTGGAAGGTGGCGTGATGTCGGGATTGGGAGGCGGATCAGTAATCGGCATTCCCCCGGTCATCCACCACGGGACGGACGAGCAGAAGAGAAAGTGGTTGCCTGGTCTGTTCAGCTGGGAGACGAGCTTTTGTTTGGGCATCACCGAACCGAGCGGAGGTTCCGATGTTGCGAATATCCAGACCACGGCAACCAAGACCAAAGACGGAAAGTTCTACGTTATCAACGGATACAAGAAGTGGATCACTGGCGCACCCTGGGCCACTCACATGACGACTGCAGTCCGGACTGGTGGCAAAGGCATGGGAGGTATCTCCGTCGTTGTGGTGCCGCTAGACTCCAAGGGCGTCAGCCTCCGCCGAATCCCAAACAGTGGACAGCACGCAGGCGGTGCATCTCTTGTCGAGCTGGACGACGTTCATGTACCAGTGGAGAACCTGCTCGGCAAGGAGAACCAGGGATTCAAGGTCATCATGGTAAACTTCAACCGCGAACGCTTCATCATGTCGGTCTCCTCCAACCGCAAAGCACGAACCTGCCTCGCCGTGGCATTCGACTACGCCAACAAGCGCGAGACATTCGGCAAGCCCTTGATCGCGAATCAAATCATCGCCGCGAAGTTTGCCACCATCGCACGATATGTCGAGTCGCACTGGGCATGGTTGGAGCAAATCGCATACGCTGTGCAGCAGTCGCCGCTTGGGTTCCAGGATCCGGACGTCGCGGGCAGAATTGCGTTGGCCAAGGTGCAAGCGGGTAGGATACAGGAGCTGGCGAATCGTGAGGCACAGCAGGTCTTGGGCGGAGCCGGGTATCAGAGAGGTGGACCGGGAGCGGTCGTCGAGCAGATGAGTCGGGATCTGAGGATGATGGTTGTTGGCGGAGGTTCAGAAGAGATCATTGCGGACTTGGCGGTCCGTCAGGAGACGATTCAGGCGAAGAAGAGAGGGTGGAAGTTGTGAGCCCGGGAGTGATTTGATACTTGACCAGTGGAGTCGACAATGCGCAGTTCGCAGGAACTCTGAATCGTGCCGTATTCATTCAATTGGACCCTCCTAAAGGAATAGATCAAGATTGATCATCAGCCTGAGGAAGATACTTAGTCAGGCGTCCCGCCCCGTCCCGTGCCGCCCACTTTCTTTCCGAAATCACCACAAGACCAGTCAACGTGCTGTACTGACCGTCGATACTCAACATATCGGAGCAATGTACCATTCTCAGCTTGTGTACCGCGTCTACATCATCAGCAAGATCATGCCCGACGAAAAGCGATCATGCAAAGGTGGAACCCGTCCCCAAGCTGTTCTGCGAAGGTTCCCCAAGCTACTCCGAAAATCGCGCCACACCGCCGGCACGCGAGCCGCCTGTACATGAAAGCACAAGCCCGACCAAGAACTGCAATGATTACATTCGCTAAGAATCGAATCGACGCAGCTGTCCGCTCCGGCTGCGCCCGTCGAGTGCCTGTACTTAGATTTGGTGCCCGCACGCCATCAGCGTGCACACTGACGACGTGGAGGTAAGCTTTCTCACCCGCAGAGCGTTGATCATGATAACGGTCCTGTCCTGGCACGCCATGGAGCCATGCCACCCAGTGCCTCAAACCGCTCTCAAGCAGAACGGTGCACGATGGCAACGGCTCTTAGACATGCGGAGGTCGTTGCAGTTTGAGGTTGAGATAACGTCCAAGCTTTGATGCTGTCCTCGTCGGAGCATTGAAAAGTCGGGACACTTTCGGAGCTTGGGGCCAGCACCACGATTCGTATTTCTCCGGTCTCACTGCGAGGCGGCGACGCGGCTCATCCTCGACGAGGGTCTGAGACATTTTTCTCATGGTCCGCTAGCAGGGCGACGGGCTGATACATCTATGAGAGACTATCACGACCTCATGTGCTAAGAGAGCTGTCTTGCCCTCAAGGAGAGCTCTTGCAGGCGATCACTCCGATGCCGAGCCGCACTTGGTGTGAGCACTCAGCAGAGAGAATTTCCATCAAGCTTCGACGCCTCGCTCCAGATCCAGTCACGACGAGCACGTGTAGCCGATGCCGAAAGTAGCACATGCACGCAGGCGGGCCCAATCTGGCATATACACTACACAGCTACGTACTCGCGACATATTCGATCGAGATCGCAGAGCTTGAACTAGGCAACCAAAGCTCTGCCAGGCGGAGGTTAAGGTTCGCTATCAAGTGTCCGGCTTCCAGCGGACCGGTGTACAACCGTCAAAACGTCCCGTCTTTTTGGCCCCACGTCCAATTGGGGAATCGGACTGGATCTCCGATGGCCCATCGATGAGATTTTCCTTGAAACAGTCCGGACAATTCTACAGCTCTACTACCGTGGACCCTCGCTATGCCAACAGCAACAGCAATCGCACGGCAGGCAGCCTCTCCACTGCGAATGCAACTCGGAAAAGTCCATGAGGGTAACGGAGGATTTTGTGCACGCCGTTAACGTCTCGTCACTCGGCGAGCACATGAAAGGCTTGCTGTGCTGTACAGCGCCTGGCTTAATCCTCAATGGATTTGGGTTTGAGCGAGGCGTTCACCGCTCGGCTCCGAGATCTCGGGGAAATCGTGTCCTTATGCCACAAACTATCAGTACCCGGTAAGAATGTCCCTCGAAAAAGAGCCGTGAGACAGTCTCACTGCCACATTGTCTGCAGCATGGGCGCCCGGGGATCGATCTTTCAGTGTTCACATCACATCCCAAGATGAATTCGCTGTTGCTATGCAATGTGCTGTGCATGAATCGGGATGTGAGCGCGCCATACTTTGGCACATGGAGGCCGGGATTGATGTTTTGCTGAAGCCCTACGCCGGGTTAAGGCCAAAATTGACCTTGCTGTTGCAGATCGGACGATACGCAGCAGCGACGAAACAGTTGGAAAGGACGACAGAAAGCCCACCGCCGTTGACGAGTCATCGCCTGGGGCCTGAGCCTGTGTTCACCAACGCATTTTGGAGTGTATTGTCTCAATTGAGTTAGGGTCAAGCCAACATGCAAGGACGGAAATCGGACGTCCCAACAACGCAACGATTAGCTCGCTTAGCCCTTCGCCGCCTCCCGACGCCTTCCGCAGCATGCAGAGTTCAGACTACACGTCTCCATCTGCGAAGCTCAAACTCCACATCCTTCATCTTCCTATGCTTGGACAGTGAATTTCATGATATCGCTGCCGGACGTATACGTCGGCGCCAGCACCATCGAACTTCTTTCGCTTCAGCATGCCGCCGGATCCATCATTCATCGCCCGACGCGTCCGGGCTGCATCTCCAATCGGCTGAACTCCTTTCTCAAAAGCGGTGGGACAATGGAGATGAGCACTTCTGGGTTCCTGAGCTAAGTCCTGGCGAGGGCTCATTCCACCATTCTAGACGACGCCGACCTCCGACTAAACTCTCCTGAGTCCTCAGCGCAACGACTTCGCGCTGACTCCAGCCAGCATGCTCCACATGTCTGGCACGAACCTCGCCTAGTGTCACTCTCATCTACGCAGTGCGAACACAAGAGTCATTGCCGATTTGGCTGGACGCCGGGTCTCAAATGGTCAGGTCTCGGAGCGGACGTCGCTGCGGTCATTCTTGCACGATTTTGAATTCGCCAAGAAGCTTCCGCATTCGCATTTGGCCCCAAAGCAGTTCGGTCCAGTCATATACCGCCCAACCGATCCTTGAAGCAAAGCTCCGCATGATATGCTAGGCCCGTTACCAATGTGGTATCTGCAGTCTAGCTCAGCAACCAGTCGGGAAGCCTTGCGGCAACGCTATCTGCAATACTGCATGAGCATTGAGGCTCTAGGTGGATATCCCGCTGATAGTCCCGAAAAGCTTCGCCTCCTCCGACGTCTTACGCATGTAAGCGCCACGTGCAAGATTATCTCTTGCCATATCGATCCTGCCATCCCATCTCCATGCGGTAAGAGTCGTGCGCGGGCTCTAGGACCAGCCATCCGCAAGCGTATGCTCTGTTACCTCGTTGGGAAGATGTACCTGGCCCGAGCACATGCATTCTTTGGGAAGTCTTCGCGAAGGCTACCGTTAGATCTCATGCATGGCGCTTGCGCAACGATCGGCGAGAGTGAAGAGCTGTCTGCCAGGTCCCCAGAGCATTTGCCATGTAGGTCGCGTCGTCCGCAATTTTTTTTTTTCGGTTTCATCATTGTTTGTTCATTGTTTGTCCAGTCGCGACAGCTCTCAGCTCGAGCTCTTCTCGACAGGGTTGACAGGCTTTTGTCGCCCAGGTGCTCACTAATATCAATTGTGGACATTCACTCGCTATGATGTTCGCGCAACAGGTCGTGGCGGTCTTTTTGATCCTGCTCGGGGTCGCTCCTGCCTACAGATATGATCCGGAGTACACCGAGTACAACCTGAATCAGAATCAGTTCACCGAGAACCCACTGGAGTATTGGGGATACTGGCACGAGGATGCGGCGGATTACACACCTTCGCCGGAGAACTGGCGAATGCCATTCTACACCCTCTTTCTCGATCGATTCGTCAACGGAGATCCATACAACGATGAGATCAATGGCACAGCTTTCGAAAGAGATCCAAATTCCAACCAGATGCGTCACGGCGGAGATCTCCAAGGCCTGTATGTACATCAAAGAGCTGAAAGCTGCACAAGATTGCAGAGAATATGCTAGCTGCTGGGAGTGAAATCGGCCGTTAGTGCAAGATACTAATGGAGAAACAGTATTGACACTCTTGACTATCTTTCCGGGATGGGCATCAAAGTGAGTGGTTCAGCCTTTGGCAGCTGTTTGCAACAGGTAACGTTGACTAAATCTTTTTCAGGCATTGTACATTGCAGGTTCGCCATTCATGAACCAACCTTGGGGCTACGATCAATACTCTCCCATCGATCTCACCCTTCTCGAACCGCATTTCGGTACGCTCGAAACATGGCGTCGAGCCGTTATGGAAATTCATAAGCGAGGTAAGCAAACGATTTCGCCCGCTACATGCCAACAGCTTCAAAAACACACTTTAACAGTAATTACCGCATTAGGCATGCGAGTGGTCCTCGACAACACCATTGCTACGCTCGGCGATCTCATCGGTTTCGAAGGCTACTTGAACACCTCCACCCCATTCACCGTGAAAGAGCATCGTGCACAGTGGAAAACGGACCGCAGATACTTGGACTTTGACTTTGGAAACACCTACAACGAGACCTGCACTTATCCACGATTCTGGAACGAGACTGGCTACCCGATCGATCAGCCTATCCGCGACCAGTTGGTTGGTTGCTACGATTCTGATTTCGATCAGTATGGTGACACTGAAGCTTTCGGTGTTTACCCTGATTGGCGACGTCAGATCACCAAGTTCGCCGTAGGTGTTTGCGGAACTGCAATATCAGGATACTAGCGCTGACCTGCAATCTGTACAGTCCGTCCAAGATCGTCTCCGAGAATGGCACCCACCGGTTCGCGCGAAGCTGGAGAACTTCTACTGCATGTTGATCGCCCAGTTGGACATCGACGGTTTTCGCTACGATAAAGCCACTCAGGGTACTCCGGATGCGATCGCCGCCATGAGTGCGTCATTCAGAGAATGCGCTAGGAGGCATGGAAAGCAGAACTTTGTGAGTGTGCTACACATCTGGAGATTGCAATTCTGAGCTGACTTGTGGAACAGTACATCACTGGTGAAATCACCGGCGGCAACACGTTCGCCAGCATCTACGTTGGCCGTGGTCGTCAGCCTGATCAATTGCCCGAGAACCTCACTCAGGCGGTCACGCTTAAGCACAACTCCTCGCACCAATATTTCCTCCGAGCGGAACAGGAAAGCGCTATGGACTCGGGTGCCTTCCATTACACCGTGGGTTTCAATTCCGTCTTGTCTGGATGTTGAGGTATGGCAGCTGACCTTTGACAGATCTATCGCACCCTCACTCGATTCTTGGGCATGGACGGTAATCTCGAAGCCGGCTACGATGCTCCACGCAATTGGGTCGACATGTGGAACACTCTGCTTCTCACCAACGACATGACCAACGCCAATACCGGAGATTTCGACCCTCGCCACATGTACGGAGTTACCAACCAAGACGTCTTCCGCTGGCCAGCCATTCGACAGGGTCTCCATCGTCAGATCGTCGGTCACTTCATCACCACTCTGCTGATGCCGGGAATCCCGAAACTCCTCTGGGGTGAAGAGCAAGCCTTTTACGTATTGGACAGCACGAACTCAAACTACATGTTTGGCAGACAGCCATTGTCTGCGGCAACAGCTTGGCAAACTCACGGATGCTACGGATTGGACTCCACACAATACTATCAGATGCCTCTCGAGGCGGCCAGAAACGGCTGCAACGATGATACTGTCAGTCAAGATCACCGCGATCCATCCGCGCCGGTCCGTAATATCCTGCGCCGAATGTACCACCTTCGCGAGGTGTACCCCGTCTTGAACGATGGATTCTTCCTGCAACAATTGTCCAACATGACCGAGGGCGTGGTCTACAGAGGTTCCAGTGGTGTTGTGACCGACACTGGCTTGTGGTCTGTCATGCGCTCGACATTCGTGGGTGTCCAGGATCTGAACAAGAACACTGAAGCAAACACAACGGTCACCACGACTAGCGAGGAGACCAGCGAGGACGCTATCGATGTAATGGTTGATGCCCTTGGTGGAAACGCAACAGTTGCAACTAGCAAAGGAAATACAACCATCTCTACGAGCGGAGAGAATACTACGATCACGACCATGGACAACACAACAGACTCAGCAATTGCCAACCGGAACGCCAACTTGCCAATTTGGCTGATCTTTACGAATCTGAACGAGACCAAGCGATTCGAGTTCAATTGCAGCGACAACGCCACTGATCTGAACACCACTGCCTTGATCTCCCCGTACCCGGCCGGCACGAAGATCAAGAACCTGTTTCATCCGTACGACGAGCACACTCTGATCAACTCCACCCAGACACTTTACATTAGCAACTCGGCCGAGCCTAACGGATGCCTTCGCGAGCTTGAGGTGCCAGCCTTTGGATTCGCGGCATACGTCCCGGCCAGCGAGTGGGTTGGTCCAAAGCCGGTGATCACCAAATTCTGGCCCGGTCACGATGCGTCAATACTGTCCACACGCGACAAGCGAGTGGAGGTCCAGCTGGAGTTTTCACAGTCCATGGACTGCAACAATGTGACCCGAAGCATTGCATTCGAATCCTCAACAGAAAATGGCGATGTTCGGCCCACGGTCGATCGGGACACCATCAAGTGCGGCGCAATCGCCAATCTAGAGAACTCGACTTTGGTTGCAGGCATTCCATCTGCCTGGTTCTGGTCGGCAAAACTGAGGAATGTTGAGGACGGCGTTCATCGTCTCACAGTTCCCGTCGTCAAGACTCTTAGCGGAAGCCAGTTAACCAAGTCAAGGGACCATTTCCTCATCCGTGTAGGTCAGCCCAACAACCCGATCGTCTTCACCCGAACGGCCAACTACTCGTCGACGCTGCTTGTGCAGGCCTCCGATAACAAGCTCATGCTTAATCACTCGGCGGCTGGTGCAGATCTCTTCCGGTATTCGACTAGTTTTGGTACCTCGTTTTCCGACTGGACTCCATACACCGGAGGCATGACTGAGGTCGAGAAGCAACCCTGGTCAGGAACGAAGAAGCAAGCTTGGAAGGGCGAGCACGTCCGTGTTGAATATTTCAGCCGCTTCCGTGGCTCGAGCGACCACGTTCAGCAGGCCGATCTTGACAGCAAGCCACGGAGACTTCCGAATCTGTTCTTGAACGGACCGTACAATTCATACGGGTACGACGCGGGACTTGAAAACACTTTCAAGCTATCCAAAGACGGTGAGTGGAGCATTCCTTGGATGACCGAGTGGAGTGCTTCTGGCTCTGTCGCCCAGCTCAACGTCTGGGGCATGAATCCGGACGGTCAACCCGATCAGACGATTGTTCTAGGAGATATCGATGGAGACTCGGTCCTCGACCGTCTGCCGCCGTCCTCGCTGGCTAAGCTGGTGCTCAACATCACGATGCCACCGCCCAAACCACATCTTGCGTGGAAGATCGCGGTGAACGATGGCAACATGCGCTTCGCACTGATTCCAACGGGCAACATGTGGCACCAGCTCACTCTCTACGTCCTCCTCTGGACCGTGCCTTTGATCACTGCAGCGCTCTCGGCTTGGGTCTTCGTTCTCGGCTTCTACAAGGTCAAGTTCAACAAGATCGGCGCTACTGAGAAGATCCGCAGCGTTCTCCCGGTCGCTATCAGGAAACCGCTCAAAAAGCTGTTCCACCGCAGGACGCCGTCAGGGGAACGATTCCTGCAAGAGGTCGCCAAACCGAGTCTCGAGAACTCCCTAGAGAATCAGCGGACTGTCCTAATCGCTACCATGGAGTACAACATTGACGACTGGAACATCAAGATCAAGATCGGTGGACTTGGTGTCATGTCCCAACTGATGGGTAACAACGTTCCCAATCTCATTTGGGTGGTTCCATGTGTCGGTGGCATCGACTATCCGATCGACGAGGAGGCACCACCCATGAGCGTCACCATCCTCGGCTCCACCTACAGCGTCAATGTCCAATACCACACCGTGAAGAACATTACTTACGTCCTCCTGGATGCACCTGTCTTCAGGAAGCAGACGAAAGCTGAGCCGTATCCCGCCCGCATGGACGACATGGAGTCGGCAATCTACTACAGCGCCTGGAACCAGTGTATCGCGCAGGCCATTCAGCGATTCCCGGAAGTCGACATCTACCATATCAACGACTACCACGGCACAGTCGCCCCTCTATATCTTCTGCCGAGAACGATCCCTGTCTGCCTATCGCTTCACAACGCCGAATTCCAAGGTCTGTGGCCGATGCGAAAATCTGCCGAGAAAGAGGAAATCTGCATGGTATTCAACTTGCCCATTGATACTGTGACGAAATATGTTCAGGTATTTCTCAAAATGCCCAATCTGGCTTTGCTTTGTGCTAACTTTGAAAACTAGTTTGGACAAGTTTTCAACTTACTTCACGCCGGAAGCTCATTGCTGCGATTGCACCAAGAAGGTTTTGGCGCTGTCGGCGTTTCGACGAAGTACGGGAAACGATCTTACGCTCGATACTCCATCTTCTGGGGCCTTTCAGAAGTCAAGGCGTTGCAAAATCCCGACCCCTCGGATCTCGGAGCGATCGAAGAACCCAGCGATACTCCTGCAGAAATTACCGTCGACGCCGAATGGGAACAGGAACGACTTCAGCGCCGAGTCGAAGCCCAGGAGTGGGCTGGACTTGAAATCAACCCGAACGCCGAACTTTTCGTCTTCGTGGGACGCTGGAGTATGCAGAAGGGCGTTGATCTCATCGCCGATGCGTTCCCTAGTATCCTGGAGAAGAATCCGAATGTGCAGCTTATCACCATCGGGCCGGTAATTGACCTTTACGGAAAGTTTGCTGCTCTCAAGCTGGACAAGCTGATGGAGCAGTACCCTGGGCGGGTCTGCTCAAAGCCTGTATTCACGCAATTGCCTCCCGCTGTTTTCACCGGCGCAGAGTTCGCCCTCATTCCTTCGAGAGACGAACCTTTCGGTCTCGTCGCTGTGGAGTTCGGAAGAAAGGGTGCTCTCGGTGTCGGTGCACGAGTCGGTGGCCTGGGTCAGATGCCTGGATGGTGGTTCACCGTCGAGAGTACTTCTACTACCCACATGCTCAACCAGTTCAAAGGCGCCATCCGCGAAGCAATGGCCTCGTCGTTTGAGACACGAGCCAAGATGCGTGCCATTTCGGCCAAGCAGAGATTTCCTGTCGCGCAATGGCGGAAAGAACTCGATGAGCTGCAGTCGAAAGCCATCAAGATGCACGACAAAGTTCGCAACAGGAAATCGATGGGCTCATCATCCACTGCATCGACCTTGGTACCATCGGAGCCTTCGTCGTCATCATCGACCAGCCACAGCCCGTCCGCGAGTGCTGCACCTTCAAGGCGCCAATCCTTTGATTTCGAGTTCCAAAATGCCTCTGAGGAAGATTCTCTGGACATCTCAAGAAGGTCGAGGCGGTATTCTTCGACCTCGCAGGTTTCCTCGCTTGAAGTCTTCGATGAGGGCGACGTTCGCAGACATCCTGACGGAGACATTGTTCCAGATCTGCCGCCAATGCCCGCTCCAGCACGCTATTCTACTTCCAACATGAGCAGTCTGAGTCCTCTTCCGCGCACTGAGAGCAGCCGACGTATCTCTCGTCTGCCTACCGAGCTTTCCATGGAAAAGGTCGTCGGGGAGAAGACTGATTACAATCTGCAAGAAGTCGATCCTTTCTTCACCGACAGCAATGGCACGTTCTTTAAGAAATTCGAGAAGATGCTCGAGAACCTCAACGGCAAAAACTCGGAGACGTCCAACTGCATCGAGGAATATCTTCTCAAATCGGAGAAGGATTGGGCTTCCAACGTTCGCAACGCCAGACTAGGAAGGAACAAGAGCGAAACCAACCTGTCGATCTGGAAGAAACGCACAGTCTCGGTCAATGTGACTCCTGTAATCACGGAGCTCTTCGATTCGGATTCGGATTTGGAAATGAACGGGTCGCCCCTTCCTACCAACGGCGAGTACCAGCTCGCGCCCGGCTATACACCTCCACGAGGCCTCCGCAACTGGATGCAAATCAGACTCGGAACTTGGCCGTTGTATAGCTTTCTGTTGGCTCTGGCACAGGTCATTAGTGCAAACTCCTACCAGATCACCCTTCTTACGGGTGAGGTTGGTCAGCCGGCGGGAAAGCTCTACGCCATTGCCTCCATCTACTTGGCCACCTCCATCGGCTGGTGGATCATGTATCGCCGTCTTTCTTCGCACTACGCACTTTCATTGCCCTTCCTGTTTTATGGCCTGGCTTTCTTCCTTATTGGCGTCGCACACTACGCCAACTTCAACGGTGCCAACTGGATCCAGAATGTCGGAACGGGCTGCTACGCCGTCGCTTCCAGTTCAGGCTCACTCTATTTTGCTCTCAACTTCGGCGACGATGCCGGCGGCAGAGCTCATAACTGGGTTTTCCGTGCTTGCATGATCCAAGGAACACAGCAGGTCTGGGTCGTGGCACTCTGGTACTGGGGACGAGTCATCACTCACCATTCCACGATGGGCCACGTCACAAGCGTTGGCGATGGCTTTGCGGGAACATGGAAGATCACAGCCGTTGCTCTGCCGATCGCCGCACTCCTCTGGGCCGTCGGACTGATTCTCTACTTTGGTCTACCGGCATACTACCGACAAAGTCCCGGTGATACGCCCGCTTTCTACTGGTCCATCATTCGGAGGAAGGTTGTGATCATGTTCGGTGTCATGGTGGTGATTCAAAATTTCTTCATGAGTGCACCCTATGGACGAAACTGGACATTCCTATTCAGCAGCAGCCACGTTCCCAACTGGCAGATCTTCCTCCTGGCCATGGGATTCTTTATTGGTGTTTGGGGCATATCTCTCTGGATCCTTGGATACTACTCCCGAGCGCACACGTGGTTGATGCCTGTCTTCGCCATAGGACTTGGTGCTCCGCGCTTCGTGCAGATATGGTGGGGAACAAGCGGCCTAGGCTTGTGGTTACCCTGGGCTGGCGGCACATTCGTATCGAGTGTCTTCGCTTCGAGATCAGTGTGGTTGTGGCTCGGAGTTCTGGATTCACTGCAAGGCGTTGGTCTTGGTATGATCCTTCTGAGCACACTGACTCGCTCGCACGTCGCCTTTACAGTCACAGGCTGTCAAGTCATTGGTGCCGCAGTGACAATTCTGGCACGAGCGGTGGCACCGAACAGGATTGGACCTGGACTCATCTCGCCGGATATCAGCGGTGGTCTTGAGGCGATTCTCCAACCCTGGTTCTGGGTAGGTCTGATCTTACAGTTGTTGCTTTGTGTGGGCTTCTTCAAGGTGTACAGGAAAGAGCAGCTGCAAAAGCCTTAGCAGATTTCTCTTTGTTCGGGAGCGTTCCTTTGAAAGCGAGGTGTTCGGAGTCATTCATTTGATTTGGGAGGATACCATATAGACCATTGCTTTGGACTCATGATTAGCATACAACACGATAGACTAATTAATCTCTTATATCCTTTGAGATACACCACATCATGCCTGAACAGTGATGCAATATTCTCCTCCAGTCGCCCCCGGCTGTCCTGCGACTTGTTCGCATCGATGACCTAGCCATCCGGCAATCAAGTCCGCCAGGCCAACTTACCTGCGCTGCAACTTACCCGTACCGGCACCTTGCCTGCACTGAATTTGACTATACCTTCGAGTGACCTGTACTGCACGCTTCCCTCCCGGACGATGACCTGTACCGCGAATTGTCATTCCCAGTATGCCCGCTGTTCGTCAACTTACCCGTGCTGACAAGTGTGCTGGTCTGGTGACTTGTTCGGCATGCCGATCCGCCCGCTGTGTCAACTTGACTGTCACAGAAGCTTGTCTAGGTTGAATCTTGCCCACTCCGGCAGTCTGCCTATCATGATGGCAAAACTTGGTACTTTTCTTGCCCTGGAGGGCTTATGGTCTTCCAATAGGACAGCATGCCCTCAGAATAGCCGACAATGGCCGTTTTGACTGTGGCGATGGCCTGCCCCAGATGGACACAAAATGCACCATCGAGCTATTTCTGGTATTGCATTCGATCGAGCAAATCAACCATATCGAACCCCTCCAGCATCCTCCCGGAACCAATCTTCGTTGGTCCGCGCTTCTTCCGCCGATGCGTAATTGATGATGGTGCTCTTCGTTGTGGTATAAGCATGGTATGCATCTGTATCAGAAATACGTTGTCAGTCTGTGTCAATGCCAACGAAGAGCGATCAACTCACCAATGCCGTTCTCGCTTCCGACACCAGAACTTCCTAGTCCACCCCAAGGACTACTTGGATCATTGCGATGATGTGTGTTGACTAGTAAGTGTCATTAGCATGCAGATGCGGACTGGAAGCAGCTCAGACATACCCCAGCAGATACCTGACTCAATGCCCTCTGACAATCGATATGCTTGCGACAAATCCTTTGTCCATATTCCAGCTCCCAGTCCGAATTCGCTGTCATTCGCAAGCGTCAATGCTTGTTCCTCAGTCTCATACTGGGTGACGACGAGCACCGGACCGAAGGCCTCTTCTTTCCAGATTCGCAAGCTCGTTACATCAGTCTCATCACTGCTCGCAAGAATCGTGGGCTGATAGAAGTATCCTTTATCCAGGTCGAAACCATCGAGCGGCGAGCTCCCAGTCATGCGATTGCCGCCTGTGACGACTCGGGCGCCATTATGCTTGGCATCGTCTACCAGTGCTTCCACGCCAGCTAATTGCTTCGCGGAGATCAGACCACCCATCATCGATGCTGAGTTTGTGGGTGCTCCTATCCTCTGTTCAATGGACTTTGTCTTCATCGCTAGCTTCGAACTAAAGTCTTCGTAGATGGTCTTCTCAACGATGATCCTTGTTGCTGCTATACATGTTTGCCCGCTGGCAACGAAAGCTGCAAAGGCAACGCCGTTGACTGCGAGCTCGATATCGGCTTCTTTGGTTACGATCACTGGAGCTTTACCTCCCAGCTCTGCGGTGAAAGCAGCGAGGTTACCTCCTGCGATGGCTCCAATGGCTCGACCAGATGGCGTGCCACCTGTGACATCAACGCTTTTCACCAATGAATGCGAGACAAGAGCTTTGCCTGTCGTTGCACCATATCCTGGTAGCACAGAGAATACACCATCCGGCAGCCCGGCATCTTTCATGATCTTCCCGAGCAGCAGAGACGTGAGCGGCGTCAACTCCGATGGCTTCAGGATCACCGAATTTCCTGCCGCAAGCGCTGGGACGATCTTCTTGACGGCAATCAACAGCGGATGGTTGAACGGTGTAATCTGTACAACGACGCCCAGCGGCTTGCGGTCGATCCAGTTGTGCAGCTTCCCAATCGTGGGCAGGACAGCACGTTCTTCGGTGCGAATTAGTGCTGCGTAGTACTTGAACCATCTCAAGAGCGATGGAACTTGGGCGTTCATCTCACGAATCACGCGGCCGGTCTGTTGGACCTCAAGGGCGATAAGAGCGGGTAGATGGGTCGACAGATGGGACGCAATGGTTTCCAGAACATCGGCTCGTTTGTGCCTGTCGACACGAGACCAGATGCCGGCTTTGAAGGTCCGATGAGCCAGCTGAACGGCATATTCGACATCGGATGAAGAAGCAGCATGGCAACTGAGATCAGGAGGATCAGCTGAGCTCGGTCGTTATTGAAGCAGAACAGGAGGATACTGACTGTGCGAAAACCTCGCCGGTCGCAGGGTCTTCGATGGGTATGCTATCTCTGTCAGTCTGATCTCAGTGCTACGACGTTATGCTTCCTCACAGCTCATTCTCACTTCCCGTCTTGTCTTGTCCATCGACCCATAAGAAGTACGTCTCGGAGCTCATGCTGTGCAGCTCCGGGGGTGCTATTTCGATGGCACTCTTGGGCCGGTCTTTCCAGTGCTTCTATGATCCAGCGAAACAGATCATCAATACGAATGTCCTCTCGATGGCTAGACGATCGTGCATCGGCATGACAGTGAAGTCAAGATAAGGACGACCTATCTTCGCCGTTCGCCTAAAGTCCGGACGGTGTTGCGGAAGTACACATCACGGTGCGGGAACATTTCAGCATGATTTTGTGTGGCCTTTTCTCTTAGACTTTTCTCTTAGACATTCCATTGCAAACACCTTTCGAAAGCAGTCGGCCTTTGTCGAACAAACAAAACGAAATATATGGACGCTGCTCCCTGGCAATCGCGAACAGGACTAGAATCAAGTGAGGTCCGCACTGGAGTCTGAAGTCTTCGAGCACGCTGAGCCTATCGCCTCGATCGGACAGAGACCAAATCTGATTCTGCATCATGGACCAGGAACAGAGACTCGGGATCAGGACCAGGGCTTCAAAGGCCACATTTCATCGCCTATGTACAATCCGACATACTGTCGCTCGAAAGCTTCGACAAGCTATGCAAGACAAAGCCGGCAAAGAGACAGAGTACCGTCTCGAACGCTCCGCCTTCCCCAGCCGAACTCTCCTCCATTTCCGTTTGAGAACACGCATCTTTTGGATCCAGGATTGTGCGACCAACGGATCGGGAGGAAGTTTTCTCAGATCTAATGCGCTTCTGTCAGCTTGGACGAGATGTCTGCGTCGGAATGACGGAGCTCACTGATTAGGTACACCCGGGAACACTGCCATATGCGCCGCAAGGACCTGATTTATAACCGAAGGACGGACACGCCCTGGAGCAGTCATCGCCTCGGCCAGCCAAGGTGCAGTCGACGCCGTTCTTTTTGCACAAGCAGTTGCTGTCGCACTGGGCCGACACCAGTGCGGCGAGAGAAAGGGCGATGAGGGTGCTGAAGAACTTCATGGTTTTGGCGGCGTGTGTCTTGTGTTGGGTAGTGTTCTCGTTGAGTGTGAGTTTCTCAAGAGAAGGAAGGTTTCTAATGGGCTTTTATGTTACTTTGACAATTGCTTGCTCCAGTTGCTTGCTCCAGGATATTCACCCGAAACCGGCCATCTGAATGCATCGCCCTTCCCTTGACCCCGAGTCTTGCTGCGCCTGCTTGCCACCTCGCAGCTTTAGTCGCCTTCAGATGCCGACTGAAAAATAGCGCATCAGCGCATCGCATGGGGCTGGGCCACATCACCCTTGTGCAAGAGACGATGCACGCGTGCCGGGCAGATAATCAAGCCTGGGGAAGATGCCACCGCTGAAGAACTGCAGTCTGGATCCTGCATAAAGCGACCCATGGCATAGCATCAAGGTGTACTCTGCAATCGGATCAAGGTGGTCTTTGATTTGGCGATGTCGAGTCCTCAGTAGGACCTCTCAGAGTCAGGACGGACTGTGTACAATGTCCAGGGATCCGACCGTTATAATTTGCTTCCACGGTACTCCCTGCAGTTCTCGAAGCCGAAATCGTGGCGAAGTTTTATAGCGCTCGCCTGATCGTATGCAGCGGACGGACATCGTGCATATGTTCAGGAAGTACGGCCAGGCCACCTGAACGAATGAGAGTATCGTGTTCGGTCACGGCCAGGTCGTAAATGGCTCAACTCCGGCGACCTACTGCTCCTTGCATGCACGAGGACCTCTGTACGTTCCGTACACGACCTTGGTAGCCAAGTTGGTTTAAAAGAGCTCCAGTGCAAGCCAGATAAAATGTCATCATCTATCACCCAACACAGAGTCACCAGTGAAGCGCAGAAACGAACGAAATAGCACTTTAGTGCCAGCGATCCATCGATCGACGACAGACGCAGATGAAACATCGACTAAGGACGCTATCGAAGAAGAGGCCTAGAGCGGCATGGGCCGGCAACTGGCGGACCTGATCGATGTTTACAGCCTCACTTTTCGGTGATAACCCCACCAGCAGAAAGATTGAGGCGAGCTTCGTAGGTGGCCAACGATCATGATGAGGTACTGCCCCCTACGAGAAGGATATGCAGACCTTCCTTCCTTTTCATGAGGTATCGACAGAAACACTATTCAAATCCGTCCGATCTCCGTCGACAGACACTACTCGACAAACCGCAGTTATGCATATTCACGTCCTTGCCATCCTCTCCTTGCTACTCGCGACCTGCATGGCATGCGGTTCCTACTGCGTCTGTCCAAAACCGGACGGTACCCTAAGGAAACCCGTAGAACAAAACTCAGGTATGCGTCCGGCCTGCTGATCTTTCCGTTCTTCTACTTTAGCCGGACTGCTTCGTCGGAGTCGAGAGTGTTCCCTTTTTTGGTGATCAACACGCCTGCTCAGGTTTCTGCCGCGATCGCAACTGCGCTGGAACGGTCGCTACCGGGCCCAAGAAGGGGTAAGAAATCGAAGTGTAGAAGGCTTGCGTGGCACGAGATTGTCTCGGGCGTCGGCGCCCTCTTCCATGCCAAGAAGTCTACGACATTCGCTGACCTTATACGCTTTGCGTTTCAGCAAAAATGCCGCATTTGGGGAGGTTTCTGCGATCCCAAACAGCATGTCATCGACGATAAGCAGCTCGAGCGATGTGATTCAGGGCCGGATTGCAACAAACACCATCCAGATTGTTACGATCCAAATTGGAAGGATCGCAACGGGTGCCCGGCCGAATTCGACTGCTAGGCGAAACGACAATGTGCAGGAACGACCGTGGTGCCTGTACTCATTCAAATTGCACACGCTATTGATGCTTGGTCACAGCTGCACAAACACTCAGCCTTTTAGACCTCGACCTTATGACTGCTCGCCTCTTGAGACGTGCAGTGTGCCTCTGCCTGCTCCGTTCGACTGGGCAACCTCAGTTCTGGGTGATGTCAACGTTCGTCTGGAAATAATCGCAGCGTGCCGAGTCGTCAGGGTCCGCAATATAGCTGATCGAAGTCTCGTTGACATGGACGACAGTACTCTCAGCTCCATACTGCGGGAACCACGGTCGACTCGAATTGGCACGAGTAGACAGCGGGAAGTTCGGATCCTGGTTGATGACAAACGAGAGATACCAGTCCTTCATGATGTAGCTCAAAGTCTTGTTGAAGATCAGCGGACTTTCGGTCGGTCCTAGTATATACCGGCCGACGGCTGCGTGGGCGAAGTAGCCCGCGTTGAACCGCAACTTCCAGATGGGCACTTTGACGGACTGGTTGAATGCCGCCGAAGCCACGTATCGAGCCGGGCAGTGGATGTAGAAGTCGCCGAGGATCGCCTGGTTCGCCCATCCTGCTGTGTTGTTCTTCTCGAGGATGGCTCCGTACTGGGCAATCAGCGGGACCAGACCGAATTCGTATACTGGGCTCTGGAAGAGGTTGTTTGAGTCGAGCCATGCCTCTCCGAAGTCACTGAGGGGATAGAGATCAAGAAGGCCGTCAAGGAACTCTGGTGTGGCTTTTAAGAAGAATCGATTGTACTCTCTCTTCACATCGTCGGCTGTTTTGACAGAGAAGTTTGTAAACCCAACGCCTGATAATGTGGTCAGCATGTAAGCATACAGCGTTGATTGTTGCGCACATACCTTCGAACTCGTCTGTATCCACGAGGATTGGTACTCTTGAGAAATTTCCATGCGCCAATTGTTGCGATGGAACGTCCCTGATGAACGACCCGTCGAGCGCTGGCTGATAGTATGAGTCTCCGTAACCATATAGTCCCGCATCGAATGCATCGAGGTACGATCGTTTAGTGGCGTTCCTCAGCTCTTCGAATGGCTTCCCTCGCAGACAGTCCAACGAGGTGCAATTTGCGGCGTCGAGGAGAGTATTGTACATCGCTTCTTGAGTTGTCTCATTCTTGAAGGAAGATACGGCAAGGTATTCTGCTCCATGTCAGAGATACACAGCAACGGAGAATTTTAGACAACTTACCGGGAATGGCACTCCTGAAGGGCGGGTCGGCCTCGCCACCCTTCCATGTAAGCTGATACAGCACGGATGCTCCTCCAGCACTCCCGCCCCAGATGGTGACTTGTTTCGGATCTCCGCCGAATGCGTGGACATTCTGCTTGACCCACTCGAGTGCAAGCCGCTGATCGAGAAGCCCAGCGTTAAGCGCGCCGTCTTCCCGGATCGCAGAACCGGGCAGGAATCCGTAAGCTCCGAGACGATACTGAACAGATACGTAGACGATAGATCCATTGGAATAGGGCACAAGATTCTGACCCGGTTCCTGAGAACCATTCCCGGCGATGAAGCCACCACCGTGAAGATTGACGACAACTGGCAGGAAGTCCGCGACGGGATTCAGAGGAGCCCAGGCGTTGACGAACAGACAATCCTCGCTGGCCGGATCTGGTGCATCTGCTTGTGGTAGCCATGCGGATCGCCCTTGTACGCACTGTGGCCCAACAGTTGTAGCGTTGATGGCTTCTGTGCTCTTGACAGTCGAGTTGTGGGAGAGGGGTACCGGCGCCCTCCAACGGAGGTCTCCGAGCGGTGGCTCGGCATAAGGTATCCCGAAGAAAGTCTTGAGTCTGTACGATGAGCTTGTGTTAGCAACGTCTGCGTTTGGCAAAGGATAGCTTGTGCCCACCCGAGAGTAGTATTGCTGTTGCCGTAGTACTTGGCATAGCCAAGGTCCACTGTTGGGGCATTAACTGGAGGAGCTGCAGTGCTCGTGACTAGCAGACATGCCAGCCCGGTCATCTCGCGGATTGTGATCGTGTTGAACATTGTGTAAGAATTGTGAAAGCAATGAGTTGGGAGTTGTTGGAGCCGAGAAGCACTCCATTATTTATCGACAACATGAAATGGGTACTCCACGACCTCCTGGTGGTGGTAGTACACTACTGCACGAGGTTTCCCATCCGTGACGCTTCTCGTGATATGACGCTTCTCGTAAAAGCGTCGCTGCATTCGGAAGTCAACGTACGACAAAAGCCTTGACAATGTCTGCCGTTCCGAAGAGACCGCCTTCGAACCGAGGCAGCGAATGTTTGAGTGGAGCTCGTGGCGTAGCGATGAGAAGGGAAGTGTTTGCTGCGAATGTCAACAAATGTTCGTTATACAGAACTCATCTCTCATCTGCGTGGATCTCATACAGGTTTAAAGTTTTGTCCTCGTTTTTGTCTTTCCTCTTTGGGAACGAGTTCCCAAACTCAATTTTGAGGCGTAGACTCCGCACTTGACACTCCGCAATTGGGGCACTCCGTTGTCTTCGTCAACGACTAGTGCACTATCAATGCAGTTGCGTCAGTTGGACCGCGGCGCGATGCGGAGATCCGGTTCAATGGCGCTCCGCGTGGCATGTCCGACGGCGCAAGTAGAAGACATATAGCCATCGTCCAGTCCCGCAACGAACCTGAGCTGCACTTTTGTCCATTCTCCAACAACCGTCATGCTCTCCGCGCACTGGATCCTCACAACACTCGCTTGTCAACTGCTCACGACAACAGCACAGTCTGAAGACACTCGAAGACTTGCGAATGTCCTGTTCGCCATCGGTCTTGTCCCTGATGAATCACTGGCTACGGCAGCAGCGGGCCTCCTGGTGAGCGGCGCCAATGCGACTTCCGATGGCCTTCAGAAGGCTCTCTCCGCTCCAGGAATCGATGAGCGGAAGCGGACTCAAGCCGAGCTGTTCTACTCGTATGGTGGCTCGCCACCTGTGTACCCATCACGTACGTCTTCCCGGGCGGAGTGCGTTCCTTGACATGAGCTGACGTCTGGCAGCCGAAGGAAGTCGAGCTGGTGATTGGGCTGAAGCGTATGGCAAAGCTCAAGCTCTCGTTGCGCAGATGACGAACGAAGAGAAGAACAACGTTGGTCGCTCCGCTCGAGGTGATTGTTCGTCGACCCATCAAGCTGACGAGCTTCACAGGTTACCACGCCAGTTCTATCGACTCGAGGCTGTTCCGGCTTCACTGGTACTGTAGAGCGACTGGGATTTCCAGGAATCTGTGCGTGAATCTTCGACACTATGACTACCCGACGGCTCTGATATCTCGCAGGTCTCAACGATGGTCCAGCCGGCGTGAAAGGCCCTGTTGCAGAAAACGACACCCGCGCGAACGGCTTCCCAGCTCAGCTCAGTGTTGGCGCGACCTGGAACCGTGGTCTTGCGTACTGGCGTGGCCAGCAGATGGGCAAAGAGTTCAAGGCAACAGGCGTCGATGTCGCCCTTGCGCCAGTCCTTGGACCATTGGGTCGCATCGCCACTGGTGGCAGAAACTGGGTACGTTGTGACAATCTGCGAATATGTTACGAGCGGACAGCTGACCGTCGTGCGATCATCAGGAAGGTTTCTCCAACGATCCTTTTCTGGCTGGTGCGTTAGTCGAGCCCACCATCAAGGGGTTGCAAGAGTCTGTAGTGGCTTGCGCGAAGCACTTTATCGGGAACGAGCAGGTAGGATGCGGTGACACCCGCTCAGCTCAAGAAGCTACTCGCTGATGGTCGACAACGCAGGAAACACAGCGGAATCCTTTTTTGGTAGGATACCTGGACGATGGCAACTACACTTTGAACGCATCGGTGTCAGCGAACATCGATGACAGCACAATGCACGAGCTGTACCTGTGGCCTTGGTACGATGCTGTCAGAGCCGGCGTTGGCAGTGTCATGTGCTCTGTGAGTTGATCAGTCGTCCTAGATGGCAGATGTACAACAGCTGACACACACTGCAGTACCAAAGAGTCAATAACAGCTATGCGTGCCAGAACAGCGCCGCACTGAACGGCTTGCTTAAGGGCGAGCTAGGATTTCAAGGCTTTGTCGTCAGTGGTGAGTGAATGAAATTGCAGCAACCTACCGCGTCTCGCCCTGACCAGTCCACAGATTGGTTCGCTCAGCATGCGGGTATCGCTACCGCCGAGACGATGGAGATGGCCATGCCCGATCCCAGATACTGGGGAAACGGGACCTTGTCGACTGCAGTGGCCAACGGGTCGCTAGAGTCGTCCAGACTCGACGACATGGCGACCAGAATCCTGGCCAGCTGGTACAAGTACTCCACGACCAAGCTCGCCGGGTTCGAGAATCATTATGACGAAGACGTTCGCCAGCCAGAAGGCGCTGCGGCCGCATTTCAAGTTGCCGTCGAAGGCCATGTCTTGGTGAAAAATGCGAACAATGCTTTGCCACTGAGCAAGCCGGCCGTGATGTCAGTCTTTGGCTGGGACGCAGTCGCCGGCTCAACGGCAGACCCAACTCAGAGCCTCGGAGGCGTCGGACTGGCGAATACTCAGATCTTCACCTCCGGCAAGAACTTCTCGGCCATCACGTACTTGGAGCTTGTTGCCGCTACAGCTCCACTTGGAACGACGATTCCAGACATCGCTCTCAATGGCACGCTCATCGCGGGCGGAGGCAGCGGCTCTTGCTTGCCAGCGACCGTATCGGGCCCGTACGAGGCTCTCCTCCGCCAGGCCATGTCTGACGGGACCAGGGTGTATAACGACACCAGGGTGACCGATAGGCCGGTGGTCGAAGACGGGAGCGGTGTCTGCTTAGTGTTCATCAACGCGCAAGCCGCAGAAGCCGCCGACCGAACGACTCTCGCAGACGAGTTCTCGGACAACTATGTCGATGCCGTCGCCAGCCAGTGTGCCAATACCGTGGTGATCATCCACAACGCAGGCATTCGTCTTGTCGACCGGTTCTTCGACCACGAAAACATCACGGCCATTCTTTACGGGCACACTCCCGGTGCAGCCAGCGGAGATGCCCTCGTTGAGCTCCTGTACGGTCGCCAGTCGCCTTCCGGAAGATTGCCGTACACGGTGGCGCATGACCAAGCCGACTATGGATCTCTTCTGAGGCCAGATCTTCCGACCGAACAGGATCCGCAGTACGCCCAGTCCAATTTCACCGAAGGCGTCTTCATCGACTACCGCCGTTTCATGAAGGAAGGAATCACCCCACGCTTCGAATTCGGCTATGGCTTGACGTACTCCAACTTCAGCTACTCCAACTTCAGTGTTTCCAAGATACCGAACGCCCGCTTTGATCTGGCACCGCCGGGCTCGAACTCGTCCGCAAAGGCTCCAGAAGGCGGTCTGGCATCGCTGTACGACGTCCTCGCCACCGCTTGTGTCACAGTCAGCAACACTGGCAAGGTTGCGGCCGCCGAGGTTGCTCAAATCTATATCGATATTCCCGGTAGTGGAGTCGAAGGAGCATTGAGAGGTTTCGATAAGAAGCTGCTGCAGCCAGGAGAGAGCGCAGAGTACACCTTTGATCTCAGGAGGCGGGATCTCAGCTTGTGGAGTACAGACAAGCAAAAATGGATGCTCCAGGATGGCCAGTACGAGATCATGGTGGGCAAGAGTGTGCTTGATATACAAGGCACTGCTGCATTCAGCGCGTAAGGAGTAGATGTCGATGGAGGATGATGCGGGCAATATCGGAGGTCATGGTGATCAGTCAACTGCGCAAAGCGTTTCGTTGATTGCAATATAATGCATAGTGTTTCGTCGTCTCCGCTGCTCCATTAGATTGCAGTCTGGTCAGTCGATCGTGTGTGGAGTGAGAGAAAGGGAGTAGAATCTCGTCCAGTCGAGAAGTCGTGTTTATCGGACCAACGTTCATCCGAGTCCGGTGGCGGGCCGAGCCGCTCGTAACTCCAGCTCCAAGGCGGTATATATCCCGGTCATCGACCTGCACTATACTGGGTACACGCAGCGCTGTGCCATGGATCATCGCGATCATGGCACTTTCACGGCGGCCCAAACCAGACACAGCGATCGAAAGAACTGGTCGTGTACGAGCGTATCATGAGAAGTCTCGTGCTGGTGAGCGCGCTCTTTCATATCGATTCCTGAAAGGCAACCACTAACAACCGCGAAGGCTGTATAACTTGCAAAGAGCGAAGAGTGAAGTGCGATCAGGCCCACCCGATCTGTGGAAACTGCCGCAAGGGACGTCGAGACTGTGGATATGCTTCACCTGGCGATGCCGTGACATTCCGTGGATTTCGCCATGTTGGATTCGAGTCAGGTCACCCACGGAATGCTATCGTCGTCAGCGAAGAGGTCCGCTTGTCGGTGGAGTACTTCTGCCTGAAGGGTCTTCCTATTCTACGAAAGTGTCAGCCGTCGCCACTGTGGGACTATCTCGTTGCTCAACTTCTGGACTCGAGTGGAAGTGTGCGCAGCATTACGGCGGCACTGGGTGCCCAGCAGCGAATCGTGGAGCGGGAAGGCGGCGACGACCAGCCGGGTGACAGCATGCGACAGGCTTCTCACTTGTATGCAGGTGCTATTACGAGTCTACGACGGTCGATCATGGAGAAGGGCGACAATGGTCAGCCTCAAATCCCGCTTGCATGTTTGTTGATGGTCGTCCTCGAATCCATACGTGGATCTCCCGCCAACTTGCTGGTCCATTTGCAATCCGGCTTGCACATCATGCGCGCGCTGCAAGGAAACCCGTCGAGCGAGAGTCGGGAGGTCGCTCGTCTGCTTCGCAAGTACGCCGTGGACGCCACTGTGTTTGATGCTCTTGCGCCGACCACTCAAGCGATTCAGATGTTGATGGCGGAACACATTGACACTGGCGTTGCGAACAACCCGCTTGCGCAAGTTGTGCAATTGGTGTCAGACCTTCTCCAGTCGCTGATGGAAGCTGCTCGAGAAGCATTCAACCATCCCGAAAATCGCCCAACTGCTTTAAATCCGCTGGAATTCTTACGGCCGCAGCAGCAAAAGATCGAGCTGGCCATCAACGACCGACTGGCCACCACGGAGAGCTGGAACGCGGTCAGTCTGGCTTCGTATGGATTTGCCAAAGCGCAATGTCTTCTGGTGAAGATCTACATTGACTGCGCGTGGAGTGGACGGCAGTGCGACTACGACGCGGCCCTGTACATTTTCCGCGAGATTATCGACATCGAGGAGACTTCGCTTCGGCTGTTGCACTCTATCAAGTCAGAATCGGACACAGAAGTCTTTGAGGCTCCTGCAGCCTTTTCCGTCGGACTCTCAGCACAGTTGACCATAATGCTGGTGACGAAGGAGTGTCGGGACGCCGACCTCCGGAGGCGTGGTCTGAGTCTTCTGGATCGATGCCCACGGTACGATGGTGTTCGAGATACTACTTTGATCAGAGCGATCTGCAACACTATCATCAAACACGAGGAGACGGCTGCTGGAGGTCCGGGCAACTACATTCCTGAGCATTGCCGTGTGCACCACTACCGTGTCGTCGGAGATGGCCAGGGACCTGGCGGATGGAAATCTGTTCAGCTTTCTCGACGGCCTGTTGAAGGCGGGGCGCTCGTGGTGTACGACGTGCCGCTCGAAGTGGGCTAAAGTGCACCTGGGAAGCCGTTACAAGAAATCACTGCAACGTGATCTCGTTCGGACCACGAAACAACGTCGCAGATGGCACAAATTACGAGCCGACAAGCCGGCATGAGACATGCGCAGGATCACTGTGTTGTCTGCAACGCACGCCAATGAATCTAAGAAGTACAGTCCTGATCTCCAGCAGCATGCCTCCCAAGATCTCTGGCCGGCGATGCAAAGTCTCTCGGAGGCTATCACGAGCAACGAGGGCGATTGTCCACGCCTGATACTGACAATGGTTCATCAACTCATCGAGAACGGTACAATGCTGCGGTTCAAATGGTATCGTTCTCGATCACCAACGATGATTGAGCCTAAGGCATCGACAAGGTTTGAGCTTGTAATGAGGCTAGCGGAGGAGGCCCCCGCAACTCCTTGGTCGGGAAGTGCTTTGAGGCACACATGAGCGACACAAATGCACGGGCTGAAGTGAATGCCACATACGGCAAACAGTCGGAGAGCTGCATTTATTCTGCGATCTCATTGGATGGCAAGCAGTTCACGCTAATAATGGTTGATGCGCAAGGCGATGTCGTGCTTGAACCATTATTAATCTACCGCTAACATTAAGGTTGTACATAAACGACGCTTTGCCGACGCCTTCGCATCTCGACTACTCTCGCAACAGCCTCGAAAGGAGCGTTATATATTACGGCGGACAGAACGAGACTCGGAACGACGATGTCTCAACCAAAGCAGCTACATCTCACGGCGTTTATGCGGCCTGTGAGTCTGCACACAGGTGCTTGGAGAATGCCCGGAAGGTATGCATCATGATTCATAAGCATATACGAAGACGACGTTGTAGTAACAGCCCAATAGTTTTCCAGATGCAAACTTCAATCTAGCCCATCTAAAATACTTCATTCAAAAACTCGAAGCCGCGAAGTTCGACGCCTTCTTCATGGCCGACCATCTGGCTGTCCTCAACATGCCAACAGAAGCTCTCAAACGATCCCACACAACAACTTCCTTCGAACCATTCACCCTCCTCTCCGCCCTGAGCCAATGTACATCCCGCATTGGCCTAGCAGCCACAGCCTCAACGACCTACGACTCTCCCTACCACGTCGCCCGCCGCTTCGCCTCGCTAGACCACATCAGCGAAGGCCGTGCAGCATGGAACATCGTCACAACCGGCAACCCGGAGTCGAGCAAGAACTTTGGTGAGGAAGAACACATGCAGCACGGCGATCGCTATAAGCGTGCTCGAGAATTCTACGACGTTGTGACTGGTTTATGGGATTCGTTCGCCGACGATGCGTTTGTGAGGAATGCGGAGAGTGGCATGTATCTTGATCCGGAGAAGATGCATGTCCTTGGCCATAAGGGCGATGAGTTGAATGTGAGAGGGCCGCTGAATATTGCACGGCCTGTGCAAGGTTGGCCTGTCATTGTGCAAGCCGGTCAGTCTGAACCGGGAAAGCAACTTGCTGCCGAGACGGCGGAAGCGGTGTTTTGTGTGCCGAAAGATCTTGAGGGCGCGAAGATGCTTTATGCTGATATCAAGGGACGAGTCAAAGCAGCAGGGAGGAATCCGGATCATCTGAAGCTTCTTCCTGCGGCGATGATTATTATTGGTGACTCGGTTGAAGAAGCGCAAGCGAGACGACTTAAGTTGGACAGCTTAGTGCACTACGATAGTGCTATTGCTTCGTTGTCGATAAATTTGGGGACAGACGCATCGAAGTTGGACCCGGATGGACCACTTCCGGACGACCTTCCTGCTACGAATGCCAGTCATACCGCGAGACAGTCTGTAGAGAAGCTTGCCAAGGAAGAGGGCTTGACAGTTCGACAATTGGCGCAGCGACTTGGCGGGTACTCAGGACTTGCGTTTGTGGGAACTCCGGAGTCTATTGCAGATGAATTCGAGCAGTGGCTAAAAGAAGGAGCATGTGATGGCTTTACGATCACGATGCCGTACCTGCCTCAAGGGCTGGAAGATATCACTGACAGACTGGTGCCGGAATTACAACGAAGAGGGCTGTTTCGCAAAGAATACGAAGGAACGACATTAAGGGAGCACCTCGGTCTGCCCAGGCCGAGAAATCAATTCTTTTCATGAGACAGCGGCAGTCACTACGCATTGAGCATGAGTCGGTAGGATGATCAAGGAAAGAATTATCACTCATGATGTGCCCTTACTCTAATGCTATATTACCTACTCACTGCAGCCTCGCAGCCATAATGATCGAAACGAATACAAAGCAGACTCAGTCGAACACCAAACAACATCCACCTCAATCAAGCCATTCCAACGCCAGACATCGTTCTAACCCACATCCCCCCATCCTTTCCATGCATCGACTATTGCTTCAAACGCAGAGCATAAGACCGCCAATGACCAGCAGCCCGCTGACACTAGCCTTGATCGCAGCACCCGTGTAGACAGGAGCATCATCCCCACCACTGGGAGTAGCAGCCGGTCCAGATCCAGTCGGCGCATCCGTAGCCGGGGCAGTGGCAGCAGGCGCAGTGCCGTTCTTCGGAGGGCAAGCACTCTTCGTCGTGACCGGAGCGACAGGCGCGTCAGTAGCGGCCGTGTCAGTGCACGCGGCAGCGGAGCAAGGAATCGTGGTCGTGGTTCCGTTCATCATGGCGGGGACCGAGACGGAGGTCAGGATGGGGTCGACGCTGGCGGAGCCGGAGACGGCGGGGGACGACATGGCGGACATGGCGGAAGAATCCGAGGGAGCGACGGAGGAGGCAGGACCGTAGCTGAGGGTCAAGACGTCGCCTCCTGCTGTGGCTGGGGCCGAGGTAGCTGGAGCGGCGGCGGACGTGGGTGGGAAAGAGCCGGGGTAGCTTTCTGGGACTTGGGCGGCGGCGAGGGCGGTGAGGCCGAAGGTGGCGAAGGTGGTGCGCATCTTGATGGTTGAGTTACTTGATTGATTCGCTGGTCGTTGGATTGGGTTGGCGTAGAGGATCGAGGTCGAGTGAGCTGATCTTGATGGGAATGCTGTAGCGACTGTTGGTGGGCTTGAAAGGCGCTTGATGTTCGACAAGGGAAGAAGGTTGGACAACACAGGTTGGAGATCTGTATAAAGAGTTTAGCCGTGCGCGTGGACAAAGGAGGCCTTGTTATCCATTCCTGCGCGTTTCACATTCCTCTCCTGGTGGGATTACTCCTGGCTGAAGTCCAGACACTGTGCCTCGAACGCTCGAGCCTGGCTGTGGACTTGTCCTGCTGTTGGACGAGCTCTGGAAAACCTATGCTAATCTACCGTTTCTCCTCAAGAAGCCAAACCTCGTAACTGCGTAAAACGCTGCTATGATTTTGGTCCAGAAAGCTGGCTGTTTTCGGTGATGCATTCCACTACCAATCCCGCGGGCCTCGCAAGGGATGGAAATCTGGGCCCTTTGGAGTCTGTGATTGCAGTGATACACGGAGGAACGTCTGCTATTTCGTTCAAGTTCTTGCTTGATGATCTTGACCTTTCAAAAAAAGCAGGAGTGGATTTCATCGCTGTGGTGTCTAGGGTATCTCAATCAACAGATCCACACGATATACATACTCAACGTACTGAGCTTGCTCTCAGGCCCGTACTCAACTCCTTATGACCTCCTCTCCATTCTCAATCTTGACGTCCTGTTTCAACTCCTCCCTCTCCCTCGCCTTCATCCTCAGATACATCGCCATAGCCGCACCCGCCGCAATTCCACCCAAATGGCCCGGATGATCAACCCCCTTCATCGGCATGAATCTCGCCGAAACCACCTCAGCCGTCGCCGCAAAAGCCAAAAATACCCACGCCGATATCGGCACCTCGTAGCCCGCAACTTTCACCGTCCCATTCGGTCGAAGCAAGCAACTCGCAGCTACGACGCCGAAGACTGCGCCGGACGAGCCGAAAATGTAAGAGGCCCAATTCTTGCGCAGGACGTTGGTGGCTAGACTTGCGTAGCCGCCGACTACGCCTGATGCAAGGTAGATTGCGAGGAAGGTACCTCGTCCGACGTCTTCGTGGAGTAGCAGGCCGAAAAGCCAAAGGGGGACAAGGTTGACGGCTAAGTGGCGCAGGGTGTCGTGGCGGAATCCGGCGCCAAGGATACTGACTGCCCAAGGGTAGGCTGGAACGATGGTGAGGTATTTGCTGTATGTTCGCCACAGAGGTGGGATGCGGTTGAGAACGAATCCAGCTACCAGAACTCCTGTCAAAGCCCATAGTGTCGCTGCAGATGGCGGAGAGTCGGGCATGAGGCGAGCAGATTTCGGAGGCGGCGTGTAATTGTCGTGGAGATAGAAGCAGCCTGCCAAGATCGCGAGTAAGAACATGAAGGGTGGTACGAGACGTCTGGATGTGCTCAGCTCTGGTGCCTTTTCCGTCTTTAGAATCTGTGCATCCTCCTCATATTGCTTCACCCATGCTTTCCGCTCGTATGGCTGGAGCCAAGCTTTCTTCGTAGGCTGGTGAATGGCAACACCTTGATCATCTCTAGCAACGACGAGATGATTCGCTGTGGGTTGTACGCCGGCACCGAGCTCAAGCGGTCCTCGTGTCCTGTGGATAGCTGCAGTCTCCTCGCGAAGTTCAGCAGCAACTTTCTCTGCCTGCTCTCGCTTGGCGCGAGCTTCGTTCGCCTCTCGTACAGTCTGGAAGACACTTCTTCCGCTCTTCTCCCGTCCATATTCTGTCCCCTGCTTCTCTTCTTCTGCTCCTTCAATATATTCCTGCTCTTCACCTGCAGCTTCCTCTTCCGGTAAAGGCTTATAAATGCCCAGCTTAACAGCACGATCTTGAATCTCCTTCGCCGCCTTTTTCGATTCCTCCTCCGCCCAAAGCGCACCCAAAGCAGCCTCGTCCACATCTGGAATAAGACTGCGGACGTACAACAATCCTTGCAATGCTTGCGCACGACTGACGCCGCTTTCCCTCGGAAAATCCAGTCCCGTATCGATCAATGCTCCTGACATCCGTCGCCAGTGCATCACGCTCAATATGTAGTTGCCAGTGTCCACGTCTACATCCTCCGCGTCAAAGATCTCGTTGATCTCGGCCTGGCTTCGCTCTCCTTCAGGTATTGGCATTCCACCTGCTGGATCGTAGTCCCGCCATGTCAACTCTTCCTCGCCTGTGGTTCCTGCCACTCCTTCCGTGTATGTCGCGACGGTCGGCGCTGGCTCTAGTCTGGACTCATTGGCTGCGGCTGTCGCTCTCGGGGCATTGGAAGGCATTGCTCGTAGACTCCGTTTCCGAGCCGCAGCGTAAGGCGTAGAGGAGAAGGCTCTGCGAGGACATTGCAGATCGCTATTCAGACCCGCCTCTGTTCTCCATCGCAACGCAGAAGTCGTCTGCTTTGCACAGCTCGTGGTTTTCGAGTAGCCATTGAACAGATGTAGAAGTGGCTGCGAGCGTGTCCGGCGGGCGGCGCACGGCGCTCGGAACGCTATCGACGTCCAGACATTGCTCATCGCGATATTGAGCCTCTACTAGGACACCAATTGTACGGAGAATTGGACAGACAAACGTTGTCGCATCGATGATGTTTCGACTTTCACTGAGACCTCACGCCAAGACTGCGGAGCAAGCTTGCGGCGTCGTTCGGGAGTGCTCGAGCTCTCTATCACATGCCAAACCAAACACTGAGTCGTTGCAACATACAGACTCCAAGACAGAGTGCAATTCCCCCTTCACGAGGATCTCTACAAGCGACAGCGACCCACAACAGACTGTTGAGTGTCACAACTCGAAGTCAAACTTTCCTCCACCATGCCAGAACCAACGACAACCACCACCCCCATCCCCGCCGACCTCTTCGCCCTCGCCCTCCACGACCTGCCCCTCGACAGCGTGCACGCCAAATCCGCCGAACTGCGCAATTCCCTCGCCCACCTCCTCGAGTCGAATATCCAACTCCGCCCCTTCGCGGCGGCTGGAGATGCGGATTGCGTGGAAGCGATTGCGGAGAATGAGGTCGTGATGAAGCGGTTTGAGGAGAGGATTGCGCTTTGTAGAGGGGAGGTGGAGAGGAGGATGGGAGGGAGTGGGCATGGGTTGGAGGAGCCTGCGGAGAGGGTGAAGGTGAATGGCGTGGGGGAGGTGAATGGCGTGTCGGATAGTGGGGGTGGTGAGAGGGCAGCCGCGGAGGTTCCTGCGCAGAGTGGACGGTTGACGGACGAAGAGTTGAGAAGGAGATTGGAGGCGAGGATGGCGGAGGACAATGCTGAGGAGGAGGATGACGGCGTGCATCTGTGAGGCGAACCGATCATGGGAGAGTCGACAGACGGATGACAGACACGGCCTCGACACTCGCCAGGCGGAAAAGGCCAGGGCTCGACTTGGCACGACGGAGCTCAGGCTATGAGCTTGAGGTCGTTGCGCGGTATACGTCCATAGTGCGGTGTAGTGGAGTGTGGAACCCTCGTTCCCTCACGCGCTTAGATGCCAGACGCCGAAGGACCACCAATCTGCACATGACACCTGGGAGTATTTTGCGATAGCGCAGGAAGGCAATTAAGGGCAACCGGGTGGGTGACGTGCCGAAGCAGGCAGACATCACAGCTGGTAACGCATGCAGACGACAGAACGAATAGATGAGGACATGAAAGACTGATGAGGATGGAAGCGAATGGGAAGCGCATTGTACGCTTCGCTTTTAGATGGCGACACGCAAAGTGTGGTATGAAGACGATTCAGGGAAAGGTTGAATCCGTGGTCCTCGTAGGACCCGGCTTTTCGCGTGTTAGGCTTTCTACTTTGCCAATCCTGTGCATATCTGAGGTGTCCTATAGCTGCCGGCGTGGTGACCGTCTACATGCTCGGCCGTAGACGCCGACTACTGTGGTTCCGATGTTAGCCCTTCACCCATTCTCCCCATGGCCCTGCTCATCGTGAGAACAGCACCGACTGAAGGGAGATCTTCCCTCAATTGGTATCATGGCTGCAGACTCTCCTCCCTTTCATCATCCCAAACTCCTCAAATCCAACGGCACCGAGCTTCCCCTCCCAGCTCTGTATCTCTTCGGCGCGCCCGAAAACTCCCTCGGTTTCGGCAATTGATCGTCGCCTTGAAACTTCCACCTTGAATCCTGCACCACAAATCTCGAACCTACCGAAGCCCTCGCCGTCGAACCTGAAAGTGAAGACACTCCCGCACTGTCTGCTCGACTCCTCCCGTTCGTCAAGGTGTAGCTCGACGCATCGCCCATCATGCTACTGAGGCGGGAGTTGGGGGCGCTGCCGCCAGAGCTGGATTGCGGGATGCCATTACTTGTGGATGCACTGTTTCGGGATGTAGGTGGCGGAGGAGGAGGAAGGGTGGTTGTGCGGCTGGCTGGTGGAGGCGGTGGAGGCGGAGGAGGCGGTGCGCCGTGGCTCGTCGATGGCCGTGCTGGTGCAGCAGAGGGCGGAGGTGGGGGTCGGGAGAGATTGAGACTGGATTGTGCTGGGCCTGGAGGTGGAGGCGGTGGTGGAGCTGCTGGGGTGGGAGAGCGGTTCTGGCCAAATGCGTTGCGGGCTGCGAGAGCGGCTAGGTTTGGTTCTTTGTTCAATCCCGATGGCGGAGGGAGTGGAGGCGCTGGCGGCGGGCCATTTTTGTCGTGTCGGTAGGGATCATATTCGTCATCATCGTCGTTCACACTGCTTATTCGCGATTGGAGAGGTGATGGAGCGGGCGGTGCGCCGGGAGGTGAGGGTGCAGGTCGGGACAGCGGCGCAGGCGGAGGTTTTGGTGCCGTGCCGGGTAATGGCGGAGGAGGTGGAGCTGAGGGTGGTGCGGCGCCTGATAGTCGTGGTGGAGGCGTTGAAGGAGGGATCAGGCTGACAACGGAAGGTGAGGACATGCCTGAAGGCTTTCGACCTGTCGGAGGAGGCATGGGAGGCTTCTTGCCAATCGGGGGTGGAGGCTTTGGCTTCGAGCTTGTCCCTTGTAATGTTGAATGGGAGGACGATGGTCGCAGGTTGTTTCTCAGTGCTGCGATGGATGGAGCTGCGGGCGCGGCTGAAGGAGGTAGAGGTGGAGGTGCAGCTCCAGGTCGCGGCGGAGGACCGCCATTGGGTCTTGAAGGTGTTGCAGGGGGATTTGGCGCCGCGGGTGTCTTTCGAGAATTTGTCTCCGGATCCGAATCGTACATGTTGACACCTCCGGCGCTCTTCTTCAATTTTGGCATTCCTCCGGCGAACAATCCGCCTAGTTGTGGTGCTGCCTCCATTCCATTTGACGATGAGCCTGTTGGAGGGAGATCGCTGCTGCTCCTAGCTCTGTTCGCTCCTCCTCCTGACGGTCTCAATCCTCCTGGTATCGGTGGTGCTCCGGCTGCTGGTGGGCCTCCCGAGTCCTTTCCCTTGTCGATAATCGGTGCTGATCGATCGTTGATTTGCGCGACTTTCTTGAGCCGTGCTCCCGATTGAATGTCACCCAATAATGCGCCCTGTCATCACATCCTGTCAGAAATGCTCTTCTCTCACTCTTGCAGTCTCATTGTCCAACGTACTCGTCCTTTGGCGACGTTCGCCGGTGGTCGTGCGGGAACATTGCCAGGTGGTGGAGGTGGTGGAGGCGGTGGGCCTGATGGAGTCAGCGTATGTCTTTCGTACATCTTTCGGAAGATTCTCATACCTCCAAACCCTGCTGGCGGCGGCGGAGGCGGAGGAGGAGGTGGTGGTGCAGGCATTCTGGAGCCTGTCCCGTTGTGCTGCTGTACTTGTGCGACTCGTCCGCTCCGTGGGTGTCTGGTGACGCGGAGGATGTGTGTTCACAGTAGGGTATGATTCACATGTAGTGAGAGAGAAGAGAGGAAGAAGGCGTTCGAGAAGAAATCGTGGAGGTATTGGATTGCGGTATTGATCAAAAGTACCACGAATGCGCTCCAATTGAAGGATGATGTCGTCCGGACCTTGTCCAGCTCGCCTCAGCCACGCGTTCGGATCTTCAGCCACATTTGCATCCGATGAAGAGCAGACGACTTGAACTTCACATTCACTCAGCACCAACATCCTCCTACCACAACGACCTCTTCTTTCACACAACCTCGAACATCATGGAGCTCCGACGAACCTCAGTCTGCCAGGACTGTTTGTCAATCCTGCGACAACCACGACACACTGCCCGCATCTTCTCCGCCACGACCCAATGGACTGCGACAAGAAACCTGGTGACCACAACCAGCAAGAGACGTCCGCAATACAGTCCGCAGCATGCGCGACTGCTTCAAATCCGCCAGGTGGCGACTGAGACATACAAACCCCCGAAATCAACAACAGCGGCACGGCGTGGCACTCGCGATCTCCAAACCATGCACGCCCGTGTCCAAGAGCTGTGTTCCTCCGTCCTCAAACCCGAAGATGGGCAATTGCCCTCGGAACAGCGTGTGTTGTACGTCCTCGAACAACTGGACTCACTTGCGAGAGCTGCGCTGGACGATCACGTAGCAGGAGGAATCGAGAGTCCCAAAGCCTCCCCATCCGCTCAGCAACAACAAACCGCTGCCTCTGCTCTCCTCGGCAGCGTCAATGCCCGCCAGTCTCCGGCATCCATAACGCGCGTCTCGCTCCTCACTCATATCAGTGCTCGTGCCGAAGAGATCGCGCGTGACCCGAGCGTCTTCCTCACGGCAGCAATTCTCAAAGCCTATGTCGAGCTCCAGTCTCTCCTACATCGACCCTCCTCATTTCCGGATATCTTCAACCTTTATGCCAACAAGCCCATCCCATCGTTATCGAATGGCAACCTCACTTCCTCTCCTTCCTCTCCCAACAAAGTCTCCGCCGCGATTGATCCCAATACGGCCAATCTTGCCCTCGCATCTGCCACCTCGGCCCACGACCTCGGCCTCGCCATCGACATTATAACCACAACCTTCTGCACAAAGGCCTTCAAACGCGCCAAGTTCCTTCGCCGCGCCGCTCTCCCCATGTTCGGTCTGGGAATCGCCCCCATAGCAGCATACAGCCTCTCCAACTCCTACTCCAACTGGCAACAAACCATGGACTCACAAATGGCAACGCAGATCGCGTTCGCGGGCATCATGACGTATGTCAGTGCGGTGAGCATGGTGGGCTACGTGGCGGTCACGACGGCGAACGATCAGATGGATCGGGTGACGTGGGCGCAGGGCGTGCCGCTTTGGGAGAGGTGGGTGCGGGAGGAGGAAAGGGCGGCGATTGACAGCGTGGCGCAGGCTTGGGGGTTTACGGAGGCGGAGAAGAGGGGTGACGAGGAAGGGGAGGAATGGGATGCCTTGAGGGAGTGGGTGGGTGTGAGGGGTATGGTGTTGGATAAGGTTAGTTTGATGGAGGGTATGGAATGATGGAGGAAGGAAATGGACGGTTTGGAAGAGGTGATATGGTTGTATGTACCCATGGCAAAAAGCATTGCATGTCCGGCCGCTGCGAAGGTGGCACTCCACACGGTAAGTCTGTTCCCGTTTTGCCATTCGTCTGTCTGGTCATCCTCTTTCCTCAGTCGAACTCTGGGCTCTCCTTCTCACCTGAACGAAAAGAAACACCTACGGCATCGGGCACCGCACGATGAAGTAAGGTACCGGCACGAAAAGCCTCAGTCCTGGGAGTTTTGTGTTGACGACGGTGAGACGGTCTACTTTGGCTGCTGCCGTTGCACGTTATCGCCAGAGTGAGGCTCGATAAGTTGTTAGGCCGCGGGTGAGGCTCTCACATGCTTCTCTCCAGTCACTCTTAAAGACGCCAAGCTCGTCGTTTGTCGTCGCCGCGCACCGACATCAAAACATTTCTGCTCCACCAGCTTTTCGACTTCATTTCCATCAACATATCCATTTCTATCTTGCTCTTCTCCCATCAATCATCATCACCACCACCATCATCGACACGATAACACCACGACCATCAACATCAGAAAGCTACCAGAGGTCTCGCACACATGTGCGAGGCAAAACGTACTGACACCAGATCACAGATCTATCTCCCTTCAACAAGCAGCACTTGTCAAGCATCACCGCTCCACGCGCGGTCGCTGCCCCATCCTACCCTCTCTCCACACAGAGCACGGCTGTCACAAGACCTTCAACAAGTCGGCACACAGTCAGACCCGCTCGGCCGCCATGCAGGCCGCAAGACCTTCATCGGACGTTCACCGCTCGAGACAACTTCACCGCGGGCACTTCAACGCCACGATGACACCCGTCTTCGACTTCCCGATGAGCTCGACTTGCTCCGGCGACTCTTCATCCCACTCGACAACGGCGGTTTAGACCGCGCATCAAGATCAAGACACAGCGATTGCCATTTTCGCTTCATCCGCCGTCTGCTTTCAGCGGCGTGGTTCTTCAGAAACGGGTCCAACTTCGAGACGCAGCGACTTTTCCCACTCGCTTCACGCGTTGCTGTGGCTCGAGTTCTTTACCGCCATATCATCACCATTGCGCGCTGCCTGGCCGCTATCAAAACATCACCGCATTGCGGACACAACAAACTCTCGACTCCGAGACGCAGCGGTAACGCAGCTCCAGCTCGAGGTTCTTTGCCGCCATGAGAACATCCCGCATTGACGGGCAAAACACAAGCTTCAAAATCGAGACGCAGCGACATCTCTCACTCGTATCGCGCGCTGCTCTGGCTCGTGATCCTCATCGCCATATCACCACCAATGTGTGCTCAGGTACGCAGCTTTTCCAACCACTTCTTTGACAACAACGAAAATTGAGACGCAGCGACCACTTCACTCGCACTGCACCAGCTCAATCTCATCTTCGGGACACCACCACCACTCTGCGACACTGCCCTCGCCACAACGAAGCTCCAGCACTGTGACTCGATCGACATCAAGCAGACTTCCTCTCTTCTGCTCATGCACTGCTCGGTACGGTCTTCATACGCTACAGCGTACCTGTTCCCATCCCATCCTGGATGCGTGACTCATCAATCTTTCCGGCTCTTCATTGACCACTCTGGACGTTCACCGTTCAAGACGAACGAGCAGTACTACGCTGCCACACCAATTCGCCTTCGACTTCCCTCTGAGATCATTGAACACAGCTCGACCATGAATACAAGACGCTACGGCGCACTGTCCCGCCCCGTTGGGCGTCGTGACTTCATGACTCCACCTCCTGTCAAGGCCACAGCAAGACTATCCGCGGCACTTCTTGGATTTCCGGAAGGCAAGTCTTCAAGACGAGTCGGCGGCACACACTGCCACGACCCTCTTCGTCTTCAACTTCCCTCAAATCACTTTTGAAAGCCCTCGACGATGATCTTGTGCCACGGCAACACCAAACCATTGCAGCCATTGCGCTGCGTTTTTATCACCACAACAGCCGTGCGCTGTTCTATTTCACACAAAATCCCCCGGATTGCGAACTTCCGCATATCCTTGCCCAAATCCCCGACAATGCGATCACGCACACATCGCTCTGGACTTTGCTCTATGCCGGAAGCCAGCATGAAGATTCTGCGAATCTCATCAATGCATGCCACCGGATCACATTTGAGTCAATCCCAACATCGACAACAAGCACTCGCCTACCGCACTGCCCTTATAACGAGCGGTTCGCCATCTCGACTCTGTCGTATGCCTACGACACTTGGTCTTCAGGCCTTAGTTGGCTGTGGCCTTTTTGAACTGCCTAAATTCATCGGGACAACACGAAACTCGCTCTTACGCTTGACGAGCATCCGACCGATGGACATCCACACTTCGGTGTGACTCTGATTGGGACACTTCCATCCCTTTCGTCTCTGAACAAACTCTCGTCCCTCAACAGGACGAAACCCTCATTGCTTCTGGGCTTCACAACCCACCATCGATGAGCGGATACACTTCCGTGTACCCTGGTTGCGATCCTCAGCTGGTCGTGCCTTCTTTGAATATCCACCACGCACAATCGCTCACTTGCTTGACAGCGAGCCGGCGAGGAAGATGCAGGCTTCCGTGCACCCTCGGGTTGGGTCCATTGCGGGACCTTCCCTTTCTCAAATCCACGACTCATCAAGACTACGCTCCCATCGCTCTGGTTCTTTACGACCGATCCAATGATGAAGACCTACAACACTTCAAGCCTCTACAGGATCACACATTCGCCACTCTGCCATCCGATGAGGGATGCGAAGACGAAAGTTTGGGTCTGTCAAGGACATCTCGAGGAGGTACTGTTTAAGTGTCCCTCTATCCTTCTCTTTTCGGGACGGTGTCGGTTAGATGCCTCCCTATTCTCCTCTTTGAGACGCTTCAGCGCTTCACATCTCGGGACAGTGTCGTTTAGATGCTTCCCTATCTTTCTCTTTCCCTGGATCGCAAGGTACGTTGCTCCATTTCTCCCCTTTGCCTTTTCCGCGACGACTTCTGGTAGCTTGCTACGACGATGCTCTCGCACACATACCGGACCAATGGACGAGGATCAAAGGTATGTCTATCCCAACCGAGCGTCACTGACCGGCTATATTCGAGCCTCATGCGTGAACCCCATTCGGGCAGGTCATGCCATGGAAGAAAATCGCTCAGACACAGCACGGACAAGCAGCGATATTCGTAGCACATCAAACGACCGGCGTTCTTGAAGCGCTTTAAAATTCAGACCAATCAGACTCCATGTTTAACCTGATTTACTGATTTGGGGGCCGTCTACCGTTCAGTCAAACTCACCGCAAGCCACACCACGCGAGGTGGCGTGCACTAAATGTCAAATCCGATCCATTCCATCGAATCATGGACGACACGACTTTAGCAACGATTGAAGGCAACCACAAAGCCCGTCGGGGTATCCCATCAAGGGCGGTGATACGAGCTGAGATGTGAATACGAAGCGATGACTGCCCGGGCAGACGACGCCAAGGACGGCAGCTGCGAACGACCAGCACGTGCAGCATCCTTGTATCTTGTTAGCCGCAGACCGTCGCTTGTTCCGTCGAAGCCTTCTTGGCTTCAGATTGTGGTCCGCGTCTCGCGGGTGCAAGTTTTGAAGACATGACCGACGACTGCTGGAATCAGAGTCGTCAAGCCACAGATTGAAGGTGATTTTGAAGACATCGTACAGACCCAAAGTGCATGGGAACTGAATTTTCAACATTCCAGGATCATCGTCGGCACTTGTCTCAACCCTTGGCGAAAATCCCAAGAGCCTTTCTCCGCGTTCCAAACAGCTTCGATTCTGTTTCTTCTCCACTCACCCAACCGAACTCTATTCGCACCGCTGATGTCAGGCTCGTCGGAAAACCATCCAACCGCCGTTTGAAGGGCGGCGGTGGAACCGGCGATGGCACGGCAGTCGCGGTTGCTGATAAACACTCCTTGGCCCATGGGTTCTGCTCGAGCATTTCCGTCACAGTGAGCCGCCGTCGCTTCGATACAAAGATCAGGTACCTCACCTCACCTCACCTCATCACATCTCCGATCTGCGCTGCTGGATTGCTTCTTTTGCAACGTCGTCACCACTACTGCTCTTTACCGCGGGATCTGCTCTCACCACTTCCTCGGAGGTTTTCACGGCACGGCTCCTTCGTCCTTCATGTTATTGTCGACCACTACTGTCTTGTTGTGAGCGAGCACTGGAGCATTGCATCACATATCTTTGCATTATATCAGGTTATCATCAATACCGCCTCTGCAGCGTTCTTCCCTCTGGACCGAGAGCGACTACATTGAAGACATCGCAACAACACCACCATCGATCTCGCTCTTCTCCAACGCCTGGCCTTCCCTCCCTGGCCACCGCCCACCATGGCGCCCCCAAGACAAGAATCCTTCGCCGACGATCCGTACAACTGGGACAACCTCACCGGTTGGAAGTCCTACCGCATGGCCCGCCCGTTTCGGGGCATGTACTACGATGTCCGCCGTCGCCTACCCTACTACTGGTCCGACATCACAGACGGCTTCAATTACCGAACCCTTGCCGCTACCGTACGCATCTTCTTCGTCAACCTCCTTCCCGCGCTGGCCTTTCAACTGGACATGATGCGTCGAACGGATGACTTCTTTGGCATCAACGAGGGACTCTTCTCGTCTGCACTGGCGGCACTGGTGTTCAGCACGCTGTCTGCTCAGCCGTTGACGGTGGTGGGCATCACGGGTCTGATCTCACTGTTCAACTACACGATTTACGACATTTGCATCGCTCAGGGGATCAGGGACCTGTATCCGCAGTTCATTGCTTGGGTCAGCATTTGGGCGGCGATCACGCATTGGCTCGCGGCGATCTTCAACCTGTGCGATTACATGCGGTACATCACGGACTTTTCGAGTAACTCGTTCGGCATGTACGTGTCGATCATTTACATGAGTAAGTCGCAACCTGCTCCTCTTCCCATACAGACCTCTGCTAAATCGTCTCCCACCCACAGTCAAAGGCGTCGAGGAGCTCGTCTCCAATTTCGACGACTCTACGCCAGCAGCTGGCTACCTCGGAATCGTAATCGCCCTCTGCTTCTGGGCCACAGTCTGGTGGCTCGAAAACATGGGCTCGTCGACCGTCTTCAAACCCTGGATGCGCAAGGTCCTCTCCGACTACGCCTACCCGATCGCCACCATCTTTTGGACGGGTTTCTCCCACATTCCAGGAACTATCAAACGCACCGACCTCCTCCGTATCCCAATCACCCGTGCCTTCTACCCCACCCAAGACCGTCCGTGGCTCATCGAGTTCTGGACTCTGCCAGTGAAGTGGGTCTTCGTCGCCCTGCCAATCGGGATCCTCATGACCCTCCTCTTCTACTACGATCACAATGTGTCATCCCTTACTGCGCAAGCGAAAGAATTCCCGCTCAAGAAGCCCGCCGGTTTCCATTGGGATTTCTTCCTCCTCGGATGCACCTGCTTCGTCGGCGGCCTCATCGATATCCCCCTGCCCAACGGTCTCGTGCCGCAAGCACCCGTACACACCGACTCCCTCGTCGAGTACCGCGACGTACTGCAAACCTCCAAGGAGAAATTCGACGACCCGGAAAGCAAAGAGGCAAAGGAATGGATCCAACACAACTACAAAAAAGTCATCGCCGAGTCCGTCCGCGAACAGCGAATCTCCCACTTCCTCATGGCGCTAGGTTTCGTCGGCCTCATGACCGGTCCACTACTCATCGTACTACACACCATGCCCCTCGGCCTCTTCGGCGGAGTCTTCTTTGTCGTCGGCTGGAGCGGCATTCCCGGCTTCAACATCACGAAGAATCTCATCTACTGCATGTCCGAGCAACGTTTCGCCGACCCACAAGACCCGAGAACCACCCTCAAGAAAAGCAGGATCTTATACTACACTTTCTGGCAAGTCCTCGGCGTCGCCATCTCCGTCGCCATCTCCCAGACCATCGCAGCCATCGGCTTCCCCGTCGTCATCATGGCGCTCATCCCATTGAGATGGATTGTGCTTCCGAGGATCTTCACGGAACATGAGTTGATGGTCTTGGACTCGCCGACTGCGGATAGCGATACGGTTCTCTGCTCGCTGGGCGGAGCGCCGACGCCGCCAGAGGTGGTCATGGCGAGGAAGAAGAGGGAGCAGAGGGGCGAGGAGGCGTACCCCGGGAGCAGCGAGTCGAGCGCCAAGGAAGGAGGACCTGGCGATCTGGACGAGGAGGAAAAGGAGAAGAGGGAGAGGGAGAAGGCGGCGGAGGAGCAGGGATTTAAGACGACGTTGATGACGGGGCATGATTGAGGGGTGGGTGGAAGATGATTGTGCTGTCCGGGGGAGGATGTGGACTTCTTGTTGATAATTTTCGTTTTGCTGCATTAGCAAATACGGCCGAAATGCAGTTGTACACACAGTCCCTCTCATGGGTTCGCTTCGACGTTGACGCCGCAGTCCTGCAGCTTGTTGGTAACTCCGCTCCGGGTATCATGCAGCGAATGAGTATTCGGCGTGCAGCTTTCAAGCGAGCATACGCGAGGATCTGACATGCATATATTTGCCTTACCCTCGGTCGGAGCGAGTACTTGAGGATCCAATCTCCCGCCTTTTGCGACCAGCGCACACAATCCTCTGTGGCGATCACGATGGATCTTGCACCACCCTACAGATATAGTGCAGACCTCGCTGTCTGGCAATTCTGGGATCGAGAGCGAGGGCAATGGTTCCTTTACGATCTGCGAGCAGATGGGCTCATATACCCGGGCCGAGTGATGGTGCCACGGCCAACGAACGTGCCTCCCAGCTACTACCTGCAGCCCGACTCGCAGAGCAGCGATCGACTGAATCGTCTGCCAAATTACGACTTCAGAAAGGAGCAATCACCACTTACGGCACCGTCTTCGTATGTGCACCAACGTCGTAGCCATCATGGTCGCGACAGCGGCGACGATACCTTGTCATTCGGACGGCTATCTGATGCACCAGGCTTGGGCGCTCGTCGGTCTTCGCCATCGGGGACTGGAGCTCCACAGCTCCAGAAGAATGCATCCAGCCGTCGCGGTACGTTCAACGATGTCTCGCCACCGAGGCAACCATCTGGAGCTCCGACTTCGAGCGCTCGTCAAGCTATGCCATCAAATTCTCGAGCCCAGAGGCTCCCCACAGCCGTCAAGACCAGCTCTGATGCCGTCCTTGATGCCATGGACGATCTACCACCCGATCCGTACCTAGCGCTAGATGTTCTCGGAATTCTACGCCTTCTGTAATCAAGGCTAGCTACAGAAAGCTGCTGCTCAAATATTACCCCAGGGATTCCCTAGACTTTATACAGATGAGAGAGGCCAGAGATAATTCCTACAAGATCCAAGCGGCATATGATATCCTCGGCAATACAGATGAACGTGGGCGATACGATGCTCAAGTCAGGTCAACAAATTTGAGAGCGGATGAGATGGAACAGCGTCGGCCTGGATCGGCTTGCGAATCGCGATCTCGAGAAAGGACCGAGCCTCCTTCGTACGAACAGCTCTACGGGCCGGAACACGTGTATGCGAAACCTAGGTCAAGGAGCCGTGGCAGGGAGGCGAGCAGGGAACCAGAAGAGCAGAACAGAAAATACCCCGATCGCAATCACAGTCGGTACGCGGAGGATGAAAACGATTCCCAGAAAGACCGTGACGGGAAGTACGGTTGCGTTAGGGAGGACGATCAAAGTGACAGCGATGCACAACAAGCGGAAGCGGTCGACCCGTATCACGACGAACGTGCGCGAGAGATGACCAGCGACACTGCCGATACTCGCGACTACATCATGTCGTCAAAATCACGAGACCGATCAGAGACAGAACGTCATCCTTCACCTCTACACAGGTCTCCAACCGGGGGCAATCTACGAAATTCGAAAGGAAGTGGTGAGCGGTCCATACCTATCCCAAACCAGGAACGCAGGCCCAGACACGGTCAACGCTCAGCATACACAGCTCTTCGGGCTGAAATGCTGTTATCGGGAAGCGAAAGGAGCCTCGCCTCAGAGGCGAGAAGGCTGGAGAAACTCCAAAAACTGGTCGTCATCCTAATTCCACTCTCACTCATGGCATCGCTGTTCGGACTCGGCTCCTCCATAATTGAGCTTAGCAACGGCATGCTGCTCTGGGCTTTGTTCGTCACAGCACCGTGCATTGGGCTTATTGCGTACTGCACACATTTGGTGCTTCCAAGCGGATCCTTCGTTCAGGCCGCCCGCAGTGCACTAGAAAGTTTCTGGTCCATCTCAGGTGTCCAGCGAAGAAAAGACCTCCCTCCGTTTGCCACTAGCGTGGAGTCACTCCACGTCCTTGCTCGAGAGATTCGCTGGCTCTTTACAAGAATCTGTCGACCACTTCCAGTGGCAGGCTGCCACCGTCTTGAGTGGATATGCTGTTGTGGAAGCCGATTCTGGGGTGACTTCTCGGCCGAGCATGAAAGCCAGCTGAATTCGCTTAGAATGGGCCTCCAGGATACTTGGGCAGCCGACAATCAGACAGGCATTCCACTTGATGCTGGCGTTTCTTCTCAGACCCCATCAGCTACCTCTCAAGGGTTGGCCACGCCAGTATCGACTGCCATGGCGACTGGCGTGGCGACCACCACGGCAAACAACACAGGAGCTCCAAACACCGCTGTAAACAACAGTGGGACCATTAATGCCCTTGCGAATACATCACCGCTATCACTCCAAGGTGCACAGACAAAAAGGCCACCTACTTACTTCGAGCTATGCGTGAACAGATCATCCATGGTCATTCGACTCGGAGAGATCACGATCGTAGATGGACTAGGCAATACAGCCGTTGGCACGGACGTCCAACTATTCAGTGAGCTTTCCTTGCATCAGAATTTCGAGTCGGTGGCTTCTCGCGAATCTGACAGTTGAAACGTACAGAAAAGATCCGAGAGAAGTACAACCAGCATCGTCGGCGAGGCCTGTACAATCTTTTCTATCGTCCTAGTACGATACATTACGTCCATTTCGGTCTTCAGGCCAGCACCCAGCACGTCGGTATCTATGAAGGCCCTGCAGCTATTCCGCCCATCACCGAAGTCGAAGACGGACGATATCTTTACCATGAGTGTCCACTGACTCCACTGCCGCCGATGCCTAGCCAAACATTCTTTCAGTACTACCACGGCCACGCTCAGAACTGCACCTCGAAGAGTAATGTGTTCTGTAACCGGCTACCTAAGAAGCTTGGATCGAGCATGCAGATCTCTAGCAGCGGCGTGGACATGCTGGAGCATGGCTGGGGCGTGCACATCATCGAAGGCCCAGACAAAGCCGTGCTTGCGGGTCTGCTCGCGGCGTTGACGCTACTCAGCTGCTTGGTGTCGGTCGTGTATGATATTGTTGCACATGGGAAAGAGAGTGGTTTTGCAATTGGTCAGTGGATCATGGCTTCGGGGACAGCTGTGATGGCGGCGATCTACTTCCATCTGGCAGATCAGTAGAGATGTCTCTTTATTGCAGCGCGCATGCGGTCAAACCGCTCGACAGGCTCACTTGCTCAACACCAGCTGCCCGGGCAGGCACTAATTCTATTGAGATCCCTGCCCTAGCCCACCTCTGGGCATGGTCATGATTGACTTTGCTTAGGTGGTAGGCCGGTCATTGGCGACGATGACAACGAACGACAGATGTACAGACCATATTCCTGGACACGAAAGCAAGAGTGAGGTTCTTTTTTGAAGGAGATGAAGATTGTCGCCTTGTGCAGGGTAGTCAAGACAGAGTTCTTACAGGGATACAGGCATGGTCAGCATCATCAGGATCGTCCAACACGGCCAGAGTAGAGTCCTTCGTCGCAGTTCACTGCATTTCTCTCCCTGTCTCTGCGATGGCTGGCTCCGGCTCGAGAGAGTCGACTACACTATCGGAATGGCCACTCCTTGCTGTTCACACATCCGAGTCACGGCCCTCAAGCCCAGTGTAAGCGGACCCCTTACAATCTGTTGCGACCCGCAGCTCACGGCAAACAGGTACAATGAGAAACATCCGACTGCTCAATCCAGCACGCTTTGGAAGCAGGCGTCCTATGCAGCTAGCAAGCACTGTGTCAGGGCGATATCACGCATCGCACGCGGCTTCGCAAAGTCCATCGCCACATACCTCACGCCCTCGACCCCAGCAGAGACCTCACGCACCGCATCCTACGATGGACTCCGTGGAGTCGCCTGCTTGATCGTCTTCAACTTCCACTTCCTCTATCCGTACACTCACACCATCACCTACGGCTTCGGCGGCAGCGATGAAGACGTGGCGACTCGATTCCCACATCAACTTCCTTTCTTCTGCCTGCTCGTCCGCGGACGAGCGATGGTGACGCTTTTCTTCGCCATTTCTGGGTTCGTGCTCAGCCATGGCTTCCTGGGCGCAGTACGCAGTGGTCGAGTGACCGACGCTGTTTCGCGGCTGTCATCCTTGGCACTCCGACGCTGGCTTCGGCTCTTTGCGCCGGCATCCATCAGTATGATGCTAGTCTGCTTGAGCTCGTACGTCGGCGCATTTGATCGTGGTCACGAGTTCCAGGAAGGAGAATGGCTGACTGGAATGTGGGAGGAGCATCCACCCCGCTTCAAAACGCTTCGAATGCAACTTTTCGACTTTTGGGCGGAGTGGTGGGCGTGGTCGAGCCCCTTTCGCTGGACATTCTACTTTGGCTATTATGATCCTCATACCTGGACGATTCCGGTCGAGTTCCGCGGCTCCATGGTTTTATTTCTCGTTCTGCTCGCTACCGCCGGGTTGAAACCGCGGTGGTCGTTCGGGATCATATTCTTGGTCACCGGATACTGCCTCTCGAGAGAACTGTGGGAGGTAGCAACGTTCACAGGCGGTGCTCTCGTCGCTCATCTTCACCAAGCCGCCGCCGCACGCCGATCGAGCAGACAGCTCCTCCCAAGCCAGAACGTCTCAACATCTACCTCGGTCAGAAGGTCACGGGCAGGAGCCCTGCTCGGACTACACCTCGTCGCTTTGCTGATCAGCCTCTTCCTCCTCTCATTTCCGGACGATGGAGCTGGCTACACTCCTGGTTTCCGCTGGCTCGAAAGCATGGCGCCTCTCAACTATGGCTCCGCGCGAGAGTTTTGGCAGCCTTTCGGCGCGGTCTTCATTCTCTACTCCGTCGAGCACTTGCGTTTCCTCCGCGTGGCGCTCAGCTCGCCGCTTCCACAATACCTCGGGAAGATCTCCTTTGCTTTCTACCTCGTTCATGGCCCCTTGCTGCACTCTGCTGGCTTCGCGTTGCAGCCAACGCTATGGATGTATATCGGTGGCGGCAGCGAGGAGCTGAGTAATGCTCAGTGGTGTGGAGGACTCTTCATCGGTTGGATGACAATGCTCGCTTTGTCCATCGCTGCAGGGCATCTGTTCTGGCTCCTGGTTGACATGCCCCTCGTGCGAGCGACGCGATGGCTTGAGCTCAAAGCGAAGAAGTAGGAAGCCTGCCTTTTTTATGATTGATAGGACATGAAGAGAGAGAAAGCAGAGCTATTTATACGAAACGGCCATGCTGCGATATCCTCGCTTCGTGCTAAATACTACTACATCAGCGATGGGTCTTCAAAATATGCATCTCAACGCCTGTGACTGCTCATCATGCTGCCTGCCTGTGCGAATAGAAGCCGTCGATGAAAGAGCCTGGCGCTGACGATCAGCGCAGCCGATGTGTCGAGTCGCTACGCAAGAGACTCTTCGGAAAGAAGCGAGCAAGCCCTTGATCCCCTCGAGTGCTTCTGCAAAGTGGGGCATGCAAGACACCGAAAAGGCACCTTCGACGTTCATATATATTGACCCAACGAAGCCCAAGAACCGGAGCCTAGAGGAGAAGGTGTTCGCAATGCTGAGTTCGTGTGCGCTGAACGTTATCATGGGGCGAAGGCAAGATGCAAGCCGACGGGTTCAGACGAAGAGCACAACTTCAGATGAACGCAGCACAGCTCGGCCAAGAATACTATCGAATTCGTCAAGTTCGCCTTCTGAAGAGGGACCTGGCGACGACTGCTTCTCCGACCTTTTCGAAAAGGGGAGAAAGACTCACCAAAGGCCCAGGGATCAGTCTCCAACGAATTGAAACTCGGACACGGTCGGATCGTCGACAAGACCAGACCTCGATGCGGAGAATCTTTCAAGAAGGCTGATGGCGGGAGCAATGATTGCGCTTGTCGCGGCAAGTAGTGTATATCGCGGGCACGTCTTCGACCCAAGCTCGATCCTTCAATAGCAGACTTCGGCTAAATCCAACATGCCATACGTCTCACTACCGCCCTGGACGAACGTTACCTCTGGGTCGACTTTATTTGCTTCGACGATAGCGATACTGCTATCCAGTCAGACGATTTGGCTCCCTTGGCGTCCATCTTCTCCAACGCCATCTTCACGTTCATCGTTGCCGAAGGGCAGTCGGACGATGTCATCCGCGGATTTCAAGGCATCTCGGAACAGAGGACATTCAAACAAAGGGTCTTCCAAGTTAAAGCTCGGCAAATGATCTTCCGCAATAGCCAAATCTTCTCTCTCGAACATGGCCATGAGGAAATCCAACCTGGTTCGTTTCAAGACTCCAAAGTCTCGGGACGCAAACTCATCTTCCAGGGCGGACGAAGTCCACTGGCGATGTGCGTGCAGTTTCCAGCACGAAGAGCTTGTACCCGGCGACCAAGTACATTCTTACATCGATCCTCGTTCGAGCATCGTATCCCTCGGCTTTCCAGATCCCGACTCGCTAGGACATATTCTGTCGTCCCACAACACAAAAGACTCAACATATGACCGGAACGCCCTAGCTGACCTATCGAGACTCTTGGACATCTTCAGCCGTTATTTCGAATGCGGCTTCCTCTACGGAGTGCCAGAGACGCTCTTCGACCGAGCTCTCGCCTGGAAGCCTCAATGGTCCCACACAAACCTCCGACGGCGTGAGATTTCAGACATCCCATCTTGGTCTTGGGCCGCGTGGCAAGGCATGTTCACATACCAATACGACGAAGCCTCGCGAGTGAACCATCGAGACACGTCCATCCAAGAAACGATTCCCATCACCGAATGGTATACAAGTAGTCAGCCCACCGGCCAACCTTGTCGTCGGATCTATTTGACGTGGTTCGAAAAGCGGGACAGGAGGAAAGATGTGAATCAGCCTTTGCCGAAAGAATGGGAGCGCTTATCTGCTCCTAGCGGTGAGGAACAGAAAGATGCACCGCAGTTGTATCCTGATGGATGTGGCGAGTTTGTGTATCGACGTTTGGCGTTCCCGGACGAATTTCGCGATACGTGGTTCTATCCATGCGAAGTACCGGATACCGATACTACGACTCCTTTGGGGATCCCAGAGCAGACGAGATACCTGTTCTGCAAGACTTTGAAAGCGGAGTTGTCGTCTCAGCGGACTCGGGATGAGAATACGCTTACGCTGCAAAAGGGGCCTGAGCAGCGGTCAATTGGGGAGCTGCATTTGTATAGTGAGGAGAAGTTGGCCCTGTGGCCGGAGAGTAGCATGGAAGAAAAGGAGGCCAGTTTGAGGGGCGAGACTGACTCGGGCGATGTTGATATTCCGAGCCCTGAGTCGGGAAAGACTGTCGAACTGGTTGCGATCAATCGGTGTTTGATCTACAAGAAGACGTGGAACAAGGAGCTGAGCCGTCATTGTCATCCCATGCTGCGGGAAGAAGACATGACGGTACTCTGGATTGAGTGAACGGATGGCGTGGCTTATCGATCGGCTTGCGGTTGGGTAGAGAACAACGCCTGGAATCTCGTCGAGCTGGATGAGGTGGATCTGGTGCTTGGCAGAGGTTTCCTGCAGTCGTGGCGGTGCTATATTCCCTCAGCGGCGTCAGTGAATGCATTGCTCGGCATGAGAAGACAGAGAACCCGGATTGCAAGTGGCTTGTGGCCATCGAAAGACCGACGGAGATGCTCGGCGCACGGCGAAGAAGCATCGTAATCGACCGAAAGAGTTATTGCAGTAGCATCGAGATTGATCTGTAACACGAAGAAGGCCGTCCGCCTTACTGGGGTGTCATGTGTAGCGAGGGGCGTGCTGAGTGGCTTCACACAAACAAAGCGAGAGGCCAGGGACGCATCACGAAATGCTGGAGTGTCCGTTGTGAGAACCTGCAAAAGGGAGTGCTGCGAGACCCGGAGCATGGTCAGGATGACACTGAGTACTGAAACACGGAATCAGCAAGTATGGGTTCTCAGCCAAGCAAAAAAATAGTTGAGATCGAGGCGCGGAACCGCACGATGCTTTCCAGCAGAGAGTGTTAGCACGACTGCACGCCATTTTCGTAGCGACAGTATCGCAATGGCATTCAACATCCTGTCCATTTCCGATCCAAGTCTTTGACCCAGCTCAGAATTCATCCCCAGTCAAGTCCTCAAAGATCTCAATCGCCAATTGCTCCCTCCATTTCCTCGCCTTCGAACCTCCTCCAGCGCCAGTCTGCGAGGCACGGCCTGAGATGCGTTTGGTCGGACACTTCAACCCATTCCGATGGACCTTGCTCGGCGTCCTGCCACCGCCATTCTTGACCGGACTGTTCGCCTTGCTCCCGCCCTTCTTCCCAATCTTTGACTTGCCCGGCGTACGATTCGCCGCACTTGAAGACGGCGCCAAAAGCGTCCTGCCCACCGGCGCCTCCTCCTCCTTCACCAACCTCGCCTGCACAGCGTCCATCTCCCCATATCCAAGCACATCCTCCCTCCCCCCATATCCAAGCATATCCTCCCTCCCCAAATCCAGGCCCCAACCCTTCCCCCAACAAGTCTCCACCAGCCCCCTAACCACGTCCCCACCATTCCCCTTCTCCAGCGTGCCCTTACTCCCAACCATGACAACCTTGCCCCTGCCCCTCGTAACCGCAACATTCACTCTCCTCCAATCCCTCAACAATTCGCCCACTTCCCCCTTTTCATTGCTCCGCACCCAACTGATGATGACGACATCTTTGTCCCGACCCTGAAAGCGGTCGGCGGAGTCGACTTCGACTTCCGAGGGGATGCTGGCTGCGGAGAAGATGTGCCGGATTAGAGCGAGTTGGCTGCGGTAGAGGGTTATGATGCCAATTGAGGTGGGTGGGACGCCTTGCGAGAGCAGGGATGTGGTGAGGGTGAAGAGGAGGTGGGCTTCGAGAGGGTTGGTCAAGTTGCTGGAAGGTGCGGAGAGGACTTCTCGGGCATTGGAGCCTAGAGTGTCGGCGTTCGCGAACAGAACTCTTGTATCCGGATGCGTTGCGCGTTTGAGCCAGGATGTTGTTGAGATGGTTTCGTCCGGAGTAGGGATTTGCAAAACGTGTTTGGCGACATGCTCGTTGCCGCAAGACAGGCGGCCGGAGTAGATGAGCATGTTGGACAAGCTCATGATGTCTTCGCACATACGATATTGTCTCGCCAGGGCAGCGACAGCATTCGGATGGTTCTCTGTGAGCAAACGGAAGAGCGAGACATCTAGTCCTCCTTTCAGCGCATGCTGGTTCTGCACCAAAGGCGGCAGTTGGTAGTGGTCGCCAACCAGGACGAACTTTCTGGCGTGTAGCAGCGGTCCCAGGATCGTCGGCAGAGTGATCTGTGAGGCCTCGTCGACGATGCAAACATCGAATGACCGGCGATGAAAGAGCGCGTGGTTGGTGCCCATACACGTGGTGGCCACAATGCGTGTCGAAATGTATGCCTCCTCGATTTCGCCCATGGTCTTCTTTGGCGTCGAAGCCAGACGGCAGAACTCCTGAACCCGAGGGTTGATCTTCGCAGGCACACCAAGGCGAAGAATGGAGTCCTTCGGCGCAATGTCTCGGATCTTGAGCAAGATGTTGTCGACAGCGGTATGCGTGAAGCTGGTTAGAAGAATGCTCTTCCCCTCCGCCAGCAGTGCGCTGATAATGTGCGCGATGGTGGTGGTCTTTCCGGTTCCAGGCATGCCGAGGATGAGAGCGTAGTCCTGGGCGGAGAGGACCTTGGAGACAGCGGTGCGTTGGTCGTCGTTCATCTCGCCGAGTTGAGTGGGTCGCAGAGATTGTGTCGGAACGATTGGAGTGAACGTTGGGGTCGTATTGAAGACGATGAGATCGCGGAGGTTGGTGGGTAGAGGATCCGAGCTCATGAGCGTGACCAGGTTGTTCCGGATATTGGCCAGACCGTTGGAGAACTCATCCTTGTCGAGGCGGTAGAGGATTTCCCCTGCCTCTTCCTCCATATTTCCCGGCTCATCTCCACCAACGGTCATCGTCCCACGGAAGACCTGATTGTCTTCCTCATCAAACCCGCTCAGCCTCTCCCTCGCCCTGCCGAGCCTGCGGTCAACAGCAACCGTGACCTCGCCCCTGGTCAAAGCAACCACATACCCATTCGCCAACGCCCACTGTCCCTTCTCTGACGAGATAACAATCGGCTCGCCCAGCGTGATCTGGCTTCCCTCGACAAAGCTCTTCTTTCCTTTCCCGCTCCACCCCTTGCCTCTCTCTAACACATATCGATGTCGATTGATCCTCCCCGCTCCACTGCCTTCCACTGAACCTACTTCTTCTTCAGTCAAGTCCTGCTTGACTACCATTCCGCCAAAACATCTTCCCTTCGCCTCTCGTTCTTCAGATCCAAGTGTCCACAATTCTTTCCGCCATCGCGCTTGGTCGCCTTCTTCGAATGTTAGAAGACGCTCCCACTTCTTGAACCAAGGTTTCAGCACTGCCGCTTTTTCATCTTTCTCCGCCGCTCGACCTACAAGATGACCAACGGCTTCCTTCCAGATAAGTGAGTGATCCTTCCGTTTGTCTTCGATCATACCCGCGCTCTCCGCCGTGCCACCCTCCGCCAAGGCGTGGAAGGTGAAGCATGCCTGTTGCGCATAACAGCGTCCACACTTGAAGGGGTTCTTCAGCACGGCTGGCAGACCCGATTCCTCGATGTCTCCCATTCCTGCATCAACATTGACATCTGCTTCCTCAAGTTTCGCCGGATGTCTCGCGCTAAAGATCTCACCCGCAACACGATTTCTCTGCTGCACCATCTGCCTGATCTCCCTTATCGGCGGCTTGATTCTCCCCATCGTCGAGCTCTCCAGGTAATACAACATTCCTGCTTCAACAGGAACATCGTACCTATCCGCAAGCAGCAACGTATACAGCGCCGTCTGCGCCTGATGAGCAGCGCTCTGCGTTGTCTTGCCCGTTTTGACCTCGAAGGGGTAGACATGGTGGGCACCAGTAGCGGAGGTTGTTTGCACAGTGGCGTCGATGTTACCCTTTAGACCGTAGAGAGGAGAGTGGATGTGCTCTTCTATGGCGATCAGTTTGCTCACGGACAATTGTACTTTCTCGCCGTTGCGGTCGTCCACCAGGGCGGAGGGACCAGGAAAAGGCCTCACGAAGACTCCCGCCCATGCGCCGAGTTCGGCCATTTTTGCGGAGACTTCTTCGATCGCCATGTTGGTGTCTTGCATGCCAAGCTCCCAAAGACCTTCGACGTTGCATTCGACCGTTATTCGGACAAGGTTGGCGAGGAAGACTTCATCCCACTGATTGGCGGATAACGCTTGTTGGAAAATTTCGTGGAGGACTTTGCCGTAGACCATCGCTTTGTTGCCTTCTGAGGTCGCTTTGATGCGGTCTTGCAGCACGGCTTTCCGGACGCAGTCGAAGGAATCGGCGATGGTTGTGGCGGAGAGGAGGTGATCCGGGTGGACAATGAGCATGGGTGAGGCATCGGTATCAGAGATGGTGAGTTGGCCGGGTGGAGAAGATGGTGATTCAGTCAAAGTGGTCTTCAGGAGTGCGATGTGGATGATCGTGCCCGGAGAAATGGGTGTGTTAGTCCAGCTGTCGCGGAGAGTAATGGCTGTGGTCTTCTTCGTATATTCGTGATCGGCCATAAGGATCACTTCTTCGCGGCGAAGGCCTTTATCGTTGGTATACTCGCTTTCGATGATCTGCTTTACGACATGTCGTTGGAGTTGAGGGGCGTTGTTGACGAATTGACTATGCGTTCGCGAGTGGCCTTGAGCGTGCTTGCGCGGACTGAGGTACTTCTTGGTACTCCGCTTTCGTGGTGATATCTACATTCATGATGATAAGCTATATACTCGTAATGTCGGGACTACTCGTGGGAACGTTGACTGACCCTCTTCATGGCCTGCGTGGCGCTGAACTCTGCCTGGACGAATGAGTCCTCATCAAGACCATCATCGCCGAACTCGTCCTCATCGTTGACGATCACCGTCTGCTGCGCGTCATGCCGCGCTATAGCGTCGCCTTTTGGTGCCACGGGTAATGGGCCGGTGTACTCCGGAATCTCGTAAAGCGATCGTTGATGCAAGGGTTGCTGTGAGAGAATCTCGTCCAAGTCGTCGGCTGTCAGGTCAAAAGCATCATCGAAATCGTCGGCTTCCACACTGATCGGCGGTGGTTTCGGCGGAGCCACAAGTTGCGGCACTTTTGGTAAGCTCGGCGGTCTGGTGATCTTTGGTCGTTTGAAAGCTGGCAGAGGTGCTTTGCTTTGCAGATGTAATCGCGTGGAAGATGGATGAAGCGGATCTCCCATCATGCCGGATGGCTCTGCACTGACACCTCCTGACTGCGTCATTCGCATGGGCGGGATGTATGGCTTCTGTCGCGGTTCCTGGGCTCGAGGCTGGATGATCGACTGTCTGGGAGGGAGACTCGTGCGGCTGACCGGCTGCTGCACCTGCACGGAAGGGCTCTCAACAGCAGTGACATCTGCGCTTTGAATCCCAAGTCCCGATGCTGTACTTGAACTCGAGGGAGCTTCCACAGTCGGTACAACTGGAGTCGTGTTCTGCTCCTTCTCCTGCTCCTTCTCCTGCTCCAATCGTTGAGACGCAAGCGATTCCTGTATCCTCTGCACCATTGTCGCAACCTTGCTTTTCCCACCCGACTCCACCGCCGTCTGATCCTGCCAAACATTGATGCTGGCTCGCCCATTGGTACACCTCTTCTTGTTCTTGCTGCTTGGCCAGTCATTTCCCGTGCTCACCCATCTTCGCAGTCCACCGCCTTTGACAGGTGTCTCGATCGGCCGAGGGGAGCCTTGGAAGAGGAGACTGCTGATTTCAGGGAGCTTCCGCATTCCATCTCCGCTCTGCTTTCCATTGGCATATCTTTGCCACAAATCTGCCGCTGGGTCTGCCGCCGGTGTCTTCATCGCCGACATGCCTGACTTGTCCAAGAATGTGGTCGCGCCGGACTGCGATCCCGTGTCCGGACATGAAGGAGACGAGCTCTTGGCGCGTTTCCTCTTCCTTCGACGGTTCGGCGTGAGTAGATCGGACGAGCTATTCGGTATCCAGCCAATCTGCTCTTCGGGTGATTTGTATACTGGTTCGATGATTGTCGGCTTATCGCAGTCACCGATCAGGTCCTCGAGGGGAAGTCTGGTGCCGGGCGTGCACGGGAACGTGTTGGCATGCGGAAGTTGTGGCGTGTTGTTGATGTGGGAGTCGGTGTCTCGTGATTGATGTGATGAAGCAGCGGATTGCACGCCACTCAGTCGGCCTCGATCGGTTTCCTGCCCTCCGCTTCCATCTCTTGCATTGGTGGTGGTAGTCTCGCCGGTGAATTGGAAAGCCTTGAGCTTCGACTTTGCCTGCGCGGTAGCGGGAATTGGGGGTTTCGGAGGAGCGACATTGGTGGGCGCTTCACTCAGCGCAGGTCGGTTGTGATTTTGACGATTCCATTGGCCGTGTTTTGGCTGTTTATTGCCGTCAGTATGCTCCTTCTCCATGTATGTCTGTCTCATGGTGTCCCACCTTGCTCTTGACGTCCGAGTCAAAGAAGCCCTTGGTCCGAGCCGCCATTGTGTCGTGATAATAAGGTATATTGTGATCCGCGTCTCATGTCGGGCGAGTCGTCAACATGAAGGCCAAGCAAAAGGAAAGGAATCAATGGCGGCGTGGTGGTTGTCAAGGTGAAGTGTGTAGACGGGATCGTCCAAAGTTCTGTTTTGGTGGAGCACGCGAAGACGCGACGAACGGGTGCCTCAGGCATCAATGCTAGCGTACTCGAAATCGACAACCGGCTTCAACCTCGCCTCTTCAACATGCACATCATCGCCCGTCCTCGGCCATCCACTGGGACTCTACACAGACCTTCAGCACCGTTCGCAGCTATGAACAACAGGACACGGCCGCTCGACATCTGCAGGTCATCCCATCTCGATCCGCGACACCTTCAGCTCCATTTCGAGGTGCGATCACCATACGAAAACATCCTGCGCCTTCGACCATTCAGCATTGCGACAGCGTTCTCACATAGCTCATGGGTTGCTCACGGGAACATGTGGGAGCTGAAAAGACTTACGGGAAGCTCATGCCCAAGCTCATGGCATCAGGTCCGCGGATTGGAATCGCTCAGTTCAAATGGGTGCGAAACAATGAAACAAACGAGAGAGTAGTACGTAAGCATTACATCGGCCTTCCTTGTTCTGACACAAATGTCCGCGCGCCCTCTACTCTGCGTCGGTCATTTCGGCATCTTCCAACTCACTCATTTCGACATCTCCCATCCCGTCACTGTCCGTCTCGTCCGTTTCATCACTATCCGGCTCGTACCTCGCCATCTGGAGCTTCAACCCCTTCCGTACGAATAAACCGTTGCATCTTCTCTCACAGCCCTCGATCTCCAGCTTTCTCTCCAGTGTCTCCTTCTCTTCCTCCGTTAGCGCTCTATCCACGAACTTGCGCAAACTCCCGACATTCTTCGCAGGCCACAACGCCTTCGAGCGTCCCACCATCAAATCCTTCTTCCAGAAGTCCTCTTCGAACATACGCTGCCAGTGACTGGGCTCCACCTTCCATTCGACAGTCCATTCCCTGGTCAGCCTCTCCGATGTACCTCTCGTCAAGATTGGCACGCCATTTTTCTGGTAATGTCTCAGCGTCTCAACGTCCGGCCACTCCTGCAACACCATTTGCGTACTCAAAATGGGGTTGAAGCACTTTTCGAACCGTCCGCCAAAGAGCATATTCTCGAGTTCAAACCCCTCTTCACTCGTGCTGGACCCCGGGCCGAGGAACCTTACCTGCCATCCTGTCGCTGCGTCCCATGGCTGCACCGCGTTCATCACTGCATGCGACGTCTCATGCATCCAAAGGACTGCTAATCTGAACATGTTCAATTTCCGATTTTCGACGTTGGTAGCACTTTCGACCGCCTGTATCATTGTCAGGTTTGTAGTAATCGTGGATCCGTATCCCGCGAGGCCAGCATCGCGCAGCGAGAGATCCCGGCGACGGTGTGTTATGCCCTGAGTTGAAGATCTCAGACCACCTTCTCCCGCAACACCGACAAGCCAGGTCACTCGTTTTCCCATCTCACCCAGATACGTCCATGCGTACTTTTCTTGCTCCTCAGTCAAGTCCGAAAGCGGCTCTGGATACACCCAAGCTCTCGGCTCCGAGAGAGTCTTTCGTGGAAGAAGTGCAGGTTTGCGAAGCAGAAGGGTGTGGAAGATGGGCAGAGCACAGTCGAGGAAGTGCGTGTATAGACGGATTGCAGGCAAAACAAAAGGATCGTATTCGGGCTCAAAGGTGGGTTGGAGATGCTGCTTTGGATGGTTGATGGCAGCCTTGCGAAGATGGCCGATGCGCCAGTCAGAGGGATCGTTGGCAAGGCGGTATTGAGGATCCAAGCTGGCTTGGTTAGCCTCGATCTGGGCATAGAGTGCCTTTGCTGTGCGAGCATCGCTGGCAGCAATGACATTCTCTTCGCGCGTCATTTCGAGTTGTTTTAATGGATTCGCTGGCAAGCGGGTGGTATGAGATTTATTTGGAGTAGTCGCTGGTGAGTGTGTGGTATGTGAGCTGTTTGGAGCAGGTAGTGAGCGGACTTGCGAGCCTCAAGTACTCCAACTTCGACTTACGATTGACGAACATCCCAGACATATGTCTATTCCCATCGCCAGCTCTGTCTTCAGCGCTGTCTCGTAGGACTACGAGATCTCAAGCAACGAGTCACTCCGACGAGTCCGAGGCGCATTGAGACATTTCAGTCGTGAAGGTTCGACTGTAGCTGCATTACTCCGATACATGATCGTGCTGTTTTAGTATGATAACGAAAGACACTGTTCCCACTACACAGGGCGGAACAGATCAGGTGTCTCGAAACTCATTAATGTGGTCTCAACGATCTCGCCTGCAGAGATTGTTGCATACTGGAGTTTTCGAGGAAGTGTAAAGCTTAGATTTACCGTTGAGGAACACCTTGCGGCCATACATGCGAAAAGATCGATGCACGCTTCGCACTGGTGTGTTCTGCCACCTGCCTTCCTTTAGTCTGCTTGCCATTCGTTCGATCCCACCATTTGTTGGCTTACATAACTGGAGGCGACAATCCAATAGACCTTGAACGACACTTCCATTTCGACTTTGCTTCCATCAACATTGTCTCGCCCTATGCCTGCTCGTCGAAGACGTCGTGACCATCCATTGAGATCTTGCTTACATCTCATCTGTCATGTCCAGCTCATGGACGCACGGTATCCCACACCGCGACCACAAGGCCTGATGAAACCGTAAGAAGAATACTCTTTACACCATGTGTCTGATGTTCAACGCTGAATCTATTACGTCCAGATCTCACCTATCTCGCTCTTGTCTGCCATATTCCTCTCGCTTTGGTTGCCCGTCTTGATCTCGCCCACTGTCGACCCTTGCCTCACCCAAAGGTGTTCCCTCACTTCCGCATAACCCATGGATTGCATCTCGGTAGCTATAGCCTCCTCCTCGGTCAACGTCGTGTCTTTGAACACGACCGTGACGCCAGCATCCCTTTCTGGACGGAACGCTGCAAGATTCCCCGCGATCGCATCCTGAAGCCAGAATTCTTCCTCGAACATGCGCTCCCAGAAGGCACTCTCGACCTTCCACAGCACGTTCCACTCCTTTGTTAATGCCGTTGACGGGCCTCTCGTCTCGATCGAATCGTTATTCTCCCCGTGTACGGCCAGAGTCTGACGATCTGGCCATTCCTCCAAGCAGACGCTTCCCGTCCACGGGACTAGTTCTCCCTGATCCTGGAGGGTCCCACCAAAGACTCTCTGCTCGACCTCGAAGCCCACCTCAGCCGTTGACGCATCTGGACCAAGGAAAACGTGTTCCGGCGTGTCGGGTTCAGCAGGAAGCACAGCATGCACCACTGCGTGCGACATTTCGTGCAGCCACAAAATCGCCAAGCAGAACGAGTGCCACTTTTCGCCTGCTGCATCATTGCCTGAGCGGGAAGCGTCTTCGACCGCTCGGACCATGTTTCCCGAAGTCGTGATCGTAGCTCCATGGCCCATCAATCCACAGCGCAGTAGCGGACGGGTGCGCTGGATCGTGGTCATCCCTTCGTCCGACTTATTAAGACCCTGCTCTGCGTTTGGCTCGCTGACGACCCAGTCTACAGCCTCTCCGATCTGTCGCATGTAATGCCAGGTTGATTCTTTCTGCTCTTTGGTCAAGGTAAGAAGCGGCTCCGGATAGATCCAAGTCCTCGGGTCCGAGCCTCTCTTGCGCGGAAGCAGCTTGGGCACGGTGTGGATGAGGCAATGGAAGATGGGCAGCGCATGCTCCAGGAAATGGGTGTAAAGCCTAGTTGCAGGCAGAAGGAACTCGCTGTATCCAGGTGAGTGGGAGGGCTGCAATAGCTTGGCCGGGTGAGAGGTCGCCGTGCGGCGAGGATGTTTTGCGCGGAATGCCGTCGGTTTGTTGGCATGGTTTGTGTTTGCGATGGCGGAGCGGTCTGGTCGGTTCTCATTTGCGCGGACCTGGTCGGCGATGGACTTTTGGATGAGAGCATCGCTGGCAGCGTGCGCTTTTGTCTTCTTGGTCCGCGCCATTCTTGATTGCCAACAGAGATGTCCGCAAGCAGGTGGTCGGTGGACGAATCAGGGAGAATGCAGAACGCTGAGCTCAGAAGGTCGCGACGGTTCACGGACCAAGCAGAGCGCGGTCCGCGTTGAGCTAGCGAGTGAATTGCTTCACGTCTCGTCACGCAACACCCTGAAGGATTCCCTGTTACAAGGCCCATGCGATCTCATCAGTCGGAGCGAGCATAGCGGACCGCACCAAGGAACGAAGACCCTAGCTTGACAAAGGCATTGTCGTGCCTTTCGAAGGCCGAAATTCTGAATAGTGCAGAACTTTGGCGTTAAACTCCGCTTGTGCGGAATCGGCGTCGTGAGCACATGCATATGGATGAGAAGCCGATCAGCGTTGTACAGGTACAGTCTGCGCGGGAACGGCGCCTCGAAAAGGGACATTGTTCTCCCTTCTCAGAGCTGAGTGGAACGGTCGTCTTTCGGATCGTTCAGACATAGTCTCGATAACGTCGGCTGTTGTGTATACGATACTTGAGGGACGCGAGCTGTGGAGCGGTCAAGGAGGAGATCGATGGAATGTCCCAACGCGGGGCTTTATGGTGCGACTGGTGCTTGCTGCCCGTCTCTGGTCTGCTTGCTCTTCTGACATGGCATCGAACAGAAACTTGGAGGATTGACGATTGTATCTGGTGAGGGCAATGTCGCTGACACGAAAGCATCATTACGAGTTGGAGTCTATCGTGCTCGATCGAGGCCACCGACCAGATAGCCAGGAAACATGGTCACGATACATGCGTGTGTTGGACGTTTCGTTTGCTCCGGGCTGTATCAATGCTGACCAAGATCGCTAGCGCTTCCCCCATGTTTCTCCATCGACCACCTCGACCACCTCGACCTTCTCCATCTTCTCGACCATCTCGCCCATCTCGATTATCTCGTTACCGCCAACGTCCATTCCTTCGCCGCACAGGCCGTCTCGGTCCGGCTCATCACTCTCATCACTGTCTGTCTGATCAAAGTCTTCAATCTCCGCCGCCAGACTATCCGTCAATACCAGATTGTGTTCGCGCAGCATACACTTCCTGATCCGCATCTCAATACCGACGTCGATCTTTTCCTGGACGGACATCTCCCTGTCTCCTATCACCCTCAAAACCCCGAAGCTTTTCTCCGGCCACAGCTGGGAGGCTGCCAATTCTCCCGCCGTCGGCTGCTTCCAAAAGACATCATCGAACATCACCTCCCAGAAGCTCGGCTGGACCGCCCACAGTATACTCCATTCACTTGTCAGCCCGTCCGCCGACCCTCTAGTTTCACACCCCCATCCTACTCGCTGATACTCCCTTACCGCCTGACAGTCCGGCCATTGCCTGAGCCACACGCCTGGAAGGGTCGGATCCTTCAGACGGACGAAGCTTCCACCAAAGACTCTTGCCTCCACCTCCATCCCGATCTCGGTGGTACTCGCTCCAGGATCAAGGAAGGCTTCCTGCCAATCGGGCCCTGGAAGTACCGCATTGATCACGGCGTGCGAAAGCTCATGCAGCCATACAATCGCCAAGCGGAACGCATGCCACTTCTGGGCCGCGGCATGGCCATCCTCCATACTGTTCTCGATGTCCAGGATCATGCCCGAGTCCGTTTTAATCTTCGAGGCGCATCCGAGTAGGCCTAGGCCCTGGTGCACCAGCGTGAGATGGTCTTGAATCTGCGTCGAACCTTCGACTGCCTGGCTGAAGCCATTCTTGCCTTTTTCTCCATAGACCCAGGTCAGATTTTTCCCGACCCGTGCCAGGAACTTCCACGTGTGGTCCTTCTGCTCCTGTGTCAACTGCCGGAGTGGTGCTGGAAACTCCCAAATTCTCGTCTGCGAGCTATCTGTCCGTGGAAGGACTACAGGCTTACGGAGCAGAAGTGTATGGAATATCGGCAATGCATGATCGACTAGGCGCTTGTACAAGGAAACCGCGGGCTCAATCGAAGGAAGATTTCCACCAGGGAAGCGTGGTTCGATATCCTTCTGCGGGTTGGGCGTAGAATCACCGCGGAGATTCTTGTTGTGGGACCGAGTGGGTGTTTGGCCGCGGGCTACGCGGTTTTGGCGTTCCGTGGCGGCATGATTGGCTCGAATCTGGGCATACAACTCGTTCGCATCGTGGGCATCCCTCACATCGATATCGGTCGCTCTGCCCGGCATGTTGAGATGAAAATGGCGGGTTTCTGTAAGTAAGTGGTCTGAATGATGTCTGCAGAGGCTATTGACGAATATCACAGAGTTCAAGTACTCCGAGTCCTGAATCTGCGTTTCCCAAATGTCCTAGACACACATCTCATCCGATCATCAGCTCTGCCTCTGGAGTCTACGACATCTCACGCAACGAGACGCTCTGAACGAGTCCAGGGAGGCTCAAGACATTGCAGTCACGAATAAAAGAATGGAAGACACCTAAGTCTGACGCTCGACACCTTACTCCACACCTTTAACACTTGATATACATCTGAAACTGACCTTTCCTTTTCTCTGCAGTGATTTTGACGCCTACGCTACCTTATTCTCGATGCGCTCCCAGCACGGACATGACATAAGAGTGCTCTACGAGCTTGTGGTCCCTTTCTCTGCGTGGCAACTCGCGCCTCACGGATTGCGACGAGCTATTCGCCTCTTCGCAAAGCAAGACCGACCCAAATCTCTTTGTTCCGATTGTCGAGCTATCCATATGGCCGTCGAAATTTCTCCTTCTTATACCTCAAAAAACGGTAATTGATATAATGGTCCGTGAGACAGCTCTGGAAGAGGTAACAAGACATAAGGTAGTCATGTCTGATATTTCGCACGTCGTACATGCGACTCTCTCGGCTCATTACAATTTCTTCACCTCATCTCTTTCCGCCGTCTCTATCACCACTCCACTGTCCGCTAACTCGTATCCCTCTTTCAGCAAAGCTTCTCTCTTTTCTTCCCAATCCAAATTCGTCGTCTCTTCCGCTCCCCACGACACGATTATTCCTGTTCCCCTTTCTGGCCGCAGCTTGGTGGTCCTCAATGCTGCTGACCCTGTCATCCAGAAGTCCTCCTCGAACAAGCTCTGAACAAACTCCCAGCTGAGCGTCCACGCTACATCTAGTCCCTTGGCTATCTGTACTGGAGCGCCTCTGGTCTCCACGTGCTGCCCCGCCTGCCGATATGAGTACACCTGACCCCAGTCTGGCCACGATCTGAACGCCAGCCCTCCGTTGTTGCGAAGACCAAATGTCCGCCGAACAATCTAGTCTCGACTTCGAAGCCCAACTCACTCGTTCTCGCCTTGGCTCCAAGGAACACTTCGCCACCTGGCAGCACGGCATGCTCAACCGCATGTGACAACTCGTGCAGCCACACCACCCCCAAAGAGAACGAACACCATTGTTGATCCAACTCATCTACAGCTTTCACGGCATCCTCGAGGGCTTTGACCAAATCGCGAGAAGTTGTGATGGTCGATCCGAACCCCAACATTCCTTCATCGATGGGAAATTTGCTGCGCAACGTGCACATGCCCTGAGTCTGCGGCTTCCACCCCGGGCTCTTATCGTGGCTAGGATCCCACTTGATTTTCTCCGCCAGTCCTCCCAAGAACTCCCACGTGTGGGCTCGTTGCTCCTTCGTGAGCAACGCAAGCGGTTCTGGATACTCCCAAACCATGGGAGCGGAGGCCTTGCGCGGGAGAAGCGTTGGTGGGCAGTGGATCAGGGTGTGAAAAATTGGCAGTGCATGAGAGAAGAAGTGCATGTAGAGTTGGCTGGCAGGGGCCAGCAGGACACTGTCCACGCCCTTGATTTTCGGCCGTAGCAGGTAGATGGGATGGTCTGCCGTGGTCGCCCTTGGGTGGTCTAGTCGAAACGCAGAGGGTTCATCGGGATATCGATGTTTCGGATCAAAGGCGACCTGGTTCGATTGGATTTGATCACGTAGCGTCTTTACTATGCGGTCATCGCTGGCCGAGAGGGCGCTTTTCGGCTTGGGGCGCGCCATCCTTGGGCACCGACAGATGCGTCTGCTAGGAGGGTGGTTCGGGGCACTTTGCGCAGGCAGACGCGGCGGAGAGAAGCAGAGCGCTGTTCATATGGAGCTAGCCAGTGACTTTACTCGCGTCCCGTCACGCAACACCCTCCGCGAACCGACCCCACGACATTCATACGACACAACCTGCCGGGACTAGCACGACGGAACCCGCCGATCAAGAGGAGAGCGAGTACATCCTCTAGCCGATAAAGACGCCGGCTTGACGAAGGCATTGTGGTGCCTCATGGCTGCTGAGGAGGCCGAGTTTTTGTCAAATCGCCTTGACGTGCTCAGTCTGAATGAGTGTGGTGTGTATAATACATGGAAAAAAGTAAGCTAAGTCATATTTGTAGTCTGACAGTTAGACGCCAGCAGTTGCTGAATGCAGCGTATTGGCTGGCTATACACCCTACAGTCGTTTGCTAATCTTGCTTGCTGCAGGGCGAAGGAGAGCGTGCCTTGCATGATCTTGAGAAGACACGAGGGAGCTGGTGCAACTGTGATATCTACCGACTAACGAAGTATTCTGAGAACGACAACGCAAGACGAAGACCAGTCGCAACACTGGCTCACAGAGACATCCATCATCAGCTCTCCAAGTCCACTATTGAAGGACCAAATTCCATGGTACTGACTGTTTGCTACCGCGATCGAAGCGAACTCAGAGATATGAGCTACAAAGAAAACTGAAGTACATGAATCTGTCTACCGCCACTGACTACCTTAAAAGACACGCCCTTTCCGCTCCTAGAGCTCAATCCGGACGCACATTCATTTTCGCCAACCACTCATCGATCGCCTGCGCCCGTAAGCCGTGGTACAGCGCCTCCCGCCTAGCTTCCTCCTTCTCGGCCACTGTGATCGTCGTGTTTCGGAGTATGATCGTTTCAGTCCGACGTTCTGGCCGCAAAATCCCCAGTCTCGATCTAACTCTCAGGTGTTTCTGCCAGAACTGGTCCTCGAACAACTTCTCGACAAACCTCCAATCGATCCTCCAATGCTTCACCAACCAGCGTCCCAGTTCCTTCGCCGGCAGTCTGGCGATCAACCTGGCACGATTGTCCCAGTAGTCGTGGATCGTCACTATATCTGGCCACGCTCGCATCCAGATCTCGCCAGTGTCTCCATGCGAAAGTCCCGGGCTCCCGTTTCGCACTGTGAAACGCCCTCCGAGCACTCTTCCTTCGACCTCGAATCCGGTCTCGCTAGTCTTGGCTCCTGGGCCGAGGAACACATCTTCCCATTCAACGCCCGGCAAAACAGCGTGCTCCACTGCGTGTGAAAGCTCATGCAGCCAGGTCGTCGCCAAGTTGAACGAGCACCACTGGTGTTTTCTCGAATCTCCCGTGCGTGCCGAAGCTTCGACCTGTTGAATCAGCTCTCGAAAAGTCGTTATTGTCGATCCGAATCCCAGCAATCCACAGGAATGCAGAGGACGGTCGGGCCGAAGAGTGCACTCTCCCTCTGCTACCATTTTATTGCTACCTTTATTCATTTCTTCGCGGGAGCCTTCTTTCCATTCGATCTCTCTTCCAAGCCTTCCCATATACTCCCATGTGATCGCTTTCTGCTCAGCTGTCAGCGTAACAAGCGGTTCTGGGAATGTCCACTCTTTCACATCAGACTCGTCCTTACGTGGAGCAAGGGTAGGCATGCAATGAAGAAGGGAATGGAAGATTGGGAGCGCATGGTCGACGAAGTGCAGATAGAGACGGATCGCGGAGTTGAGGGCAGGATCTTGCATGTACAACACAGGGCGGAGGTAGTTGATCGGGTGGGTGATGAGATCTTGTGGATGACCAGGAGTGCACTGATTGTGCTCATGCTGTCTGATATCGAACGCCGCATGGTTCGCTTGGACTTGGTCCGCGAGAGTCTTCACTGTGAGACTATCGCCCGCCGCCAGGGGGGTTGTGGTCTTGATTCTCATCACTGAAAAGGCGACGAGAGTGGGTATCAGAGGGATTGGAAGAAGTCTGGGAGAACATTGAGAAGCAAGACGAAGCGCCAGACTTATATGGACAGGGTCAGTCACTTAACGTAGTCCTCGACACACAACACCATTCACTCGACGTGATATTCAACACACGACACTCCCCGGCTGACTTGCAGGGTCGCCTCCAGAGGGACAATAACCTTGTTCAGCGCCGACAAAGGAAACGCCCCTGCATTCGGCACATCATCACTTCGCGCAACGATCAATTGCTCCCGGCCAGGAGACCTCCGCTTCCTACTGCGACTATCGAGATCTAGTCTCAATTTTGACCACAGCAGGAAGTGGCAGACTTGAGCACTGTCGAGATGGACTCGACTCTTGATCCATCCTGCAGTATGGAGATCCTCTCGTTGCAGTCTTGGTTGCTGGCTTCTTTGTTTGTCTACCAAGACAGATCGTTAAGATTGTTCTCCTCCGCTCAAAGAACGGGATTTCGACCGAACTCTGCCCACAATGCATTGTATCGAGCTCTTTGCTCCGTCACAAAAGATGTTCGGAAGAGCTCGATGGGTAGCCATATACACAGCAGACTCGATACTTGCGTGGTAGGGTTCCGTTCTTCAGACTCTTTGCTACTCTCTCCCCTACCAACGATCCCTTCCTTCCAGCACACTAGCAATCGTGAAGTAGTCGACGGTCGAATATCCTCCCAATCCCACTCAGATCATGGCCAGATCCAGCCGGAAGCGTGCGGCAAGACCCAGCACACCCAACCCTGGCCGCTGACCGGTATGCTCATCTCCAGGCCAACCTGTCGCTCCACTCGCTCCAGTCTCGCTTCTCTCTCAGACTCTACCCCAAACTCCGCTCCTACTCCCTGCAACTACCCGATTCACGCACTTCATCTCATACGCCCTCCCAATCTTCTACAGCCTCCTCTTTGGCGTTCTCAGCCCTGACCCTCGCCCAAATCCCTCTCCATCTGATCCCCTCATTTTGAGATATCCCGCACCACTTCAAACCTAGACAAAAGAGCAGGCAGATGGAACTTGGAAAGTCCTCAGACAGGTAAGCGACAACATCATTTGGGAGGTCGGCCAGGAGAATCGCACGCCAAAACAGTCAACCACTAAGCAGGAGCCCGAGGCACATCGCACATGGTGCAGCACCCGTCCGTTGACGCACATCGGGCTGACGGGATTCGGATCGACCATAACGACCTCGAAAGAGCTTTGCAACGACCTGGAAACAGCCGCGCAGGCTGGAGAGGGTTTAGAGGCACAATGTCAGTCTTTCCGACTAGCGGTTTGCTGGTTGCATGAATTCTCGCATGCAATTGTCCTTGCCGTTGTCGCAGCTGGTGACACCCAGGCATTTCTTGGAGCACATGCGCAGACGAGCGAAGTTGGCTTCGAAGTTGAAAGACTGATGTTCGAAGGCCACTTCTTCACCGCTGGAAACCCAAACGTGGGACGTGTCGGTAGCTGGAATGAAGAGCAGTATGCCGAGGGGAACGGAGAAGTGAGGATGATTGAATGGCCACATGTCGCGATGCTGCAAGTGTATGAGCTGGCAGGGTGGAATGTGGAGAGCAGGAGGATGGAGAAAGCAGAGAAAGAGGCGAAGAAATGGGCGTTGTCTTGGAGAGTGGACTGGGTGTATATCTAGAGAATTTTTGACCCGGAATTTTGGGCGGAGGAGAGTGCGATTAAGGTCGCGGGATGCTCTCAGGTTGGTCAAAAAGGCTTGTGTTGTGGAACCGTCAATTGCTGGAATGGAGTTCACCTATGGGCAGCGGGAGGTTGCAGAGCGTGAGCTACGACAAAAGTATCCAGGCCTGTAGTAGCGGAAGCGCTGGAAAAGCCATTAGCAATAGCACAATAGAACAGTCCGCCGTGAGAGTGCCGATACGAAGGTCTGCTGCGAGGCCGCTGCAGAGCAGTTCTGTCAGCAAGACCAGCGAAAAATCGACTGTTGTGTTGCGCTGCACTCCAGCAGCACAGCTTTCGACTTGGCGTGCCACAGCATCATCAGTTTCGGCGAACCAACGTCGGCGGTCAAGTACGTCAGTTCAACGCCATACAGTATAGCATATACAGACGCGGGCTGCACGGCTACCCATCGACGCCGGAAACAGTATCGGCTACGTGATGGCCACAATGACATGGATCCATTAAGATCTTGCGTACCTGAGGAGAGGCCAGGATAATCTTGCCCACTCCTGCTTCGTATGCAATGTGCATCTCGACTGGACTTCCGCAGGTCCGGGTGCCGGGTCTGGTGTTGAGCTTGAGAGCAGACAGCGGGTTCAAATAGGTGGCATCAAGCGAAGCTGGACTGACACGATCGACTGGGATACATGGCCACAGATGATGATACATTCAACTTTTGCTCACAACTCGGGCTCCGGCCATTCGCCCTCGGTGACGATCGTCATGATTCCCGTACGAACTTTTGCTGTTACTTCCTAGAGACCGCGGCAGTCAGCACTCGTCTCTTTCCACCCTGTCTTGCTCGACCACCGTAGACGTACCTTCAATTCCTGATGTGCCGGGCATTTCTCGTCGTAAAATATGTGGTCTTCGTGATTTCGAAAGATCGACTGCGAAGCCAGAGTAAAGCCTTCGCTGCGAGGAGAATCGGTGTTGAGAACTTTCCGAGCGGTATTGGAAATGATGTATGGCTTGCCGTCCTGTTCCAGAGGTAAGACATTTTCAACGAGGGCTCTGGGTAGTGTTGGAAGTTCATGCGAAGTAGGATTACCTTCAAGGCCTCTTTTCGTAGCTTTACATACTGTTTCAGTACAGTATCGATGGACTCTTCGGGAATCTTGAACAGTGTCAGGCGTTTGACACAAACTGGGGCAGCGTGTGACTTGGTCTGGAGATATCGCTGTGACACCTGACGAAGGCCAGAAGCTGCTCGAGAGCAACGAGGGAGAGAGAACATGATGGTACAATGCAATGCGTATAGGAAGAAAGGAACACAAAGTGAGGTCGAAGGAGATGAGGTTGATAGATTAGCCGCTAGCCTTGGCTTACTCATCCGTCAGCATACGTCCCACGACTTTGCCTCGCCCACTTTCCGCCAAGATTTCATTTCAGAATTTACTGGATGATCGCGACACGCTTCACGGCAAGACATCCTCCCTTACCACAAACCCATCATGGCGCCAGCGTCTCTCCTCGACTTGATTGAGTCCCTCCCGTCCTCGGACGTGTGGGGTCCACCGACCACCACCGACACGACCCTCAACGGCGTGCCATATGCGCCGTTCAGCAAAGGCGATAAGCTTGGGCGCATGGCAGACTGGACGAGCGAGGGCAAAGATCGTGAAGGACGCGGTGGACGACAACAGTACAACCAGCGATATCGCGATCAGATCTACGGCGCTGGTCCCGGAGGCCTCCAAACAGTTTTCAACATTGAGGGCACAAATGAGGAGAGCTCGTTCTCGCTCGTGGATCGGTCGCAGACTTCGGCACGATCAAGAGGATTTGGTGGGCGAGGAGGCACATTCACGCGCGGCCGCGGACAACGAGGCGGACAGAATCAGCGTGGTGGCAGGGGTACATTCCAGCGTGTGGGAGGTGGGCGTGGAGGACAGCAAGGTTTCAACGACCGTGGTGGACGAGGTGGCCGGAGAGGAGGTCGCTTTGGCTGGAAGGATTGGGACAAGCCACAGCGCAACCGCGAGGCGTCCGTTCAACCGAAGGACTCGTGGCATATGCTCGAGGAGATCGACTTCAACCGCTTGTCGAAGCTCAACCTGGATACTGGCGAAGGCGAGGATCTGGACGACTATGGTTTCCTCTACTACTACGACCGATCCTACGACAAGCAGCCTGGTGCGCCAACTTCAATCCGCAAGTTGACTGTTCTCGACCGCGCCGCGTACAACGTCACGACATCCTCCGACCCGGTCATTCAAGAACTCGCCGAGAAGGACGAGGCCACCATCTTCGCCACGGACAACATTCTCTCCATGATCATGTGCGCGCCTCGCTCCGTCTATAGTTGGGATATCATCATGACGAAGCAAGGAAACAAGATCTTCATCGACAAGCGGGACGGCAGCAGTCTCGACATGGTGACCGTGAACGAGAACGCCGCCGACGCACCTCTCGAGATGAGCGAGGGCAACAAGGACCAAATCAACGCCCCAGGCGCACTGAAGGAGGAGGCCACTCACATCAACAACGTCTTCCCAACACAAGTCGTGACCGAGTCCGACTCCAGCAAGCACGAAATGCCCAACGAGCACCCCTTCTACAACTCCGCCGAGGAGACCGACCCTCCCGCCTCGAAATCGTACAAATACCGCCGCTTCGATCTTTCTCTCGAGGCCGATGCCGAGCCTCTGCACTTGATTGTGCGAACAGAGCTCGACGCTGTGGTCAAGAACAACATCTCTGGCGAGGACCAGTACCTCACCATCAAGGCTCTCAACGAGTTTGACAACAAGGCACAGGGCAGTGGTGGTGCGCTCGACTGGAGGACAAAGTTGGCCAGCCAGCGTGGTGCCGTGGTCGCAACGGAGATGAAGAACAACTCTTGCAAACTTGCTCGATGGACGGTGCAGAGCATTCTCGCAAAGGCCGATCTGATGAAGCTTGGGTACGATTCCTTCCTCCATTTCCAATGCCTTCCTTTGTACTGACACACCACTCACAGATTCGTCTCCCGCGCCAACCCCAAATCCACAACCGAGCATGTCATCCTCGGAGTGTTGGGCTACAAACCTCGCGAGTTCGCCGCGCAGATGAACTTGAACCTCAACAACGGCTGGGCCATCGTCCGCACATTTGTCGACATGGTGATGAAGGAGCCGAACGACGGCAAGTATGTGCTCGTCAAGGACCCGAACAAGCCCACGATTCGGTTGTACCAGGTGCCGAGGGATACGTTTGAGGAGGATGAGGGCGAGATGGAGGGTATGTCCGTGGTTGGCGAGGAGGGTGATGATTAGATGTTGCGTATAGATGTTCGGAGCGAGGATGAGTTTGACGTATGAATGAGTCTGCGCCGTCCTGGCTTGCTGAAGTATGAAAATCCCAAGCATAGACGCATTGCATGTTCTTCCCCAACTTCTCTCTCCACAATAGCAGTCCAATAGATGTCTCTACCGCGTATCAGCCCCAGGAACATGGATGTCGGAAGCAATGCGGAACCAAGCAATACCGCTTGTTCCTCCGACTTTCTTCACCCAATGCGGCAGTAAGCTCCCCATGTCGGCTTTTCTTGGGGCTCAATTCCCCCGCCCTTCGCTACCCACGACGAGCTACAACATTTCCGAATGTTGCAGTCGAACACGGCGTGGTGGGTGGTAGGTGATGTAGCTGGGCTGGGATGTTGATGCGTGGATCCTGAGCTTCTTTCTTTCTTCAATTTACAATTGCGACAGCGACGTACTGGAGGATTTCGAGATTTATTGCAGAGGAGCGTGAATCTCGAGGAAGACGCAAAACTGGAACGAACTGAGAACGACGATCTCTGCCGAACCGAGCACGAAAGCCTGCTGTCTGGAAGCCAAAGTGTGCGGGTAGGAACTCGTCCTCGCCGAGCCATGGCGGCGTATATTCCGACAGAAGTCCTGACGTATCGTCGTCCGCTTTCAAGTCTAAAGTCATCAGCACCATCAGATGACACTCGAGGGAGGGCGGTGCTATGTTCAGACTTTGCCAGACGAATGACCACATCCGTGGAAAATCCGAACACGATAGCCTTCCGCGATAAGGCAGTAGAAGCTTGGTCTGGTGAGAGAGGGGTTCTTGTATGCGACTTTGCTGAGGCACAAAGGAGGAAGACCGCATTGCTGGCCGGGAGAAATGAGATTGGCCACAGCGGAGAGACTCTAGAAATGGACGGATTCAAGTTCGCCTCGGGCATGACAGCAGGTCATGGATGGTCCGAAGAGGACGAACGATATTACGGTGCCGTGGCGCGGACTCATGAGTATTTGCCAGCTCTCTCCAGCAGCAACTACGGCAGATCTCTTGGCTACTTCAACCCGGCCTCTGGATTCATTCCCCGCAACGTCGGAGTCGAATCGAATAGAGACAGAAGCCACTACAATGCCGTAGACCTGGAAGTATACCACCGCATGGAAGCCCTTCAGCAAGGATATTCCACACGCATCACCGCTTCCCTCCATCAGGCTTCACAACTCGAAGCTCCTCTCACAATACCCTCCGAAGACCCACAACAGTCCCTCGGCCACGACTCTCCTGGCAAACCACGTTCATCATCCACAGCTCTTGAACGGCTTGCAATGATCCGCTCGCAGCTCGAGTCAAGGCCGTCCACGCCCGTTATTCCGGATATACAGTGCAAAAAATCGCAATGCCGGGACCGCTTGGCAAGACTAATGGCTTCCCATGCGATCGACGCGGATACGTCCCGGTGCGTACATGAAGGGTGTGGCCGGGTCTCGAAGTCACGGGAAGAGTGGGAGGCGCATGTAGAGTCAGAGCATCATGTTGATGGGAGTAATCGGCTATCGATTTGGGAAGACTGGGGAGAGGGAGGGATGTGTGGTGCTTGATTGAACGGTATGAACGGGCCTGAGCAAGTTGGGAAGTAGACGTCGTCGACAAAGCGGAGCACTACCGGAAGCTTGATTTCTGGGCTATCATGGAATATTTGACGCACGACTTGGACCTCGCAATACCGAGAAATGATGGATGCAAGCCGGATTCGTCGAAATACAGCGTTTGGAGGTAATGTTACATATCAGGCCGCTTCGGGCGTTATCGCACCATATCCGTGGACTCTTGTACGAGCGGACATCATCCAGCACCAACTTCCCTGGTTAAAGCGACAAATTCAGCACAAGTCCAGACGGTCTGTCATCGACTATCGAGATCAGGTAACGAACTCCGCTGTCTACTTCGCTGTGCTCCTCTCGCAATGCTTTCTCGCATCGAGCCTATCCCACCTCGACGTGGATGGTTTGCTATCGCACTGCTCGAGGTACACGGCATGGTCACGGTGCGACGGAGATGATGGGGTCGTGCTAGGATACGGTAGGACGGCTCGTGCCTGTCTGTTTGCTATCAGCTTTCCTGCGCACTTTTTTCCTTCTCACGATCACGATTGGCTTTGTACGAATAGGGAGCACAGACAATCTTGGGAGACAGACTTGCTGCACTTGGGCTACTGGAGACTACATATCGAGGTCTGATTATCTGTGACGGCGTCATACTTGACAGAGAGCTGGGCTTTGAGCAACGACCCTTGACGACCACTGACGACGTGAGTGGCCTTGCATCTATAACAGCGTCAAAGACGGTTCCAGGATACACAGTCACTGGGAGGAGAAGAAGCACTGGTAACTGAAGCGGTGGACCTTCTCCTACCAGAAGAAGCACATCCAAGGTCATGGCGCTGGCTCCCGCATCGACTTGCCAATGTGACAGCTGCTACATCCCAATTATACCGAAGCCCAAGACACGAGATCGACACCATACAGCAGTCCTGAGCTCAGACTTTGCAAGACGAAACACCGCACCGACCACGATCATAGACAAGTACGGACGACCAGTCATCGAAGGCATGGACTACTGGCCTGCGGACAGAGCAGTTCTCATCGCCGATTACGAAGAGATGCGACTGAGAAAAGTCGTGAGGCGAGACACACAGGGCACAAGTGACGGGGAGTCCTACGAACAAGAGCTCTTGCAAGATATTCAATCGTGGGTACTCGAAAATAAAGAAGAGCTGGCCTTTGACGTAGACATTCGATCAGACGAGGAGAAGTTGGCAGAGCAGCGCGAGCAAGAGGAACGTTTCCGCCTTGCCATGGAGCGATGCTATGCCAACGTCCGAAAGCTGTCGGACGAAGGCGGCATGGAACCGGGCCGCTACTTCAATTCTATCGACGACTGCGATGAGGAGACGAGACGAAGGATTGTTCCCGATCCAAACGGAAGCGACTGTAGCATTATATGTGGCAGCTCGGGCTCAGAAGAGCTCGATGCACGCCGTCGGACCGCCGCTCTCGCACGAAAGCTCTTTGACCACTTCGATCCGCAACCCGGAGACAGCGAGCCCGCCGGTCCGCTCGAAGTTCCATACGAAGACCCGGTGTATCCGTTCCTCTTCGACACACCAGCCAAGGCACCACCGGACAAAGCCTTGAGTCGACTGTCGTTGGTGAAGGCGCAGCTGGAGTCGAGGCCGCCGCCGCTGGTCGTTCCAAATATACAGTGCCGGAAGCGGCCGTGTTTGTTTCATCTGGCTCAACTTCTCACGAGTCCGACGATGCACGCTGAGGGCCGAGGGTGTGTGCATGATGGATGTAAACATGTTTCGAGGACGAAGGAGGAGTGGAAGAGACATGCTGTAACTGAGCACCATGTGGAGTGGAGTAGGAGGGAAATGCGGTGGGAGGACTGGGGAGAGGGAGGGACGTGTTGTGCTTGATCGGGTCGACACAGGAGCGCGATCGCTTGTCGATTTGGCCGTGGAAAGCCTGCTGTGAACACTGGCGCCCGGGAACGACTACGAAGAATTCATAGTGCTGCAGGTGTTGCAAGGCACAATTTACAAGTTCGAGGCCGGATTCGTCGAGAAATGCCGTTTTAGGGAATATCACATTCCACACCGCTTTGGGTGTTGCATCGCGAGCTTGACACCTGAGTCCTTGAGAAATCGGAGTACGAGCCAACAACATCCAGCATCAACTCTGACGGTTACCTCGACGAGTCCAGCTCGAGCTCTGACGATGTGGTATCGCCGTCAAGAGCCCGCTTCTACTATGCCAGCAATGAGCATGTATCCCTTTGTGCTCGACAGGGAGTTGACCAACACATGCTCCCGGCGAAGTTCGTTCGCTTTGTCTTTGTCCTCGATGAGAGTTCAGCAACAATGAAAGACAATATCAGACCGACTGTGCCTCGTTCTTCCAATTCCAGCAGCAACATCCGTTCCGTCGTCGATCATCAGTTTATTCCCGCATTCGTTTCTCAAGATGAGAGTCCCCAACATGAAAAGGGTGCAGACCCACTCAACAGTGCCTGATGCCAGCATCTTCACGACAACCATCTTCGAGGCACTCCCACCTTTTGCAGCGGCGCAACCCACACCTGCGGTCGACGTAACAAGTCATGGCAAGTCGTTCCGCTTTGGCGCCGTGGGGAGACGGCCGCAAATACACACTCCCTCGCCAACCACTCCCGATCACAGCAGCCCGGAACAAACTCCAGAAGCAATCGAGATCCGATCACCAGAGGAGATCTCCGACACTGAAAAGCGACAAGTCCAGGCGGCGAACCCTTGTCCATCCGGCCTGCAATACATCAAGTGCTCCGACGGCAGTTTCGAAGGTTGCGGCAACAAGAACATCTGCGCCATCAACGCCACCACAGCCTCAGGAGCCGTCGCCTCCACAACGGCTGGCTCTCAGTCCACAAGAAGAACGACCACCGCACCTTCCAGCACCGCTCCCGGAATCCAGACCGCTACTCGAGGCTCATCCACATCAGCACCCTCTCCCACATCCTCAGACTCCTCCTCTCCAACCTCCTCCCCTTCCCCCAGCAACAAACCCTCAGTGAGCGGAATAGCCGGCGGCGCCGTTGGCGGAATACTCGCCATCCTCGCCCTCCTCTGCCTCTTCGCCTTTCTCTTCCGCCGACACCGCCGCACAATCGAGAAACGCCGCGCGGCATCCCTCCCAACCAACAACTTCCCTTCCAAATCGCAATCGTACCGCGACGAACCTACCCGGCAACACAACCGATCGATGAGCACCGCGAATGATGTCTTTGCTTTTGTAGGAAAAGTCGCAGGAGCAGGTGCGTATAATGCTGCTTCTTCATACACGATTCCACACCATACCCGTCAGAGGAGTATTTTCCGCTCTTTTCCGAAAGAAGGGGAGGAGAATTACTATGATGATGATGGGGATGGGAGGATATCGCCGACAGGTGGCCGTTCAGGGCAACAGGACAGGATGTGGGTCTGACACCCCCTTTTCTCTTTGTAGGTCACCCTTCTTCTCACGCCGAGACCACGGCGCTCGATAACAAGAATGTCTTTGCTGATCAACGCTTCCCGCCCGACCGGAAGACTCCGGCGCAGCAGTTTCCTAGTCCGGGGTTGAGGGCGGAGGGAGGACCGGGGTTACCGCCCGCGGCATTCCTTAGACCGGTGCCGATGTTGGATGGGAGGGAGATTCATATGATGGGTGAGGGGAGGGTGAGGAGTGAGTTGAGTGGGAAGAGAAGTAGTGGGCGGAGTAGATTTCGGGAGGAGGGGTTGGTGGAGATGGAGGATACTGTGAGTCCTATCCCTTTCCCTGCGTTGTCTTTTAGTACTGTTGGAAAAAGTGTGGTGTGCATCCTTGCTGACAGCGTCGAACAGTCCCGAAACCAAACCACCTCACCACCACCAACCTCACCCGACATCGAGTCTCCCATCCTCGGCCACCCCTCGCAACAACGACACATCCCCTCCATCTCATCCACCCTCTCCTCACCCACCCCTCGAAACCACCACCTCATGTCATGGTCCACCTTTTCCTCTCGAGACTCCCATTCCGTCGACGACGAGGACTTTGAGATGACCGCTACGATGACGCCCAAGCGGCAGCCTGGTGCTCGGATATCGCCGGCGACGAGTAGTCCACCGGGATCAGCGGCGCAGGTTAGTCCGTTGAGGCCTGAGTCGAGGGGGAGTCGAGACTCGAAAGCGAGTGGGGAGACGTTGGGGAGTGGGGTTTATGTCGTTAGTCCGTTGAGGAAGGAGAGATTTGAGGGTGGGAGAGGACAAGGACGGTAATTGAGGATTCGGTGTCATGATAGCCATTCGATGATTTTGCAAGATGGAATGTGTTGATATGCCGTCTTTCTCCTGTCCTCCAGAGTGTCGCGGCATCGGTGTTGTCTCCACGAAGTGCCTGACTAATTCCACTTGGAACAATCATCGTCTTCGACTGGTACGCATCGATCCGGCGGTTCGATATACCTCGGTTCTCGACTTCAAGACTAAGGCTTATGGATCACGGCCGTCCAGCAAAGCGTCGTGAAGGTTTGTCGACCTCCTCGAGCCTCTGCCTGTACAGGAGAGCTCAGTCGCATACATTGGCCTCACCGCAAGTGCCTTCAAGAAGTCTGAGGGAATGTCTCCGTATGGTATGATCTCGTATTCGTTAGAGTGTCGTCAGGCGGTTGTTCATACGAAAACGTCAACCATGATGGCGATGAGGTAGGGAAGAAGGAGGTGAGGTCAGACGAAGGGCAAGGCCTGCCTCCACCCAACGGAAAAGTGATGTTCCGAGTCCATCAAATCTGCCCATCAAATATTAAAGGGAGTCGACAGCTCTCGGCCGATACCGCAAGCCGCGGGATCATTGCATTCGCGACAAGCTCCCAGCGTTGATCTTTCACAACTTCCAACTTCTTCTTGCGCGTATACCGGTCTTCTCAACTCTCCGCCGGAGGAATTCTACTTGTTCAGACATTGCCGGCGCCTCCTACCTCTGACCGTCGAGTCCGCGCCAGCTTCGTCTCTCCACTCCACCCCCTCCGACTCCGCTCCTCCGCGCACGCGACCTGGATCCTCACATCCCGCGACCATGACGACCGAAGCGCCCCTCCCCTTCGTCTACCAGTTCGCCGCCGGTGCCGTCGCCGGTGTGTCCGAGATCTTGATCATGTATCCATTGGACGTGGTCAAGACGAGAGTGTGAGCACATATGGGGTCGAGGGAAGGAGATAAGGCATTGTTCTGACATTGGATGGTCGTGGTGTAGGCAGATTCAAGGAAAAGTGCCGGTCCCAGGCCAGGACCACTACACGAGCATGGTGGATTGCTTCAGGAAGATCATCAAGAATGAAGGGTGAGTCGAGATTGCATATCGAGTCCTCGAGGATTGAGTCGCATGCGTCGGGCAAGGCATTGGACATTGAACTGACGGAGTACGATATAGCTTCTCTCGTCTCTATCGCGGTATCTCCGCTCCCATCCTCATGGAAGCACCCAAGCGCGCGACCAAATTCGCAGCCAACGACGAGTGGGGCAAGATCTACCGCAACGCATTCGGTGTCGCGAAGATGAACCAGTCGCTGTCCATTCTCACTGGAGCCTCAGCTGGAGCCACCGAGTCGTTTGTCGTCGTGCCATTCGAGCTCGTCAAGATTCGGTTACAAGGTATACATACCCATCCCCCCCAAAGCCAACGAGATCCGTGTGTATACTAACACAAACCCCTCCAGACCGCGCTCAAGCCGCCAAATACAACGGCATGCTCGACTGCGTCGCCAAAATCGTCCGCCAAGAAGGCGTCCTCACCCTCTACCAAGGCCTCGAATCCACCATGTGGCGCCACATCCTCTGGAACGCCGGCTACTTCGGCTGCATTTTTCAAGTCCGCGCACTGCTCCCCGAGAACCCCACCAAAGATAAAGGTATTCAGATGCGCAACGACTTGCTGAGTGGAGCAATCGGAGGGACGGTGGGTACGGTGTTGAACACGCCGATGGATGTCGTCAAGAGTCGAATTCAGAATTCGCCCAAGGTTCCGGGCGGGGTGCCGAAGTATGGGTGGGCGTGGCCGGCGTTGGGGACGGTGATGAAGGAGGAGGGGTTCAGTGCGTTGTACAAGGGGTTCTTGCCGAAGGTGTTGAGATTGGGACCTGGTGGTGGTATTCTCCTTGTCGTGTTCACGGGGGTGATGGATTTCTTCAGGAAGATGAGGGATGAGAAGGCGTAGACGAAGAGGAAGGCGGGATGTTGAGGTCGATGGGGAATTGACGCCTGACTTGGTGAATCGTAGAAACAGTGCATAGAACAAGAGACGCCTGCTACAGTGTTTCCTGAGACTCCTTAAGAAGCATGCGTACTATACAAGCTGTATTCCTGATCTGCGTTCTGTTCCATTCTGGACTCCTTTCAATGCTTTCAACTCCGAGCAGTCCCTCCCGACAATGGTTTCTCTCACCCGCCTGGCTGTGTACGGCATCTCTGGTTACTCTTGGACTGTCGTCGAATCTTGCTCAATATAGGGCGTAAAACCCAATCAAATATTCAAGGGGTCAGTTCCAAACAGACCTCACCTCGTTCCCACCTCACGTCTCCGTCCCTCCATTAAAAACATCAACACACCTAATATTCCCAATCATTACAAAACACGCACCAATCGACGCGCATAGGCGAGACGAGTGTAGCCATCTACTTTTCATCCTTTTAATTGGAGGCGCCACCTTACCGTCGCGTGAAAATAGAAGCTAATATACGTCTAACGCCGGTCAAAACAAAGATAACGCGCCCGAGCCTACCTAATATAGAGAGCATATATACCCTTATAGAGTTTATACAATTAGTCGAAGTATATAGTAAAGACTTACTCTACTAGATTAAATCTACGAAGAAACCGTCGGTAGGAGACCTTACGACCGTAGTAAAGGAACTAATAGGTTTCTCTACTAAATT
>AFIV01000350.1:0-308035 GCA_000223765.2 Zymoseptoria ardabiliae STIR04_1.1.2
GCGGATAGAAAAAGGTATTAAGGTTGTTAATTGTTATTAAGTAATAGGCGTAAGGGATTTAAGTAGTATAGAAGTATCGCGTATGCATTAACCGAAGTATACTATTTCGAGTTGTTGCAGCTATTGTTCTACCAGTCGTCCGTACAGGGACACAATCGATTAACCCTCATCAATATGTCGATATATTGATGAGGCTCGCCTGGAATTTCAAGCCACCGGCTCCCCAACGTCATCTCGGATTTTCATCCGGCAAACTGACCTCACTCATCGACGAGACCGGCTGAACTATCTCGCCTACATCCTCAATGCCACTCCTCGGCCCAGGATGTTGATTCCTACGAGGCCCACTCTCTTTTCGTTGACTTCCTTTTCCCATCGCATACCTCGACACACCCGCACGGCTACACCATTCTCGCAGACACCCTACCTCCGCATACGAACCGCTGCAATGGCTACGCTGCATAGATCCGCCTTCTTGGAGGCCATCCAGCAACACGATCCTCAGAGTACTGCTGTGGTGCATTGTCTATCCGGTCGATCGTTCAAGTATGGATCACTACTGCAGGATGTAGCTGCTGCGAAAGAGAAGCTGTTGAAGGCGAGTGGGAAGCAAGATGGAGGCATTGATGGAGAACGAGTTGCCTTTTTGGTGGAGAATGGATACGACTACATCGGTGGGTAGATATTACGGATACGAGGATACCATGAAGCATTTAGCTGATCAATATATCCAACACAGTCACGCTCCTCTCAATCATGGCGTCCAATGCCATTGCTGTCCCTCTTGCGCCGTCATTCCCTGCTTCAGAGCTACGATACCAGATCAACCACAGCGAGGCATTGGCTCTGCTGCATACATCCAAGTTTGAGAAAATCGCCAAAGACGTCCTCCAAGAAGGCCTCGACAAGAAACCCATCAGCCTGGCCCTCGAGAAGCACACAAAAGACAATACCTCAACAGAACAAATCACTCTCTCCGACCATAACACAGTATCCCACGCCGGCATGATGCTCTACACCTCTGGCACCACCGCTCGTCCCAAAGGCGTCCTCCTCCCTCAATCCGTCCTCACCGCACAAGCTCGCAGTCTCATCACAGCCTGGAACTACACCCCTCGGGACCACCTCCTCCACGTCCTCCCCCTCCACCACATCCACGGCACAGTCAACGCCCTCCTCACACCCCTCCTCGCAGGCAGCACAATCGAATTTCTCTACCCCTTCAACGTCGACGCCGTCTGGAAACGCTTCGCCGCGCCCTTCCTCCCCACCTCCCACGATCAACACAAACCCTTCCCACCCATCACATTCTTCACCGTCGTCCCCACCGTTTGGTCACGCATGCTCTCCTCCCACCCCGACCTCCCCACCGATCTCCAATCCGCCGCCAACGAAGCCATCCAACGCAAACATCTCCGCCTCAACATCTCCGGCTCGGCCGCCCTCCCGACTCCAACCAAATCCGCCTGGACAAAAGTCTCCCAAGGCAATGTCCTCCTCGAACGCTTCGGAATGACAGAAGTCGGCATGGCGCTATCCTGCGGACTCGATGACGCAGATCGCGTAGACGGGAGTGTAGGCTGGCCTCTCCCCTCCGTAGAAGCACGACTCGTCGACCCCGACACGAAGAAAGTGATCGAAGTCGGCGAGGAGCAAGACAGCTCAGGCAAAGACCGCAGCGGCGAAATCCACCTCCGCGGCCCGACGATTTTCAAAGAATACTGGCGTAACCCGGAAGCTACATCGAAGGAATTCACAGAAGACGGATGGTTCAAAACGGGGGACATCGCCGTGCGCAAGAATCTGGACGGCGAGGCAGGCACGGGGAAGAGTGGAGAATGGGCCAAGGGACCGGCGTACTTCATCCAGGGCCGGAATTCAGCAGACATCATCAAAACGGGCGGGGAAAAAGTCTCCGCGCTAGAAATCGAACGCGAACTACTCAGTCTCCCCCAAGTCTCCGAGTGCGCCGTCGTCGGACTCCCCAGCGTAGCCTGGGGTCAAAAAGCGGCCGCCATCGTCGTGCTCAGCGAAGAAGGCCAGACGGCCGGCAAGGGCGGCAAAGCGTGGTCGGCGCTGGACATGCGACGCGCGTTGCAGGGACGATTGGTGGCGTATAAGATTCCGCAGGATATGAAGGTTGTGGAGAAGCTGCCGAGGAATGCGATGGGGAAGATCAATAAGAAGAATTTGGTGGGTGAGGTGTTTGGGGATCAGGAGATGATAAGAAGGAGGAGTATTGAGACGGGGGAGGAGAGGAGGAGGGGGAAGGAGGGGTTGACGAATGGGTCAAAGTGATGGAATGAGATCAAAGGGGCGGAGGAGCGTGGTTGTGGTTGTAAAAATTGGGTTGTACAGTAAGTACCTACCCGGTCATGAATGATTTCGGCATAATAACCTTCTACATGCTCACTGCTATCACAGAGGCAGCGAGTAAATTCAACTACTCAATCGCAACGGCTCGAAGCAAACGCACATCCACCAACGCAGCATCTCACCAGAATGTCGTGTCATAGAGGAGGGGAAAGAGGTAAAAGGAAGGGCAAAGCAAGCGAAAGAAACACAAAGCATACCGTACGAGCAGGGGAAAAGGGAGAGGTTTGCCAAAAAGGATCAAAGCCCGCCGCAAAACCAGAATCGACGGCGCCGTTCAAGAAACCAAGAAAAGAACACAGACCTCCCACGCCAGAGCGGGATTCCTCACAAACCCCGGGAAAACCTTGAATGGAGAAGATTTGGCGAAATTTCGATTGATGGAAAGGCGAATGCTATGCCCGGAAAGATGGATGATGAGATTCATGGATGGAATGAGCGCGTAGTTGGATTGCGTCTCTGGAGCGGTCCTGATGCAGGATGCTGATCATGAGGAGCGCGAGAATTTCGAATTGATTATTGGATGAATCGTGAGTTGCGGCGACGTCCGTGGAAGGACGGGATGGGGGGAAGGCGAGGTGGGTGATCTACCTTCAATCAACGGCGACCTTCCGGTTCACGCCTGTACCATATGCAACCGGCGAATGTCAGGAGGCACATTTGAGATCCCAGACTACGATCTCGAAGGCGGCACGCTCATCTGGTTGGACAAAGGGGCGCCAAGGGCTCAGCCAGCAATCGAGGCGGCGGCGAGGCTGTACTTGGTCACTACCGCCGGAAGGTTCCAAACAGTGTCGCGCCGCGAGGGAGTCATGCAAAACGAAAGGGGATGAAGCGCAAAAGAATCGAAGCTTGTGCGCCGGAGCGGGTATCTCGCACACTCTGCCAGTCTCGATCGGTGGGTGGACGAAACCAGGAATCGAAACCACGATCTGAAGCATCTCAAGCAGTCGAGGCGGACGGCCTCTTTTCGTGGACCGTCAACGTCGGCCTTGTCGACGGGAAGCATTGGCTTGATCATCAATCATTCCAGACGGACGGAAGACCATTGTTTTCCTCCCTCGAGGCTCTGTCCCGCGGTGATGTGGAGCGGCGGAACTTCCCCCTGGCTTCGGGGGTTTGGGCGAAGCAAAAAAGAGGCCGAACCAATCCACAGCGCACCGCACGCCGTACAAACCCACGAGGCAAGAGGTGACGCCAAAACCATCGCAGCTCGTACGCCAAAGCAGTCGAGGATAATTACTCGCATGCACTCTGGAAAAAGTCTCATTGAGAGATTGAGATCTGACATAGGTTTTTTGGTTCTGCAACGTCCAGATATTGGGTGGTTTGTGAAAACTCGACTAAGACCTCAGACGACGTGATGTACCTACGATTAGCTTTTCACCAAGCCAGCGACCAAAAACAAAACGAAGCGCTTGTTACGCCAAAGCAGTCGAGAATCTCTCCTCGCATGCACTCTGGGAGCTCTGGAAGAATCAAGCAAGCCAATGCAGCTGTGATGCACAGCCGATTCAGCCCGATCGAACGGATATGGAATGGAAGTCTGGATGGGTGAACAATACCACTCTGCATGCCCAACAAAGGGTTTACTGAGTGGTATCGAACTCCGCCATCACAGCTAGAGTGGTCGACCCTTCCATTTGCAGAGACAATACATCCTCTCCTTCGGTTCAACTCATGACACTCCTACCAGGCAAGACAACAACCGACATCTCCTAAAGAGTCATGGCCACCAGCCGATCGTCCTCTCACAGAGAGTCCGTCTCGAACTCTCTCGACCAGGAAGCCCGTTTGTTTGACCCCGGCGGGGGCAAAGTTTCACATGAGACCATTCGTGACGGATTTCTCGGATCGGCAACGTGCAAGGAACGCCGGGCTTCACTTTGACCGTAGTCACGACGGAGCTTGGTTCCGCCTTGCTCATTGGGTGGTGGGATGCGCGGGCGGGAGAGTGAAGGTATATGTATCTCCATAGGCAATTGTCAGGGGGGTGTCGGAATAAGGCGAGACGAGGACCGACAGCAGGATGAAGGGACAGCAGTCCTTCACGGACGGCAAGCGTGATATCGCACTCGTCAATACGTTCGTGATGCTAGGATAGGTATTACACAAATCTCGCCCCTTTTCCACATCGACCATCGTGCTCTAATCCCAATACTTCACCACACCATTCAAATCACCCGTCACAACTTTACTACTCTCCCTCGGATGCCACGCCACACTCACCACCGCCGCATCACTCGCCTTGATCTTATGCCACATCTTACACGTCTTCCAATCCCAAAAGCACACAAACCCGCCCGAGTCACCACTCGTGACAATCCCCCCATCCGGACTGACATCGATATCAATCGCATAACCCGCATTATTGTGCCCTCTGAAGTCCTTCTTCCGATTTTGTCGAATCTTCTCCCCCGAATTGTACACTTTGATCGTGTTGTCGGACGACTGCATGAGGACTGAGGCTTTGCTGGGATGCGAGGCCGACTTGACCATGGGGAACATGTACGGCTCGGCGATGAATTTGATCGGGACGGGGATGTTGTACTCCCACGCGCGGAGGGACTTGTCGTCGGAGGTGGTGATGAAGCGACGGTTGGAGTCGATGAAGGTGATGGTGTTGACGGGTCCCAAGTGGTGGTCGTATTCCTGTACGGGGTTCTTCTTCTCGCCATCGGCCGGCAAGCGGGTGTCGAACTGTGCGATCTTGTTGTTGTGGAGACCGGCGAGGAATTCATGTCCTGAAGGGTCGGAGGGATTCCAACGGACGACGTGAGGGGTGGAAGGGGTGCTAAAGCGGGAGGTGCATTGTCCCGTCTCGGTGTTCCACACTTTCATGTAGCGGTCGTAGGAGGCTGTGATGAAGGAGGTGCCGTCGGGGGAGAAGTCCACGTCGACTACGGACTTGGTGTGCCCGGAGTACGTGCGCAGGAGTTCACGAGCGTGGTAGGCATCCCAGAGCTTGACTTTGCCGTCAGCGGCGGCGGAGAGGAGGAGGTGGCCGGAATTGGGGAAGAACTTCAACGCTGTGAGAGCTTTCTCGTGGGCGGGTTTGTTGGTGGCAGTGCGGTAGGTGTGGATGAGCTTCTTGGGATGGTAGCACTTCAGATCGAGATTCTCAAAGTCGGCCACCAGGTCGATGTCCAGGTCTTGAGGCACATGCATGTATGTGCGGCCTTGGTAGTCGTATTGTTGAGTGCCCTCAAAGGTGGTGGTCTCCTTGTCGGCAGAGATCTCGCCGTAGCTCGTGCCTGCGAGCGATCCCTTGGTCGGTTGTGGTAAGATGGAGTCCTCCTCGTATACGACCTCCTCCTCTCCGCTCTCGTCGCCTGAAATCTCCACCTCGACCTCTTCTCCACTGTCGCTGTCTATCCTTCGCTCTTCATACTTCGCCCACGGTCCTTTGTATGCATCTGCTCCATAGACCTTCGCACTGTCGCCTTTGACTTCTCGCTTCCGCTTTTTCCCTGCCGACTGTCGATTTTGCACGTCGCGGTGTAGACTTCGAAAGCTCTGCTCGGAAATGGCGATTTCTTCGGCGTATCCTGTGGGCACTTTTCCTTTGGTGGACGTTTGAAATGGCTTGTCCGTCACGAGGTTCGCCGCGCGAGTTGGCGGTCCATTCGCACCGTTGCGCGCAGGTACTAGCGACATGATTGCGGGTGTTCTGGTGAACTGGGAGAATGTCGAAGAGGACGTCAAGGCAGAGTGAAGTTATGAATGTCCAAAGTTTCCCCACGATTTGAAGCGGAGGTGTTCCCGATGCGGACAGGGAATTAAAAGTTATGGAGAGGACGCCACGATAGACCACGACCTGTTCTCATCGCGAGGAGTCTCTCATTGTTCATTTCAATCATGCGTGTCCAGTCTCTCGCGCGGTCGGCGCTGCGTAGCGTTGCACTGCGTAGTAGCAATGCTGGAGTCTGCCAACGGACGTTCGCCTCCTCCACCCTTCCATTCACATGCCAGACCTCTGCAGGTCAGAACCACCAGAGAATAGCAGCATCACAGCCTCGACAATGGCAATCAAGACGATGGCAGTCCAGCGCTGCGGCCGCCGTTCTCGAAACCGCAATGCACGACCCGACATCTCTCTCCCAGGACGCCATCGTCGAGAACCTGAACCCGGCTGAAGCAGCTCGACTGGACAAAGTACGGAACATTGGCATCGCAGCACATATCGACTCTGGCAAAACGACAGCGACCGAGCGAGTTCTCTTCTACACTGGTCGAATCAAGGATATTCACGAAGTTCGAGGAAGAGATGCAGTTGGCGCAAAGATGGACAGCATGGACTTGGAGAGGGAGAAAGGCATCACCATTCAGTCTGCTGCGACATTCTGCGATTGGATCAAGAAGACGCCGGATCCAGTAACGGGAGAGCTGAAAGACGAGAAATACCACATCAACTTGATCGATACACCCGGCCATATTGACTTCACGATTGAGGTTGAGCGGGCTCTGCGAGTGTTGGACGGCGCAGTCATGATCCTGTGCGCCGTATCCGGCGTGCAATCCCAGACTGTCACCGTTGACAGACAGATGAAGCGATACAACATTCCCAGAATCTCCTTTGTGAACAAAATGGATCGCGCTGGTGCCAACCCATGGAAGGCTGTCGATGGTATCAACCAGAAGTTGAAGATCCCCGCAGCAGCAGTACAGGTTCCTATCGGTGCTGAGGATCAATTCAAGGGTGTTGTGGATCTTATCAACATGAGAGCGATATACTCGGAAGGAGAGAAGGGAGAGATCGTTCGATACGACGAGGTTCCCTCAAATCTGAAGGACTTCGCGGAGGAGAAGCGACAAGTGCTGATTGAGACGCTGGCGGACGTCGACGAGGACATTGCCAACACGTTCCTCGACGAGCGAACACCAACCCCCGACGAGATCAAGGCTGCGATCCGAAGAGCGACCATCAGCTTGAAATTCTCTCCCGTCCTCATGGGCTCAGCATTGGCCGACAAGAGTGTCCAACCCATGCTTGATGCCGTCGTGGACTTCCTCCCCAACCCTGCCGAAGTAGAGAACCTCGCTCTCGACCGTCGACGGAACGAAGCCCAAGTCAAGCTCGTCTCCTACAACTCCCTCCCCTTTGTCGGCCTCGCCTTCAAACTTGAAGAGTCCAATTTTGGCCAACTCACCTACATCCGCGTCTACCAAGGCTCCCTCCGCAAAGGCCAAAATGTAACCAACGCTCGCACCGGTCAAAAAGTCAAGATCCCCCGCATCGTCCGCATGCACTCCAACGAAATGGAAGAAGTCAACGAAATCGGCGCGGGCGAAATCTGCGCCGTCTTCGGCGTCGACTGCGCATCCGGCGACACCTTTACGGAAGGCGGTCTGGGCTACAGCATGACCTCCATGTACGTCCCGGACCCCGTCATCTCCCTCTCCATCCGCCCGAAACACACCAAAGACACCCCCAACTTCAGCAAAGCCATCTCCCGCTTCCAGCGCGAAGACCCCACCTTCCGCGTGCACGTCGACACCGAATCCTCGGAATCCATCATCTCCGGCATGGGCGAACTCCACCTCGACATCTACGTCGAACGCATGAAGCGGGAATACAAAGTCGAAGTCGTCACGGGCCAACCCCAAGTCGCCTACCGCGAAACCATCGGCGCGCACGTCAAATTCGACCACCTCCTCAAAAAACAGACCGGCGGCGCAGGAGACTACGCCCGCGTCATCGGCTTCCTCGAACCCACCGGCGAACTGGGCGAGAACCAATTCGAACAACAAGTCGTCGGCGGCAACATTGCGGAGAAATACCTCTTCGCCTGCGACAAGGGTTTCCAACAAGCCTGCCTCTCCGGGCCCCTCCTCGGCCACCGCGTGCTGGGCACGAGCATGGTGATCAACGACGGCGCCACCCACATGACCGACTCGTCGGAACTCTCCTTCAAGAACGCCACTCAACAAGCCTTTCGCAAAGCCTTCCTCTCCGCGCAACCCCAAGTCCTCGAACCGTTGATGAAAACCGTCATCACGGCGCCGAATGAATTCCAAGGCAATATCGTCGGACTGCTGAACAAGCGCAATGCCGTGATCAACGACACGGACATTGGACCGGAGGAGTTCACCGTCACGGCGGATTGCAGTCTGAACGCGATGTTTGGCTTTTCGTCGCAGTTGCGGGCGGCGAGTCAGGGAAAAGGGGAGTTTAGTATGGAGTTTTCGCATTATGCGCCGGCGCCGATGCAGATGCAAAAGGAAATGGTGGCGCGGTATGAAAAGGAGAGGGCGGAGAAGAATAAAAAGTAAAAGATGTGCGAGTCAGCATCTTTGTGGGTGGGTGGGTGGGTGGGTGTAGAGGGGAGAGCAGAGTCTAGTCTCACGGGAGATCCGATCGATACACGGTCGCCAGATGTTCTGTTCAGAACGACGTGGCATTTCCTTTCCCCACTCCTGCCTGACTGACGGCCCCACGAGGTTCGCCAAAGTCGAGGAATCCCCGACTCTCCCAGCTTGAGCGAGCGTGTGGACGGAAAAATTTCGGCTGGCCTGCCCTGCTGCTGTGCCATTGCATTGCGATGGGGACTCCTCGCAGGTTCATTGCAGCCGACACGAACAATTATGACTTTTTTTTTTCTTTACCCAATTCTTGCTCGAATGCGACCAGGGGGCAAGGAACGACAGGAAGCAATTTTGCCCCCCTCCCCCACGTCCATGACAGGCACGGAAGAAAGAGCAAACCTCTTATGGCGCAAAGACCTCGCTCGAGTGAGAGAGAGAGAAAAGAAGAGCATGCATGGTAAAAACGGGCGAGAAATGGGATCGGCTGTTTGTTACGTATTACCGTGGGATGTGATGTTTTTCTCCTTTCAACAAAATGTACATTATGACCACCCCGACCGAGGATGCTTGCTTGCCGTACAGATCAGAGAACGACCTTAACTTGGACAAAAGAGTCCGCGACAGGCCATGGACGAAAAGATAAATACCACTCCACTTAAACCTCGCCTGCATTAAACCACGCCGTGCATTTTAAAATCAAACGAGTCCGGCAGAGTGAATTCGAAGACTTGTTTTTTTTCTCCAAATTTTCAATGATTACAACTTCTTTCATCGTTCAAAATTCCTCACGGTAGAGAAGCAGAAGAAGAAGAAGAAGAAGAAGAAGTGCATCTCTTGCATCATCCAAAAGGTCTCCCTCCCGTACCAAGCCAGCAATCTGATCATCCTTGCATTCTGCCGTATATCTCTTTCCCCAGAAGAGCAACCCTCCCAGCCCATCGTCCAAGAAACGAAGGAAAAAAAAAACGCCGTCGCTATGAATTTGCTCCCCCACGTCCTAGCTCCAGCTGGGGACAGGACGGATGAAGCGTATGATGAAACAGAGCTTGTGACAAAGGAGAAAAGCCAGGCTGTGCTGGACCTGGTGGAGTGATGAACCAAGCAGTCGTTCGGCCAGCGGGACTGCAGACCATGCCGGCGTCCGCGCTGCTTGAAGGCGTGACGCATTGTCCGGCCATCCCTTTTACTGCGCATTGCCGCCGTTGGTGTTGTTCTTGTTGTTGTTGAACCAGCCCTGCGTAGCGCCGTATGCGAGGACGATGATGATGATAATGATGATGATGGCGACTGCAAACATTCAATCAGTACAATTCTCACCACGTGCATACTCTCCAACTCACCGCAAATCCCCAAGCAAATCCACTTCTTCTTCCTCGCCGCGCGAGCACTGTCGACCGCTTTCCCCACATGCACATTCCCCGCTTCCATGTGCGTATTCGTCTCCTCGGCCTTTTGCTCAATCGCCATGATGGGCTCTTCCTGCTGCACGACGATAGCGTCCAGATCCTGAAACAGCTGCTGCAATTCAATCATCGTGCGTTCAATCTGCTGAATCGCATCGTGACGCTGCTGCACATTCCTCAACGTGCTCTGCGCCTGTCCTCTCCGATCGGCGTTGAGGAGCGCCTGTTGGAATATCTGGGTATCCCCTCCCGCCTCCGTGGCCTCACGAATCTCCGACTCCGTCGCATCGGGTCGCACGATGAGGTATTGTCTTCGCTGCTGCTCTTGCACGTCTTTGCGGAAAGTCGACTCCACGGTTTGATAGTGGTTGATGGCCTTGCGTATTCTACGATCGAGCGCTTCGACTTGTGCGTTGTTGCGGGGACTGCGGGCGTCGGGTTGGGACTTGATGCGTTTGACGCGGTCGGCGAGACCGCGGTAGCCGGACATGATGTCGGCGGAGAGGGAGTCGACTTCTTTGTTGGAGCCGCCGGTACCGGAGACGAAGTTGCGTTGGACGCGTTGGAGGTCGGTCAGGCGGGATTCGAGGTCGTCGATGGCGCGGCCGACGGCGCGGCAGTCGTTGAGGATGGCATTGGGGTCGCGCTGTTGTTGTTCGGAGAAGGGGTTTTCGGCGCCGTTGCCGGTGAGAGGTTGCATTTCGTAGTTGGGCGCTTGGCCTGGAGGGGGTGTTAGAGAGAGGAGGTGGTGTTGGTCGTTGATAAAGCACAGAGCATACCGTATGTTGGAGGAGGGGCATCATAGCTGCCGCCGCGGTTGTCGTATGGGTTGGACTGAGCGTAGCCGCCCTGATAGCCATTGTTGTACTGAGGAAGTGCCATTGTCAGCAGTTGAAGATGAAGGATGCAATGTCGCTACGGCTTCTTGTCGCAGCATATGTGTCTTCTCTTGAATACTGCTGCCTGTGCGGAGAACGAGAGGATTGGCGCTATGATGTCGAGACTCACAGCCATAATTCAGACGCCTGATGTTTATCCAATGTTTTTGGTCGCCTGGTATTGTTCGCTTCCGGATGCGTCGAGTGTATTTGCTTCCTCCGTATGATGTAGTCTGAATGCCACTTCAATGCTCTGCTGGGTGAGATGTCGGAGACGAAGAGGAGTCGAAGGAGGTGAAGGTCGACGTTGGAGTGATGAAACGATATAAGGAGCGGCTTTCCGACGTTCTTTCAATTCGATATCGACCTCCCTGTCGCGCTTGTCTTGGTCCCTGGATTTCAAAGGCTAAGGCTAACCCGTCGCTTACCTTAGCGCCGTGTGGTGTGGCGCTTCACGCTTTCGTCTGCCAGAAGAAGCTTAGTTCTATCCTCCGATGGTCTATTTTCGTGTCCAAAGACGCCAAAAGACGAGTGGCACTGCCTTGCAAGTTACGAGATACCTTACGTCTGTCCCGCTGATCCATCATCATCCAATGCTTCCTCATAGCAGAGACTCGTCGACCAGCAGATGCCTCCCTCCAACGAGGCTGGACAACACGTCCACCGCCACGACTTGTCCGGCATCCCATGTCCAACACCCGGAAGCCATACCCGGAAGCCATACCCGACCGGGGACTTCAGGTTTTTGCCTCCGTGACTCCGCGAATACGGAGCTCACACACACCTTCTCTCGCCGCAGTGTGAGCTGACCCGCGTTTCATCCAAGCCGAGCTGAGCTGAGCTGAGCTGAGCTGGACGCGACAAAGACTCAGCCCCCAGATTCTACGTGGGTCAAGAAAGCCACTCGGCTGCGTGTAGGTCCGGTGCAAGAATACCTTTGGCTCTACAGTCTTTGTCCTACACATGATACCTCACTCGTTCTCCGCTACAAAGTCCTCAAAGTCTTCCAACTCAACCTCAATCAGCGGTACACTCCTCTTACCCGCATCCTTCTTCCTCTCCTCCTCCAACCCACTCAGTCCACCACTTTCCTCCTCCTCCTCCTCAACATCATCCTCCTCCTCCTCATCCCTCTTCCCACTAACAAACCCCAACCCCCTCATCCTCACCCTCACCTCCCTCGCATGCCTCTCTCCCTCCTCTTTCTCCCTCTCCTCCCACCCCCTCACCTCCTCCTCCCCCGGCATCCCCTCCAGTCTCCCCTCAAACTCCCCCACCACCCCCCTCAACCCCTCCCTCATCCCCATCAGCACTCCATACCCCCTCACCACCTCCTCCCTCCCTACATCCAACACCCTCAACACCTCCCCCACCCCCGCTGCATTCCCCCTCGCCAACGCAGCCACATAATCCCAATGACACCACCCCGCACTCCCCGCCTCCATCGTCGCACTCACCGGATTCCCCGACAACACGGACGCGAAGAAGAAACTCGCCGCGCTGAGTTTATTCGCCGAGAGCAAGGGGTTCCAGTGCGTGGGTCGGATGGCGTAGTCGAGGATGTTGAGCGTGAGGGTCGTGGTGGAAGGCGTGGTGGGGAGGGCGCCGTGCGTGAGGAAGGGGAGGGAGGCCGGGGTCGAGGACCAGGTGTTGGGGGTGTAGAGGCGGTCTACACGAGGGGAGCGAGGAGGTGGTGGTGGTGGTGGTGGTGCTGCGATGGATGTGGTTGTGGGCGGCGCGGTGGTGGTGGTGGAGGTATCTTTGCTGGCGCTGCCCTTCTGCTTCGTCTTGCTCGTCTTTCCCGTCGGTTTGGAGACTCGCGATGCCGCTCTCTTCGCCTCTTTCGGTGCTGATCTCTTCGTCGTCGTCGTCGTTGGTGCTGGTGTAGGTGTAGCGCTTCGGGACCTCGCTTGGGACACGCTGATTCTCTGGCTGCGTCGGAGAGTCGGGACTTGGAGCTCGGACATGTTGTGTGTGAGCGGTAGTGAGAAAGTACGGTTTTGGTTCTGTGCTGCCGGGCGTTGGAGAACTCACATGCTCAGAAGTCATCGAGAGTGTTTCATTCGAGGTTTCCGACGCTGCATTCCTTTGTTGAAAAGAGTCATGCCGAATGCGTGTGGAATGTGGTGTTGATTTCTTTGTTGCATGGCTATCGCTTGAGGACGCATAGACGAATCACCACACCTACAGCACAATTTCAAGCAACGAAGACATCTTGCTGAGACACGTGTGAAATTCTCGTCTTGGCTCAAGCCATGCTACATTGATCGCAAATCCATCTCGTGGCTGCATGAAGCACAACGATCGCCTGCTTCAGACGGAAGAAAAGCTAAACTCGTATCTGCAAAAAAAGGTAACTTTTTTTTCTCCTCTCTTCTCCCACATCTTCATCCATTCACCACCAAATCTTCATCGTCAACATCTCAATGTCAACGAAACACATCTAGTAGCGCTTGCCCTCGCGGAGAACGTCAGAGTACTCCTCGAGCGGGCTGCGGATGAGCTTGGTCTCCTTCCACAAGTTGGGAGTGAGGAAGCCGTAGGTGTTGGTGATGGCGACAAAGGTGGCCTTGAGGGTGTTCTCGAGCGTCTTGGTCGAACCGGCCGAGGCGGTGTAGATGTCGCTGACACCGGCCAACTGGAGCAGACGCTTGACAGCGGGGGAGGCGACGAGACCGGTACCACGAGGAGCGGGGATGAGCTGGGAGGTGTGTTAGGATGTGATGGGAGGAAGAGGGATTGAGATGCAGTGCACTTACACGAACGGTGACGGAACCGCACTTTCCAGACTCCTTGACGGGAATGGAGTGAGGGTCACCGAGGTTGGTGCCCCAGTATCCGCGACGAATTGGCACAACGCTGAGCTTGGCGATGATGATGGCAGCGCGGATGGCGGTAGCGACTTCCTTGCTGGTCTTGATGCCCAAACCGATGTGACCAGCGCTGTCTCCGATAACGACGATAGCCTTAAAGCGAGTGCGCTGACCGGCACGGGTCTGCTTCTGGACAGGCTTGATCTGCGAGGAGGTCAATATTCGCCCGTGAGGAAGCTCAATGTATGGGTATGCCGATGCCGCACCTTCATGACCTCGTCCTTGAGTCCGGGGAGGAAAAAGTCCACGATTTGGTACTCCTTGATGGGGAGGGAGTGGAGGTAGATCTCTTCCATGCTCTTGATCTTGCCGGCTTTGACGAGACGGCCGAGCTTGGTGACGGGAGCCCACTCCTTCTCGTCGCTCTTTGCTCCACGGCCACGTCCACGTCCGCGACCACGTCCTCCACGGCCACGATCACCACCGCCACGGTCTCCGCGAGATCCGAATCCACCACCACGGGCGCCACCGGCACCGGCTGCTCCACCTCGGTCGGCCATGTTTGCTGTAATGTGTGAGAGGTGAGGAGGTGAGTTGAAGGGATGTCGTGTCGGATTCACAGCTGAATTTCTCGAATGCGAATTCGAAGTGGGATGAATGTGTGGCGGGTTGGTCCGCGGCGCGCTAGGACATTTTCAGCTGGCGTGTTTACTGTTCTTGCCGTTTTGTTGTGATCCCCCGCGCAGCAGAGCAACGAACATCAATTTTCCTGACGCAACACCGCAGACTCACTCACAGATGTCGGAAATGGTCGAAAACAAGGAGAATGTCGCGCCGGCGACTTCGAGCGATCCGCTCCAGCGAAAAGGATCATCCATGTCACCCGCCGCGAAGAAAGGAGGACGTCGAGGCAGAAGTAAGAGCATCGGACCTGGCTCACTGGAGGAACCGGAAGCTCCCAAACAACGCGATACAAAGGACAGACGCAAGTCGGCATTCATACCGTTGACTGCGACAAAGTCGATTCTGTCAAAAGATGAAGCGGCGGCCAAGGCGGCGCGTCGCAAGTCGATGATGAACAGGCGCGTGTCATTTGCGCCGGAGGCTACTTTACATACTTGGGACATCATCGAGCAAGCACAAGACCAGACGACGTCGACAGACTCGGCGGAGAGTACCCGGCGAGGGTCCGCGTTTGGAAGGTCTTCTGCCTCGCCTGGAATGAGCTCGGATGTGGACGATGGTGGACTATTCACAACTTCAGCGCAGGATCAGGAGGATGCTGAGCTGCTGTCATCTCCAGTGGCACAAGATCGTGGATCGAAAAAGTCTGGTCGCCGAAGCTCTGGTATTCCTCCCATGAACTTCAACAACCCGGACGATTTCTCCTCGAGCGGCGTGAGTGGAAGTGAAGAGTCGGGAAGCGAGGATGGCGACGAGGAGGAGGACATTCTATCAGGAGATGAGACTGGTACAGCCATGAGTCTGGATGTGGACGAAGTCACAATGCAGTCCGGAAGCGATGCAAGCACTTCCTCGAGCGCGAGATTGGAGCTGGCGTTGCAACAAGCTGCAAAGACGGCAGGCACAAGAGGTATTGAATACGATGAGTACGGTGACATGTCGATGGAGATTGCCGCCGAGGAGATCACAAATGCATTCAAGCCTTGGGTGCAATCGAACATCATGGAGCCCATTGGATCGGCATCTCTGGATCAGGAAAATGTCAACCCTTTTTCGCCAGCGTTCAAGGCTGATATAGCATCTCGGCCTTCGACGATTGCAGAGGAGGAGGAAGAGGACGACATGAGTATGGACGTCACTCGTGCGGTTGGCGGAATCCTCAGGGCACCGCAGCCAGCTCCCGCCAGTTCTCCTGGTAGCGATGCGACCATGGACTTCACTCAGGCTGTTGGGCGGATCACCAGCCAGAAGAGACGACGCTCAACAACCGAGACTGGCTCACCAGGTGCCGCAATCAACAATGCTCAGTCCAAGCGCAGGCGATCGTCCGTCGCACGTTCGTCCATGGGAGACGATACAATGGATCTGACAATGGCAGTGGGCGGTATCAAGAGCTCAAGCTCGCCAACAAAGCCAGAGCGCAGGAGAAGCTTGCGGAATCGACGCTCTTCGGGCGTGGCGTCCGAAGCTGACGATGCAACAATGGAGTTCACTCGAGCTGTTGGTGGTATCAGGGCTGCCGAGATTGGTGAAGACGACAGTCTGGTCGGTAACGAGGAGCTTTCCATGGAGTTGACGACAGTGCTTGGTGGGATCAAGAATGCACAGCAGCCGGTGGCCAGCAATTCGCGACCGACCACTCCGCGAACCTCGCAAGTCGACGCTCAAGTCGCGAACACTACTCCCAAAAGCCAAGAGCGATTTAGAGATGCGCCCAACCTCGCAGCCACGAAGCTTCTGACGCCTCTCCTGCAGAACCAGACGGCGAAGACGAGCGGCGATCAAGCATTCATCAGTAAGCCAAAGCTAGCCCGGACACCCAATGCAGGATTGCCTGCCGAAGTCGCTGTATCGCCTGCCCAAAGTGAAGCGCCAGCAGCGGCAACGCCACTCGTAAAGACTCCAACCCCGAAATCTTCGCCACTCAAGGACTTGACCTACCCAGATCTTCCGATTGTTGGTCATAGTTCTGCTCAAGCAAGAACACCATCTCAAAGTCCAGCCAGGCAACAAGTCCAGAGGACTCCAACGAGTGGACTTCATCTTCAGCAACATGCAGCTCAGCAAAGCAACGAGCCATCTCCCACCGCGGCGAAGAAGCAGCGAAGTTCGCCGGTCAAGTCCGCCGCAACGACGCCGGAGAAGCGCAGGAGTGTGGAGGATGCGCAAAATCTGACCAACACCATCAAATTGATGTCGACACCCCGGAAAGAGACTCTCAAGACCGTGACGCCGAGAAAGCACGCTGCTGCGAATCAGCTTTCGCCTGCCAAAGCCATGACTCCTCGTGCCAGACCGACACCAAAGGGTCGCCAGACTGCATCCGGCCCTACCGATATCGCATCTCCAGCAAAGCGCCTTTTCGAGGATCTTGACAGGATTCGCGCTGGAGGTCGACCAGTGGAGAAGATCGGCCTGCAGGACTTCCTGAATCAAGCCAATATTCGGTTCATGGATCTCACTACCACCAAGCGGCGTATGACGACCGCACCTACTCCTTCCAAAGCCAAACGGGCGAGCAACTCGCAAGGTGTCCCGGACAACGAGCAGGCCACCCTCGAGAGCGCTGTCGTAGCAGCAGCATGCACCACTCCTGAACTTGAACTGTACCAGCATGCGTGTCACGAGCTCAAGCGATACACGAAAGAGGGCAAACAAATGATCGCAGAGCTGGAAGCCTCGACACTGCGAGAGCAGCCTCCTCTAATCCAGGCGTACGTGCATGCCACGCCAGAACGAAAGGTCGCGCTCGATGTGCAGATGCGGGACATGAAGACTTTTGCCCGCCTGCAGAGCAAGGAGCTTTGGTATGAGTGGCGAAGCCAGCTTTTGGATGAACTCATGGTGGGTCTGCAGAACATTGGCGAAGGTCTCATTAAGGATGACGAAATCTTGGGTCGGTCTGAGCAGGTTGTGGACCAAGTTTTGCCGGCTCTGGTGGAGCAACACGAGGCTTTGCAGAAAGAGGCGGACCGTCTCGCGGCGGACGTCAACGCTGTGACTGATGAAGAGAAGGAAGAGTTGCAGGTGGCTCGAGGGCGTCTCACTGACACGGACGCTGAGATCATTGAGAAGAAGCGCTTGCTCGAGACACTGCAGAACCAAGTGCAAGAGCAGGATGAGCTCGCCGAGAAGCTGCAGAGGAGCAATGTGGAGTTCACGGCAGCGACACATGAGGCCAATCGAGTACGAGAAGCGTGCCGCGGTATGTCTCTGAACGAAATTACAGAGCTGAAGGGTAAGCATATTGGAATCAATGATCTGACAAACTTACTGACTATATTCCAGCATCCGTCAAAGACCTCGAAGAATCCTTCGGATGGTCCATCATCTCAGCCTCTTCCTCACCAGCGACAGTGACGATGACCTACAAGTCCGATCTGGAGCTCCAATTCCACCCGCAAGCCTTTGCGCAAGAGCACGAGCTACCCAACGCACCCATCCGCTTGACTTACATCGCCGACTCGCAGCCGTACAAGAAGAAGTCGCTGACTACCACTCTCCGCTTCTTCCTACAGCTGTTACAGGCCACACTTCAAGGTCTTCCGCAATGCACGACGAAGATCGCCGACCTCCTCAGTCTCGTCAGCAACGGGTGGGACACGGCTCTTTCGCTCGCTGAGACCGAGCGTAGTCTCAACGTCGAAGCGCTGACCGAGACTCGCATCCTCGGCGACGAGCGTCTTGCCATTGAGGCTAACATCCTCCTTCCTCGCGTGCGCACGAAAGTCCGGGCGACATTTGAAGTGTCTGCGACGGTCGGTGCGGATCTGCAGGTGAGGACGAATGTGCACCCGAAAGTCATGGTGGTCTACGGCGAGCAATACAACGAAAAGAACATGGCGGAATTCATTCGTGGTGCAGTGGGAACGGGGTTCGAGGGTTGGGACGTTGCGGTCAAGGGAATGAGGGAGAAACTCGTTGCGAGAGGACCTAAAGGCGCGAGGAAGTGATGTCGATACTGATAGTTGTCCATTCAATTCAAGGCTGGCATTTTGCATGAACGGACGATGTAATGATGCGTCTTGGCTTACGCATGGCTGGTAAGATTTTGGAGGGAAGATCCCATTGGCCGCGGAGGTCCGCGGCTTTCACCCGGTCGTACAGCGTGTGTGTGCATCGATCGAGGTGGTCACCCTGCATGCCCTTGCTAGAGGTTGGAGTGTCTGCCGGGGAGCGACCGGTCGATTTTTGCGCTTGAGCATGCAGGACGCTGGAGCTTGGACTGAGAGCACTCGAGCTTGAACAGCACTGGAGCTTGATCAGTGAACAGCACTGGAGTCTGGGAAATTCTCGAGCCTTGCAAAGCACTGCAGTCTGCAAAAAAACTCTCGAGGCTGCAAGGAAACGCAGCCTGCAAAACTCTCGATGCTGCAAAGCACTGCAGGCTGCAGCTTGCAAAGCGCTCGGGCCCGCAAAACTCTCGAGGCTGCAGAACTCTCGAGGCTGCAGAACCTGCAGGGATGGTCACCGCTCGGATGCCTATCCCGGCTGTGCCTCTCTCAGAATGCGTTCCATGTCGATGGCGGTGCCCACAATAGCATGCGTCAATAGCATGCGTGTTATACACTCGGAGTATGCTCCGAGTGCCTCGTCGACAACACATTCCTCTTTGGACTCAAGATCCGAAAAAAGTCCACTGCGACTCGATGAAATGCCGCGACATCCAAGTCATGATCAGCCAATCTTGACAAGCGTTTCGACAAGCGAGAAATCCCAGGGCCAGGGCTGCTGTGCAAGTGCTGACGCCTTTCGCTTTAGCAAGCATGACACAGCTTTCCACTCTCACTGTACGTCTGATTTGCGACGATCTACCGAATGTTCTTCGATCGTTCCATTACTAGGGCAAGGTATGGGCCTGACTGCGACGGGGTCTGCCTTGCTGTGATGACTTGACAAGCGCACTGCAGCTTGGCGACATGAGCCCGGGAAAGGCTGAGAGACTCAAGCAATGGATTCCCAGTCTGGATGCTTCGGGATCATCGATCGGAAGGTGGATGTTGTTTCGAACGCCAATAAATCAAGCAGACTCGAAGTACTTCCGAAACGCGCCAAGCTTTGATGGTTGCTTTTGACTTTCAGGATTGTCCGCATGGCGTTATGCTTTCGACTTGGTCATGGGTATAAGGTATACGAGAACGAGGCGAGGTTCCCAAACATACGAACCGTTGGAGAAGTGATCTCTCGTCGAATATTCGCAAGGCGATGGGCTATGATACAGCCTCATTTGGCAATGTCATCGTGCCTGTACCTGTCAAAATGATCGTTGGGTACCAGCACCGGGCCGTGGTCAGCCCGTGACGAAAGTCGGACCGCTTCAGCTCCAGGTGTCATCACGTCTTTGGAGCTCGGCTGTTGACTTTGTGCCTTGAAGCCTTGTTCGTGTCTGTGCTTGCCCTACGAGGTACCTAGCGGTCTGTCTGATTCGACTGATCCTGGTCGCAGTCATCATTGCTTGCGCCATTATCGCTCTCCGGCACGGACCACCTTGAGCCATTCGAAATTTAGGATCCGGACAGGATTCATGTCAGGCTTGTCAGCCCGAAGATGAATTGATTGGGCTTCCAGTCGGATGTAGGAACAGAGCTGACTGGGAACCGGGTTTGGATGCAGGAACAGATGTTTTCCGACCCGAATGCTCACGTCACCACAGCAGAGCAGGATCGGGTCTTTCGTCGGCTTTGTGATCGGTCTGCGGAGAGGGTAGAGGGGACGAGGTCGAGCGCGCATTCTTCGATCGTTCGACGGGACTAGCTAGCAAGGATATATTTGGGGTAACCGGCATTGAGATCCATGTCATGGAACTCGGAATGGACCCGGCAGCTAGCTTGGGGCGGTCGGATCAAGTGCAGAGCCATTTCTGGGAAACAACGGCAATAGAAGGCTTCTTGTGATAATGACGACCGGCTGGCGTCCCACTTTATCCCGTATGCTTTGCAGTGCACTGCACTGCCGTGGTGACAAACGTGTCGAATAGTTGCGTGGCAGCTGCTGGCCCCGACATCAGTTCGGCTACTACACCGCGGATGTCCCGGTCAGACGCAATGTCAACAAAACTCAGATGACTTCAACGCACAGCCCCGTGCGGACTGTACAGTGATCGAGCGGAGTACCTAGAGGGTGACCGTGGATACACGAATGAGGACTTCCCTGTTCCCAGCCAACTGTGACAGTGCTTACGGCTGTTCCTTGTCGTAGGCCAGGCCTTCCGTGGACTCGGCAGATCATAGCATCAACGCTAGAATTTCTAGACACACGATTATTGTTCTAGTGCTGATCTTCAACGCTCAAAGGGATTGGATCCCTGTCGAGGGGAAGACTGTTGGTGTGTGCACCCTTGTGCTATCACACGCTGGAATGAAGGCTTGACTCGGATTTTGGATATACAAGGCATGATTGTATGCACTGGCCGATGTTTTGCAGCGAGGACCGCTCGACAAGGTGGACGCACGCCGTGGATGTCATGGCGAAGGCGGGTTGACATGGACGAATGCGAATTGACGGGATGTTGTTTGGCGTCGATGGCGGCAGCGTCCGCGATGACAAAGACGGCAGCTCCTCGCTGCAACCCGACGTCCCTGCAGGAGCATTCTCCCTCTCAGATTTCGCCATAGTAGAGTTTTCCCACCTCCTTGTACATCGATGATCCCATTCTCCCACAGACAACGTCTACTGCGCCACGAGCTGCTCGGCGTCAAGGCTATATCACAGATAGGCCCGCGTGAGGAAGAGGGAACAATGTCAAGCTTGGCCCCAATCTGGCGGGCATGTGACGAGAGAAGTGAATGATCTCCGAGCATCGATCCGGTCTGCTCGCGCGACCCATTTCCAAGTTGACGCGCGAATGCAAGAAGACTGCCTCACTTTTTCCGCACAAATGCAGCTGGTGGACATGCTGGTCGGCCGGACGGTGCGCCGCAAGCCTTGACTCGCTGCTATATTGCCCAGATGACTAACCGACATGGGAGCATGTCCGTGACTCTGGTATCACGCCCCATCTGTGCTTTCCCTCGCCTGCGATTAGCGACTAACCCGGCAGCTTAACAGGCCACAGGAGAACAGGCCTCGAGGATGTCAGCACCGCTCTGACGTTTCCCTCTTGAAAAGAGACCTCCCGCATCGCGCCATTATGCAACCTGCCTGGTCCTTACCGTGTCGTCCAGCCGCGCATGTTGATGCTAGTCGCTCCAGTTAGCTTTGGCCTAAGCATATCGCATGCGTCGAGGTCTCTGTCTCTCCCAACATCCTATCAGTGATCTTTACATTCACTTGGAACGCCAACATCGACCAGACACTGCCTACCTGGGTGGAACATTGCACTATATCGGCTGCATTGGATCTTGTTGATATAACTGCGCAAGTCGGTCCCTCGACCGTACTACCTCGCAATGGACCGTGGATTTGGACAGTCCTCGAGACACTCGAGCCAGCAGGAATGGCTCAAGAAACATGGCATCGCACGCATCAACGCCCCGACAGCTGCCATTCCTCCCACGAGCCAGTCTCATTCGATGCCTCGGAGTACTTCATTCCATCAGCCTCCCAAATTTGGTAATGGACCTCATCCCTCATCAGAGCGAGAGCCGATCCAATCGGCCTCAGGACGGGCTCAGGCCTTCGATGTCCACGATGGGAGCCAAGTCCGTAGCTCGACTGAGCACCATGATGTACCGGCGTCTTTCAGCAGAACCTCGCCAAGTGGTCTTACGAGAAGCCCGCGCCGGACTGAATGCGGTCGTGACACCAAACCTCCCTTGCGTCTACAGATTGTCAACGCTCGAGGTACGCATCGTTGAAGGACCGCAGCGTCTACCATGCTCAAGTGACTGACAGTGTCTGCTAGATCTACCACGATACTCAACGACTCCTCCCACATCCACGAGCTCAAGCGTTCCCGTCAAAGACTTGTTCGGCCGACAGCGACTACCCTCTCCTCCAACATCTCTACCAGCTCTGAGATCTACGGTCAACTCCCAGCCATCATACGCAGGATCATCTGTCGGACGAAGTGATCCTTCTTGTCATCGATGTGCTTCGCTGGAGCCCGTAGCTGACGATATCTCCCATGTCGTCGTAGAGCTGGTAGCAGAGGTGAACGCGATGGTGAACAACGGTAACTCTAGAGTACGACGCCCTTCGGAGAAAAGAGATTTGCGTGTTGCTGACCATTCGAAGCCTGCGATGCCGCCCGTCACAGACTTGCTCGAGTCGATGCGATGGCTTCTTCGAACTCTCTGGCATATGAAGCTGGACATTCAAAACAATGCCAGCCGTGGTCCCATGAGCAGCTCGAGCAACCGTCCGCCGACGTCACATCCGAACCTCAATGATGCGTACTCTGCTCGCATACCATCGCCAAATCTGTTGAAAAGAGAACCCGGCTCAGGAACACCAGACAACACACCTCATGCCAAGAGAGCACGATATGAGGCACCTTCGGAATCGCACCCTACCTTTGCGTTGGCTGACATTCGCCAAGTCAACAGTCCCAGCATTCGAGGCTCTCCTATGCAGCCACTTCCTCCCATGCGTCTCTCTCCGACAGCTGACATCCAGCTTCCGGTAGACCGTCGCATGGCTGGCTTCACTACGCCGCCGATCTCGGCAGTCACAATGGCCTCGAACATGGCGCCACGCAGTCAACCACAGACACCACATCACCCTTCGAGTCCGACGGCTTCAGCTACGCTAGCCCATCTCTCTGACTTGCAGCATCAGGTGACTGTGAAGACCATTGCTTTGCAACGCCTCGAAACCGAGTACGGGATCCTGTCACATAGACTCCAACGTGAGCGCAACAAGACACAAGCACTGGAAGCCAAAGTCAGCGCCGCTGAGGGCGAAGTTCACGACTTGGCAAGCAAGTACGAGGACATCGTCGACCAATACAAGACCATCGAAACGCAATTGGAGGAGACCGAGAAAAAGTTCAACGCTGAGCGAACACGGGCGGCCAAAGAAAAGGCGCAATGGCTTGAAATGCTAAAGCGGGCCGACGCTTTGAGCAAGGAGGCTGCCGCCGAGCGAAGCAAGTTGGTCGAGGATGTTGCACGCCTCTCGAAGCGGTTGTCGTACTCTGAAGCCGATCTGGCACAAGAGGAAAAGAAGATGCCGAATGGACGAGCTGCACAGGACGACGCATCATCGCGAGCGATGGTCATGCAGGTCTCAGGCCAGAGCAATACCACCCCGGACTATCATGTATCAGGACGTGGAGTGATCTCTGCACTCGGCCTTCGAGGCAAGATCGCAGCGCAGGACGACAAGATCGAGTTGCTTCGCCTGTCTCTCGTGGAAGCTCGTCGTCGAAACGAGCAATTGACGCACGACATGCGGGCCGTTTTGGCGAAACACGACAGCTGCAGTACGACGATCGTACCGGCCTTTAAAGACAACGATGGCAGACATTCCTCGAGCGACGAGCCTGTCGCAGCACAATTGGGCGGAGGCTCACTGGCGCTGCACCAGCGGGTACCGTCTATTCATCACATGCTGAACGCACCACCTGCGGCACGTTCGAGTGTCACTGGAACGCCGTCCGATCGTCATGTGAGTCCTCGGACGAAGGAGATCGGGAGTCCGAGTGAATGCTCTAGCCCTGGTTAGGGTTGAATGATGAAAGAGGAGCGAGTGCGATGCCTCTTGGTCGACGTTGCCACGCTTAGCAAATGACTTAATGGTCTCAGACCACGTTGGCTACTTGCCAATATAAAATTACGTTGTAACAAGAGAACGCTGTCCCAGTACCAAGGTTTATTCATGGGGTCTGCTTATCTTCATTATGGATCTTCCGGACCACCGTTGTTATTCCGACACATGCTAGCTGGCTTTGCGAGAGACTACCAACGAACCCAAGTGAAGGCACTCGGGTATGTAGACTGTAAGGTGACCTTCGCAGACCGACTATCACCCTACACGAACCCAATTGCGACATTGGGGTCGATCGTCAAATAGTCTCAACCCTAACCCTAAGATCCTTTGCATGCAACAGTCCATCGATCGTCGCCGTATATATCTGGAATGGTCGCTACTCATCGAGTGACATCAGGACAAAACAGAATGGTAATGGTGGTCGAAGTTGCGGTAGATATGCATCTTGACAGCGAATGAGGAAACCTGAATCTTTTCCGATAGATGTACATTCACGGCTGCAGCAACGACCGCAACGTCAACTGAGGACGATGCCTTTAGCAAACAAATATCGACATCGTGACTCTGCCTCAAGATAAGATCCCAATCGACTCCAACAATACATAGTAGAAAACCCAGACAACACCGCCCTGCTAACCTACCTACCCATCTGAACGAACATCAACCATGCCTCCCAAAGCACCTCTGAGCCACGAGAAAGTCTCTCCTCACGCGAGTGATAGCGATGGAGACTCATCGCCTCTCAATCCGGCACCAAAACGGTCCACCTTACGCACAGGCTTCCTCTCACGAGGCTTCCCACTCGAACCAGAGCCCAAGAACGACAATCCTACAACACCCCACCCTGATCGTCCACTGTCAACCGACCAAGACTTCGTCTCAGTAGCACCACTCATCGACTCAGAGCAACAGGGCACATCCGGCTCCGACGAGCACAGCCCAGGCACTATCCTCAGTCCGGACGGTAGGTCCTCAGCCGGAGTATTGAGTAGGCATTATTCGGGCTTCGACTCTCCGTTCGTCAGGGACCGAAACATAGCGTTGCGGCAATACAAGTCGAGGCTACAAGCCAGCACGCGGGCGGCTCAGCGATCAGAGCGTGATCCTGAGGGTGGAGGGGATCAAGAATGGGCGGCGAGGACTGCGGAGAATAGCTGAGTGGTGAGAATGTTGAGTAACTGTCATGGCACACGAATGGAGTCTCTTTGATAGGTCTGTCCCAATGGTAATCTAGATTCTGGTATGTCAGCACAGTTGCTGCTTTCGTCTGACCTTCAGCGATGCAACACTCATGACTTCGAACAATGCCTAATGCTTTCGCTGCAAATGCCGTACAGTCGATCCGTCCCTCCTTTCTCCATGCGAATGCCGTACAGTCATTCCATCTTAGCGCTTCTCCTTGCAAATGCCGTACAGTCATGCCCATCTCAGCCTTGCTCCACGTACCCGTCTATTGCCTTTTTCTATTCCATCCATCGTAAATGCGCATTCCTCAATCCCAGCAGACCTTCAGCAACCCTTCCCTTGACAACACTACTCGTCAATTCGGACTCGTCATTCAGCGCTCTCTTCGCCGGCGTCTCCATCTTCACACCAGTCGGCAGTCTCGCTGGCGAACGCTGCACCGGCGGAGAGCTTGGCACAGGAGCATCGTAGATCATTCGACTGCTGTACGCAGTTGGCAGCAAGGTCGGTGCTGTCAGCAGCTTCGGCACGGCTTGCATCTTCGCTCGAGTTTGCTTCGCTTGCAGTGATGCCTGAGCTTCTCGGCGGAGATCTGCTACGGCTCCTTCGACTTCCTCTGCTGTTGGCGTGCGGTCGGCAAAGTCCTCTTCGATTTGAAGGTCGGTGAAGGGCACGTCGACTTGGTCGGTCTGAACCTTGTACATGGCAACACGAAGTCGTAGTCGTAGTTGTTCGGCATACGATGGTCCCGAGAAGACAAGGCCTGGTGTTGGCTGGGAAGCATGGGTTTGTGAGGACGGATCGTAGTTGATCAAAGATGAGAAGGACTTCCGATCGCCCGAGGATGAGTTGCCGTCTACGGACCCATTGGGAGTACCTGGCTCTGTTGGACTGCAATGTTGAATGGTCGGTACCAGGGTAGACTGTGAAGGTGTGAGAGATGAACAGCGTCGATGCTCGAGGATGAACTCACTGCTTGATTGAAACCGGATTTGAGTTGACCTTCACTCTCATCCTGAACCTGCAAACGACTCTCATCGGGGGAGTACGCCTTACTGAGTGGAGTCTCATTCGAGAACTTCCTCTTCTTGAAATAGGTAAACCCATTGCCTCCATTCATCGCCGCCGTAAAACTGCGTTTCAGAGGACTCCCCAACATTGACTTGCTCGCTACGATGCCAGCAGCAGTCCTGACGTTTGGCGAGACATCGCCCAGTACGCGACGTGCAGCAGGAGGTATGTCGTTTGTGCTCGGCGGCCCTGCAGCAGTCGGCCGCGTTGCGTTGGTGTCGGACATGATGTATGTATGCAAGGGCGCGTCGCGCGGCACACAACGGCAAGGCTCAGATCGTTAGATACTTGGTCGCTGCGATGATCAAGCAAGAGTTGCTGTCAACTGGGAGAGGGCGAAGTGGGAAGCAGTGGATATTGTTTGAAGTCGCGTATATGTTGATGGTCGAGACGTGTTGGACCCTTAGGCTAATTAGCCATCAACAGACGGAAGCTACGGGAGGGGAGCAGCGGAGCCGATTCCGGCCATTCTCCAAAGCCACGAGCCAGTGTGTCGGAAGACCTGCAGAACGTACCTGCAATATTGTCAAACATGTCAAAGGTGTCAAAGTTGCTGCTGACTCAATGCGCGCTGTTACGCCAGTCTAGGAAGTGTTTGCAGCAAGAGCGTGACAAAAGGTGTCACAGAATGCTTGGCGTGGTAGAATTGAACGAAGACATGTCATAAAGACCACCCGCTCCGTAGCAGGCATTTTTTGCGGGTACATGTCTCTACTCGAACTAGGTGTACCTCAGCAGCCACGAAGCGCGGTAGCTTGGGCGAGCGCATAGAGCACCCATGTGAATCAGCGCTTCTCTGCCAACTCCGAATCCCATGACCATCAAGGAGACTGTCCCATCCTCTAGTACTCTTGAGCTGGCGCCGCATCCTCAGCCGGTGCTCCCTCCTCTTGAGCAGCCTGCTGTTGCTGCGCGTATGCCTGTGCTTGAGCGGCCTTGGCGCCGTAGTCCTGCGAGCTTGGTGCGAGGATTGGCTGCTCCTCCTTTGGCTCGATGATGGTGACAGAGTCGGGCAGACCCTTGCCACCGGACTTCTCGCCAGCTGGGTCGCCGGGAGTCGATGAGGCGCGCATGATCTTGACCTTGATTCCAAGCACACCTTGTCGGAGGAGAACGTGGCGAGTGGCGTGGTCGATGAAGTCCTTTGCGGGTTGACCGGAGTGAATCATGAATCCGTCAGTGAACTTCATGGACTTGGCACGGGCGGCGCGCAGCTTTCCGGAGACGACAACCTCGCAACCCTTGGCGCCGGACTCCATGATGAAGCTGAGACATTGTTAGTCAAGACTCGCAGACTGCAGAATCGATCGAGACATACCGGAGGACACCGTAGCATGCACGGCGAACGGCAAGACCGTTCAGGAGCTTGTAGCGGAGAGACTCGCACTGAGCGACAGCGGAAAGACCACGAGACTGGACCTTGGCGGCGTAAAGGGAGACGCTGTCGGCCGGGAACTTGAAGCGGTGGGTGATCAAGCTGGTGAGCTGTGGAGGAATGAGTATGTGTCCAAATAATCAATATCCAATCTTCACTGACCTCACGAATGCGGCGACCCTGCTCTCCGAGAACCTCCTGGGTGTGTGTTGCGCGGATGATGATGTCGGTGACAGTTGGGGTAACGCGGACCTCGACGCCAGAGTAGCCTTCCTCAGCAAGCTCGCGCTGGAAGAACTCGTTGAGCTCGGCGTAGAAGACACCGTCGGCGACGAACTTTCTGCGCTTGGAGATGTTGACTCCGCTCATGGCGGGAGCTGGTGCTGGGGCGGCCATGCTGGGCTGATTGCGCAGAGTACTGTAAGACAAAGGTCAGCGACTGACTTTCGATCGTTGTCCAAATATGCGCGGTGCTGTTTTCGCGGCTGCTGCTGTCCAATCCAAATCTCGAGCGCATTTGACCGTTCCCAATCCTGATGCTGTGATATTCCCTGCAATGAATCCCACCGTTGCGACAATGCCGTTCGCCCACTGTGCGTGCAGTGTCTTGAGCAATGTTCCATGTATCCTGAGCCCATTGTCCATATCTCCCAGCATCAGTCCCATCTCCTTCGGTCGTTCCTTCTCTTGAGCGCGGACGATATGGAGCAGCAGCTAGCCGCCGAAACTGGCATGTGCACCATGCAATGTCGAGTGCTTACCTGGTGAATTAGTCGTTGGCGGTGGGAAGAATCGTCGAATCACAAGTCCAAGTACGGCGTCGTCGAAGTCCCTCCGAGAAAGTGGTGCTGAATTTCTAAAAACGCCAAGCCCGCGGAACGCAAAACCTCTGGGATTGATGGTCGCATCAAGAAGCCCGCTTCACAATACCGACATACATATATCCGTATGCGTACCACCTCCCACGACTCTCTGTCCTTGCAGGTCACCGTTGGATGCTCTAACGCCTCGAATTCGTTGCGTCTTTCCGCATAGTCTTGCACTAATCTGCCCGTCAGTCACATCGGCTACAGGTCCCCGCGTGAGCGGACGGCATCAAATGGAGCCCTTCGATTACACTCCCAGTCCGGTTCGCGTTGTGTTCGGGAGTGGTACTTTGAAAAGACTTCCTGAAGAGCTCAGGCGTCTCAATGTCACTCGACCGCTCTTGCTTTCAACACCAAGACAAGTGGCAAAGCTGCAGTTGATAAGCCAGATCCTTTCTGATGCATCGATTCAACAGGCAGGCCTCTTCTCGAACGCGGTCATGCACACTCCGACTCACATAACGGACTCTGCCGAGTCTTACGCTCAAAAGGCCGCCGCGGACTCGATCGTCAGCTTTGGCGGTGGTAGCACGGTTGGTCTTGGGAAGGCGCTCTCGGTCAGGACTGGTCTGCCGCATGTCTGCATTGTCACGACGTACTCCGGCTCAGAAATGACTTCGATCGTGGGCGAGACGTTCGGTGGAAAGAAGACCACCCGAAAGGATCCCAAGATCTTTCCTGCGACTGTCATTTATGATGTAGATGTAACGCTTGATTTACCCGCAGAGACAAGCGCCGTCAGCGGAATAAATGCCATGGCACATGCAGGTAGGTCCAGTCTCAACATTTCATCCGCCCTGCAGCGGCTTACGTTCACTCACCTGCAGTCGAGGCACTCTACGCTCAGAACAAGAATCCTGTCACCAGCATGATGGCCCTTGAAGGCATCAAAGCTCTGTCTCAGTCTTTACCTGCCATTATCCAGGACCCGACAGACCTGGCTGCTCGAGAGAAGGCTCTGTACGGTGCATGGCTATGTGCGGTGTGTGCCGGAACAGTCGGTGTTGCTCTTCATCACAAGCTCTGCCATACCCTCGGCGGCTCCTGCGGACTGCCACATGCCGAGACCCATACTGTGGTCCTGCCGCACGCTCTGGCTTACAATGCGCCCGCGGTACCGGACGCTATGCACAAGCTGGCGGAAGTGCTGGAAGGGAGTGACGGCGATGCTGTGCGCGGTGTGAACGGCTTGTTAGCCAGATTGGGAGTGAAGAGGAGCCTGAAGGATTTGGGTATGAAGGAAGATGATGTAGAGCGAGCTGCGGACACTGCGATGGAGAGCCCTTATTGGAACCCGAGAGTCGTCAAGAGGGACGATTTGAAGGAGGTGCTCAGAAGATGTTGGGCTGGCGAGGAGGCCAAACCAGATCTGTGAGGTCTCGTGTGAAACACAGCACATCGGGATATCGTGGTATTGCAGCACAGACAATGCAGGTCGATTGGCCCCCACTTTCACATGCCGCGACCCAGTCTGGCGCTCGTGCCTTCCCGTGCGAGCCGCGTAGATCGCCCGCGATCGTCATTGCTGCGTGAACCCCAGATATGGCCAGCTGAGTCCAGGCAAGCATTCCACGAACGTGTTCATTGTGCTCTTTATTCTTTATTCCACGAACTACCAAAGTTGTCTCGATGCACGAGCGCCACATGAGAGACATCAACTAGTAATCGCTTTTCGTCCACCACGGACTTCTCAACAGACGCAACGATGGCATCCATCGACTACGAAGGAATACTGGCGGCCGCAGCGTACCATTACAACAAAAACCGCTCGTTCTTCCCAATGTACCTTCACCTCATCACATCCGCCCTCTTCCCGATCTACACCGGCGCGTACGCTTCCCTGTCCCGCCCATCATCCGCAGCCAAGCCAATCAAGTCGAAGAAGCAAGCAAACGAGGACGAAGATGAGGAGGAAGAGACAGCCCAAAAGATGGAAGGATTGTCACCCTCGGATGCTATCATATTTCCAATAACTGCTGGCTGTGTCCTGGCATCGCTGTACTGGTTGATCAAAATGTACGGCGCCGGTGTCATCAACACGGTGCTGGGCATATACTTTTCCATGATTGGAACGTTCAGCGTAGGGAAGCTGATCAACGACGCCTGGACAACCTTGAGTGGCTTCGTCACTCCCAGCTACTACCGGAGCGAGCAAAAAATATGGAAAGTGGTTGACGGAGAACGTAAAGCTGTGGCATTGGGCCAGGAGAATGAAAACATCCCTCCACGCCATTCGCCTCTGCCCGGCAGCATGGGCGGTCTCCCACTCCCTCAGGTCCTCCTCGATCTGGCATGGAGATTGAGAGCCTTTACGAAGCAGAAGTTCACGGTCAAAGGCTATGCGAAGGATATCATCGAGTTTTCCGCGGCAGTCACCCGCCACAATGTCATATCCGCCTTTCTTGGAGCAGGAGCCGTCGCTTACTCTCTCCTCGTCGGAAAGCCGTGGTTCCTCACCAACCTACAGGGCTTTGCAGTCTGCTATGGCGCGCTGCAGTTGATGTCGCCAACGACCTTCGCGACCGGAACACTCATTCTATCCGGCCTCTTCTTCTACGACATCTGGGCCGTCTTCTTCACACCGCTCATGGTCACAGTTGCTACGAAACTGGACGTGCCCATCAAGCTTGTGTTTCCCAAGCCAAGCGAAGATGGCGAGAAACCAGCGTTCAGTATGCTTGGTCTCGGCGACATTGTTCTCCCTGGAATTATGATCGCCCTTGCCCTGCGTTTCGATCTGTATGTGTTCTATCTGCGAAAGCAAAAGAAGACGAGCAAGGCGTCGGACGCTTCGGAAGATGACAAGAACGTTGAGGTAATTGAGAAGGCACCCTACGTGTCAGTGTCCGGCAATTGGGCTGAGAGACTCTTCACTGCCGGCCACAACGCGGAAGGTCTACCCGCAAGCCTTGGAGCGACCTTTCCCAAGCCATACTTTACCGCCTCGCTGGTCGGCTATGTGATCGGCATGATCGCCACTTTGGTCTTCATGAGCATCTTCCAACATGCTCAACCAGCTCTGCTCTACCTCGTTCCAGGTGTCTTGATCAGTCTGTGGGGTACCGGAGTGGTTCGTGGTGAGCTTTCGGAGATGTGGGAGTACACAGAAGCTATCACTGGCGAGTCATTGGACTCAGAGGAGGGAAGCGAGAAGGAAGAGGCCAAGGAGGACAGCAGCGATGATGAATCGATATTCACCTGGGCATGGAATTGTGTGTTCGGGAAGAGTGGAAAGAAGGACGACTCGAAGAAGAGCACAGAAGCGGAGAAGAAGGCGGACACCAAGGATTCGCCGAAGAATTCCGCGTCTTCGAAGGAAAAGGATCCAAAAATCGACGCAAAAGCCACGAAGAAGACGACAACCTCGGACGAGCCCTTCTTCTCACTCACGATCTCGCACCACTTCCCAGCTGCAGCTTCTACCACGAGTGACGCTGCTGCCTCCGAGAGCAAAAATCCAAGCTCAGAAGTGGAGTCTGACGACGAAGTCTTAATCTCGCGCTCCGATGCAGATGCGCCAAAGCGAACACGTTCGACGCGGTCTCGCAGATTGAGATCTCAAGCAGGAAGTGATGACGCATAGACTCGGCGACGTGGTGAGTAGCAGCTCGGCTCGCTGCTTGTCGGGGTGCGGGATGAAGCATCGGCGTTCAGGAGGATCTTTACATGCATGGCGACGGCGAGAAATACATTGGCTGCGGACTTCAGCATAGTCACGGCGCACGATGGAGGGACTAAGAGTGGAAAAGTCCACAGTCACAAGCACGGTAACAGACGTCTCAACTTGTTGCGATTCGTCAGCAGAACCCTTCCTCAGATAGAATCTATGGCGCTTCAGCGCTGAATGAGAATGACTCTTCATCTCTCCGCGTCCTCGACTCCGCCCAGATCTGGGAGCCCGCCGACCACATCATCTATCACGCCGTCGTCCGCCTTCTGTCTTGCCTTCAAAACCTCCTCCCTTCTCTGCAAACCTTCCCTTCGCTTCCTCTCCTTCCTCGCCTCTGCGTCTTCCCACTTTCCATCCGGCCCATCTCCCTCCTTCACAGTCACCTTCGCATCCTGCCCCAAAAACGCCCTCCGAAACCGCTCCGTGCGCTCAGCATTCTGCTCGAAACGTCGATTCGCCAATCGAAGCAAGGTAGACAGACACGCCGACGGCACCATGGGCACGATCGACTCATCTGATGGAGAAAGGTAGCCGACTACACTGGAGAATGCGAGACCCGCTGTGCGGATTGCTACAAGAGGAGTTGCAGTCTGTTCGGTGGTTGAGTTGGGTGGGAGGATGCTGTGGATGCCACTTTCTCGGAAGCCGGCGGACATGGCGGAGGTGTGGGCGTGGGTGGCGTGGGTTGGGGATGCGGTTAGCATGTGGAGGATCTATCGGGGATATTTTAGCTTGCGGTTGAGACTTTGATGCGAGCGGTGGTGCGTTTACCTAGACATTTGTCTCTGTGTAGCTGGAGATAGCGGTCGACAAGCGAACAGGTGAAAAGCAGTGAAAATGCATGAAAGAAGAAGAGACTTACCATCGGCTCGAATCGAAAATGCACGAATCTCGGTCTTGAATCATCGGGAGAAGGAAAGGAGATGTTCGAATCTCTGCCAAACCCACATAGTTCAAGCACATCGCCGTCGTCCTTCAGCGCCGTCAAGTCGACCGAATCGTGCGAAACGAACAGCCAAGACCCACCGCCTTTACCACCGCCTGCGACAGAATTCACATTCGCAGCATTCCTATCGCTCTGAGCTTCATCATCCTCGACATGATCATCAGGATCGACCGCGTTGTCGGAGGATGCCACTTTCTTCCCGCTCCCATCCACAAACACCGAAACTCTGCCTGCACAGCTACTTGTCGTCACGAAGCCCGGTAGTGCGTTGATCTCATCGACCAAACTTCGAATCCCAGCATCGACACTGCCTTTGGGCGAGAGATCAGTGTACTCTTCCTCGGGGATTTCGAGCTGAGATAGGATCTTGCGCTTTTTTTCTGTAAAGATGGAGGAGATTGGCGTGGAAGCTGGAGGGAGCATGTCTTCGAGGTGTAAGGGTGAACTTGGACAAGTGCTACCCTGTGAGCCGTTCTTGTCACAAGATGAATTTGTCCTGTGGCACGGATCGGCGCGGTCTTGGTAAAACTGATGTCGTTGATGTTGACTGCAAGAAAAGAGGTTTCATGCATTGAAGATTGAGTTGTACCGGTCGCTAGCGCTGCTTTATGCCTTGGCATGCCCACGGAGATGTGTACGAAATCGTGTATTGAGACGGACTAGACTATGGCTTTGATACATGGAACACAGGATTCGTGAGACTCCTCTCTATCTTCTCTCAGTTATCGAAGCAATCCGCAAAGCGACGCCATTCCAAGCATGTCTCGCAGATTCTTCACACCCTCCCGGGTCTCATGAGAATTGCCAGAACTCTTCTCAACTCCTTACCCCTGCACTATATGGTCATTTGTGCAAGTCGATATCCCTCCTGACTTCCTTCGCCATGAAGGCTACGATTGTTTCGTGCTTCCCTCTTCTCTCCGAGACGGGTCAAATTCTCGCCTTGAGTGTCCGCAGCTTGGAGTGTCCGCAGCTTGGAGTGCCTGCAGCTTGAAGCTCCTCCAGCGTGCCGCAGTACTGGTGACTGCGAGCGAAGCGGCGTAAATACTTCTCCTGGCGATGAGCTGGTCCGCAGGCCATGCTGCGCTTAAGACGAGCAACAGGGTTTGCTGCCTGACTGCGCAATCTGCGCGCTTGAAAGATGCCATGTTTTGATACATCCATTGCAGATGCAGCGGCATGCAAAAACACTGCATCATTGAGCTTGTGCTGCCTTTCGCAAGATGAATTTCCTGTCGGCCGAGAAGTTGTTCCTCGAAGCATCTTTCTCATCCGCCTTCAGAACCCAAGAGGGCATCGATTCTTTCGCTTGTGGTTTGCTGTCCGAACATCGCATTGAGTTGTCGCGCTGTTCGGCCTCGTTCATCCTTCAACATCGGATCCGCTCCCAGCTCGAGAAGGAGGCGGACGACTTCCACCCTCCCCGCTGCCACCGCATGTGCGACTGCAGTCCCGTTAACATCCCAACAGCAGCACTCTCTGCTCGGCATCGAGTCGACTCTCGCACTCTTCCCTACTAGCCATCGTGTCATCTCCACATGGCCTTTGCTAGCCGCAATTTGCAAAAACCCGGCTTCGTTCAGAATCCGCGGAAGCGAAGACTCTTCCGAATTCATCTCTGGGCCATACCAGCGTTCGGGGTTCTCCAGATTTGCAGCGTAGTCCGCAGCGGTCGGCACTTTGGTCCGAGGATTTATTCGTGTAAGAAGTAGCTCTGCGATCTCGACATCCCCGTGCTGCACAGCTTCTTTGAGGCAAAGAAAGCCGACTCGCGAGCCACTAGCGAGAATCAATCTCACAACCTCTGGACCACGGTGGAGATTCAAAGCTAACCCGCGGGGTCCGATGGGCCAGCCGTGGTCGACAATGCAACTAAAGAAGGCGACGGAACGTGGCGTGGTGGATTTTTTGGCCGGCAAAGTGTCCATGGACATGTCAAGGACGGCGCCAATGGAGAAGAGGTATTCAAGCATAGGAGCGGACGAGCCAGAGAGAGCCACATAGAGCATGGAGCGGAGAGGAAGAGGCAGGCCGTTCGCTCGGACATAATCGCAAAGAGATCGCAGCTTGGGAATGTCGCCAGCGAGGATTGGAGAGCGGAACTCTAATGGCGTGGGAAGGGTCTCTATGCAGAGTCAGTCACGTCTGAGAGGGCTCGAGATAACGTGAAGGATGCATACCAGGTTTCGACGGCTCATCGTCCGCCGCATGAGGTTTGCTCTGCTCAAGAAGGTTTGCAACCTTCATGGCCGAGTTGCCTATCCGGCCTCGAGTGTGGGCATCCGCCATCTATGTAGATTCCAAGGCATGTGATCAATGTGCAAATTGAAGCTTTCAAGAATTCGAAGAGGTGTCCAGAGAGAGACGGCAGCGTTCAGCCGAACAGAGACCGAGGAAGACGTCGAAGGTGATGTTCACCGATCTGCATGTGACGATGAGGTCCTTCACGGCGGGCTAGGAGGCAGGCTGGACGAAGCAGGAGGTACGGTCCCACGGATCTGACAATCGAACCAGTTGCGAGCTTATCACTACGCGCGCCAGGCGAGCACGATCGGTTGATCGAAAGGTGGCAGCCACGTTCTGTGGGAGGACGATGCAGCAGCACTACAAAAGTCATGAGTTTGTCAATAGACGCTTAGCCTGCAAGGCCCCAGTCCCAGGTACGCGAGCAATGATGGGATGATGATGTATGAAGGAATGTGCGTGAATGAGGCGGCGGCTTCGACAGACGGTACCTCCTAGAACCAGCGGTCGACGTGGAGTCGCAAGAGACTGCGTCCGCAAGCTATGGGATGTCGTGGACTCGTGTCGGCTTGTTGAACACTGATGCTGTCAACGCTCGATGTCTGGACTTTTCTGCCAAAACTCAATCAAACCTTCGTCATATATAGGTAGGATCGCATCATTCCCGTCGGCTGCCTCGGAAGAAGTTTGTTTTGGCGGAAGGATTCGACGCGATAGGGCTTCTTGAAGATTACAGCAGGTTGGCACATCGGAGTAGCCACCGCTTCTTGCAAGTTCAAGGGTATGGCAGGGACTCAGATCACTCGATTGGTCTGATCCCTTGTATACCGGCAACGTAACCTTAGGCAAAGTTTGAGCGGCGGCTACTCCGATGTGCCAATCTGCCGTATAAGCCAATATCGATCTACCTTCTGACTTAAAAAGTAGGAGCAAAGGCAAGTATGTGGGGGCGGAACAGAATCAGCAGCGGTCGATTTTACATGTCCTCCATCTACTGTAGAATGTCTGACCGGACGGAGGAAATGCAAGCAGAGTGGATTGCGGCAGCAGGGCGACTCGTCCTAGATGAGCTAGTCAAAACTCCTACCTTCTATGCTGTTCATTTTGTTAGCAGCGATCGGATCCGATCATATTCGCACCGAAAAGGGCCCTCTCTTCACGGCTGTTTCCCGTGGCACACATTCCCCTTGGGAGTGGATCCATGCGAGACCACGGGTTTCCAAGCCTCACACTGGATGCCCAATGGCGGAAGCTAGCGGCTGGCTGTGAAACACGGAACAGGGAGGTTGGTAAGGTCCCGACAGACACCACTATTTCCTTATGACCGGATCCGGGACATTTGACAATGTTCCGAACCCGGAAAGATGTGGTTCACTACCGACTACACCCTAACGGAATACATCAAAGCAGCTTATATTGGAATCTGTCTGGCGAGGAAGAGGAAGAGGAACGAGGGCATTGCAATCGAGGTAGAAAATAAGATGCGGCAGGTTTACCGGGACATCTTCACGGGTACCGATGCTTCGGCGCCGATTGAATGTCGAGGCGGGTCTTCCTGAGAGCCATACGTGTAACAGTCTGACAACTTGTGCAGGTGAACGTGCAGGCCATCTCGACAAGCTGCACGAGTCCTTGGCACAGTGCTTCGCGTGCTGACGCTCTTCACTAACAAGGAAGGGTCCGGATTACTAGATGAAGCAAGACGAGATATGAGGACCGAGCAGTCTTTCGGAATTCGGCAGGCTCTTGGGATGCCAGTACAGTACGGCATTTTGTATGTGGACGCCCGTGAGCTCCAAGGCGTCGGTGCCATTGGCCTCATAGTTCCTGGTTCCGGGGGGTCTGACCGGGCAGACAGCCGAGTGAGGTCTCTCGCCATCTGCGTGGCGTTCGCCATGAAACCCCTGGCCTGCAGGCTGCATCAAAAGGTGCGTAGACGTCAACGAAGCGGTGAAGAAATCGGCCAATCTGGACCTCACAGACTGTCACGGTCCATTGGCCATTCGGTGTGTGCGGCCGTATCCTCGCTCTTCTTTCCGGAAGCCGACATCCTTACAACCTGAAGATATCTAGCAAGGATCGAGCAGCAATCGACTGACCGGGTGGGTCGCACAACGACTAGCGCATCTGCACGCAAACGACCATGCAACAGTGCAAGAAGCGGGTTTGATTGCTCGTGGATCTCGTTCTTGCGTTTGGAATGTGGCCCCACAATCTACAGGCGCACCCGGGACGTGCAGAAGGTCGAGACCCGGTCGAGGCGGTGTGGCAGCTTCGCAGACCGACGTTTTGATGACATGCGACCTGTAAACTTCAAGAACCATACCGGGAGTCTCTCATGACTGTCTTCGAAGTTGGGACATTCCTCGATTCAAATGAGGGACAACAGGGTCTTAGAGCCGGTAGAGCGTTTAGACACAAGACATTGGACGTGACGTCGTTGGTAATCGTCCGATGCGGCGTGGGCGGGAGGCAGCATCCGGCACCATTCCCCACGTCTGTGAAGAACCAAGAGAACGTCGATCCACGCGCAAGAGGTCGCACGAGCTTTCGATCACTGCAGGCATCTCTGGACGCTCCGGCAGATACCGCTCTCGCCTATTGGCTAATGTCATGCACCTGCAAGGCTGTCTGTGCGCCATCGGGAGGTACGTTACAACTGCATACGGGAGCACCCTCCTGTCAAGACAGGTAGTACACATTGGTAACAGTCGATCGCCACTGCAAACCGCCAGCCACGTCATGGCCGACAGTAAGGGGCAAGCTGGCACGACTGGCATGGCCGATCAGAGAGACTCCTTGAGGTTCTCGTCGGTGGAACCTATCGTCCGCGCGGATCACGTTGCCAGGACCGTCATGAACCGGATACTGCCTGCGAGTTCCTCAAGCAGTGAAGCGGTCTTCGAGAGCCAAGATAGATGAACCACTCGGCATTAGCCCCACGGATAAAGTGTCGCAGATTCGGACTTCGCTGCGCCATTTAGATTGTAGGGGTACTTTAGCCATGGTTGACAGTCACCGGGGAAGCAGGGGTATATGCAGCCCGGAGCTCCTGCCGCTGCAGCGCTGACGCGCAGCTGAGGACAACGACCAATGGAGTTACCAGGTAGACCGACCTCAGAAACCGGGCAACGTCTTCGTAACTTGGAATCCACACATTTTGCGAAGGATGCAATGCTGCGATCAGGGCCGCGTTGGGCTGCATCGATCACTCGCAGGCATTGTCCACCGAGCATGTCGATCTCTCAATGAACGCTTGGCCATCTGCAGCTAAAGCTTTGATTCCAGACCCTGTCCTGTATGCATAATGTTGATCGGAATGGAAACTGTTGGCGGCGTCGTGCTGAGCGTAGATTAGAGTTTTGACAACTCTTGATGTTCCTTCCCACACGTTGAAACGGACCCATCAAGGGAGTCCATTGATTGGCAGAACCAGCTCTGCATCGTTGTGAGGACGCATTAATGTGACGAGCTGCACGAATGCCGCTACCGCAATGCACCATGTCAATGGTCGGCGTGCAGAAAGACGGGCAAGGATCCTTCACGGAGTCGCGCGCACTCAAAAGATCACGCATCCGCCTCTTTCTTCTTGTATATGTCAAACGGCTTGTAAATATCCGACTCCTACATTCGCACCTTTTTGACAATTCCCCAAGGATCTCTTAACGCCTCGTACCGATCCACCTCGCCTCGACTGCCGGTGATTCCAGAGGTGACCATGGATTCGTACCAGCAGAATTACGCGCAGCAAGTGGCCTGGTACTACCCTGGGATGCAAGAACCTTTTGTTCCTGTTGCTCCACAGCAATTCTTTTCACATCCCGACCAACCATGGAGCCCAACAGCTCCGACGATGCGCCCACATGCTGCCCTTGACGTTGCAGCAGCGCCTCAAAATATTCCACACGCCGCCGAAAGTTTCGGACACTCTGAAAGATCAAGCAGACCCGATAGTACGCAATTACCAGGCTCTCTTTCCTCACCCAGCACGCCAGGTCATTGGAGTTCACATGGACATGAGTTGGAGCCGAGAAGGATTCGGATCAAGAGAATCAGAACAGTGAGTACAATTTGCAGCCAGTGACGATCTAGGACATCGCTGATGGAAGTTCCAGGCTTGCGAGGAGTGTCGAAAGCGCAAGCAGCGCTGTGACGGCAACGAGCCGTGTGCCGCATGCGAGGAGCAAGGCACCATGTGTCGCTACCGAGACGTGCCACCAGCGAAGTGAGTATTGATATTGCGTTGCTCTTGGTTCGTTGTCTGATGCTCATGCCGTGCAGGAAAGATCCTACCATCGACAAAATTCTGGAGATGTCAAAAGAGCACAACAAGAGCCTCGAATCGTTGAGCCAAGGTATCAATAGTCTGCAGATGAGCTTGAGAGGCATCGAAGCGCGGCTTGCAAGACGCAAGTGAGGGAATCGCCCCGGTGGATTTTTGCATGATTATCATTGAGGCCAAAAGTCTCCGGCATCGATGGGAAAGTGGAGTTTTGGGACATTGATTAGCATAATTGGAGCGAGGGTATATCGCCGCGTAGAGGTCCTTGGAGGCTATTTCCGCCTGTCAAGTCGCGGCAGGCATCGACAATGCCAATGATTCGTTTCTTTCTGCTTCTGAGGTCTCGACAGGTACTCGCGTACTCTGCCTGTCGCTGTTGCGTTTTTGCCTGATGGCTTCGATTGGGAATCGCTTCTTCGCGCCACAGATGCCGCACTCGAATACTGTGACATCTGCATGTGGCTTCTTTCCGCCTCGAGATAGGTTCTCAATAGAACGATGGCAGTTCTGACCCTCAACCAGGAAAGCATTGCACCTTTTGCAGTATGCGCGCTTGAACTCAGGCAGCAAGCGGATCTGAGACTTCAGCGCCACTTGTCGTAGCTGCGAGCACATGTAAGATGGCATGCCCGGGGCGATGAGCGGAGGAGCCGCGAGATCATCTGAAATGTGTTTGGAAACGCGGTCGTTGTCTGAAGGGATCGAGCCAGGGTGCGTTACAGCAATGTCCCGGTCATCCGGCAGTGCTTCCGAAGAACCGTCTGATGGTCGAGCGTGTGGCCGTTTGCCAGAGGCATGGGAGCTCAGATATTCCGCGGCCTGGTGCAGGAAGGAGATTCGCGCGTGCAGATGTTTGTTGGGCACACCCTTCGGTCCTTTGACTTTTTCCTTGGCCATAGCGGCGCAGCGCTATTTGGAAATGGCTTCACATGCGAATCGAAGTTCTTGGTAGACGTGTCTCGATGCGACGGCTGAAAGGTAGAGGAAATCCATGGCTTTCGGCCCATCGTCAACTTCTGCCTCAGGCATCAAGCCATCAGTCAGCAGCCGGTTGCGGCTTCCCGCTTTCCGCCCTTGAGCAAAGAAGGATTCGAGCGCGGCACGAACTCATCTACCTTGATCCCCTCCCCATCAACCACCTCCACAGTTTCATCAACATCATCCTCTTCACCGGCGAAATCCCCGCCGACCACATCACAAGCACAGCGCGCAGCTCAGCCTCGTGCTCACGATCCTTCTCATTGAAGCCGGCGCCTTCACTTCCTCACTTGACTCGACATTTCGACAGTCCTGCACGCGCACCACCGATCACACCCACCAACACCAACTAACAGATCATCGCCGTCATGTCTGCTGGAGAAGAGGATCTCATCGATTACTCCGATGAGGAGCTCCAGCCGAATGAGGCCGCGACCGGCGCGGTCGGCGCAAACGGCGAAGCAAAGAAGGGCGACCTCAGTGCCAACGGCGGCGCCGACAAGGCCAAGGGCAGCTACGTCGGTATTCACTCCACCAGCTTCCGCGACTTTCTCTTGAAGCCCGAGCTTCTCAAGGCCATCACCGACTGCGGTTTCGAGCATCCATCTGAGGGTTAGTCATCTCCATAAAATCGTCCTTAGACCCCGCCATCGATACCACCCGAGCGAGCGAGGAGCGTCCGTCCATCTAGTCCATCCGAGCGGTCAAGTAAGAGAACTCAAAAAGAAGCAATGCATTGTCAAGGAGCGAACGCCTCATGCGCAAAGCTCAAGCCCGCGATGTACCCGTTGGCGCGTTGGAGAGGTGTGAGAGCAGTGGTCTCGGCGACGAGAAGGCGCCATGTCTGTTGGGAAATGCAGAGAGAACATTGGCTTCATTCTGAAATTCTCGAGGACGCAAGGCACACGCAGCGGAGGGCGCGTGGCGCTTCATACAGAGCAGGCGGCGAAAGCTCTTGCGACTTGGTGAACGGAGGACACATGCTCATCGACTACGGACGGACGCTCTGATCGCACTTGTTTCGCGCATACACGATTTGGACGAACACGCTCTAACACTATCGCTCCACAGTCCAACAAAACTGCATCCCACAGGCCATTCTGGGTACCGATGTCCTCTGCCAGGCAAAGTCCGGTCTCGGAAAGACAGCCGTCTTCGTTCTGTCCACTCTTCAGCAGATGGAGCCAGTCAATGGCGAAGTCAGCGTCCTGGTTCTGTGCCACACCCGCGAGTTGGCCTTCCAGATCAAGAACGAGTACATTCGCTTCAGCAAGTACATGCCGGAGGTCAAGACTGAGGTCTTCTACGGTGGTACCGATATCAAGGAGAACGAGAAGCTGTTGAAGAACAAGGAGACTCACCCGCACATCATCGTTGCCACCCCCGGTCGGCTCAATGCGCTCGTGAGGGAGAAGAAGCTGCGACTCGGCAGCGTGCAACGCTTCGTGTTGGATGAGTGTGACAAGATGCTCGACCAGATTGGTGAGTTCGAACCTTCCCTGATGCCGTGTACAAACCGCTGACTTCCCACAGACATGCGCCGCGATGTGCAGGAGATCTTCCGCGCGACCCCACCCCAAAAGCAGGTCATGATGTTTTCGGCCACCCTGTCGCAGGCGGTTCGACCCATCTGCAAGAAGTTCATGCAGACTCCGCTTGAACTCTTCATCGACGACGAGAAGAAGCTGTCTCTGCACGGTCTCCAGCAGTACTACCTCAATAGCAAGGAGGATGAGAAGAACCGCCGCCTCAATGATCTGCTCGATGAGTTGACCTACAACCAAGTCATCATCTTCGTCAAGACCAGCAACCGTGCGATCGAGCTGGACCGCCTCCTCCGCGAGTGCAACTTCCCCTCGATCGCTGTCTACGGTCACCTCAACCAGGAGGAGCGGTAAGTCGATTGCGTAGCAGGATCGAACATTGAAACAACATACTGACGCCCATCACAGCATCAAGCGCTACCAGGCGTTCAAGAACTACGACAAGCGTATCTGTGTCAGCACCGACGTTTTCGGCCGTGGTATCGATATCGAGCGCATCAACTTGGCTATCAACTACGACATGCCCGACTCTCCAACGAACCCTGGCGCTACCGACAAGGAGACTCTCAACCAGGCCGCCGACACCTACCTTCATCGCGTGGGTCGTGCTGGGCGTTTCGGTACCAAGGGTGTGTCCATCAGCTTCGTCAGCTCAGAGCGCGACATGGAGGTGCTCAAGGCGATTGAGGCTCGTTTCGAGAAGAAGATTGACGAGTACCCCGAGGGTGGCCAGGGAACCATTCTCAAGGAGGGAGAGGAGGCTTGAGCACTTTCATCAAGGCAGCTGCTTGAATGACGTGCTCCAGACGAATGGCAATGGATTGAAAAGGGCTACGTGGGAATGGCGAATGATGACTGCTCTCTCGTCTCGAGCAGAATGATGTACTTTTAAGAAAAGCAACGACGCTTGATCCGCATTGTGAGTCCGGTGATGATGCCTATGAAGGTTTGAATAAGAGTCTCCCCGTGATGGTGCTGAAGAGATGGCCTTGTGAAGCCTGCTCACGTCTATTGCTGCGCGGTCTACGATGATGTTCAGATGTCAGGACGTCCATGTCTTCTGGCGTCCCAACTTGGTCTGCGATTCGAACGGTGAAGAAGGGCGAGTCGCTGGGGAGATGGCTCAGCACAAAGGAGTCCTCGCTGAGATCAATGCGGACACGAAACGCCCTGATGTCGATGCCTTCATTTTCTGTCTATACTGTTTGACGAGCCTCTTCACCAACGTTATGTTTCTTCCGTTGTCCCATCGCAATCGGAGACACTCTCTGCTGGTTGAAGCAGCCGCCCGCCAAAAAAATATGTCAGCCCGTTCGGCGTTCCTTCCATACCGCATGTCTCTTGGCACCACACCTTCTCTCATGAAATTCGGTCTTGGAGACAGCGAACCTTCAAGGCAGCGACGTCCCAACTAACCCCGACAACAACAGTACATCGCCGCCAACATGCGTACTTTTGACGATACCTTCTCCGGTCAGAAGATCTATCCTGGAAAGGTACGATACAGCCCTCTCCCGGCCCAGCGCAACGCCCGTTCTTCGATTGCCCCGATTCGAACAGAGCCGCCGCCACGAATGTCATGTGTGTCAATCTGCTGGAAGAGAAGGATGTGAAGAGCTAGTCGGCGGAGGGATTTCGCGATTGTCTGATGCAGTGTTGAAAGTGTTGAAGCATGGGGACTTCAAGATGGCGAAGGTGTTGGTGAAGCATGAAGACATGGGACAGACAGCAGCAGACACATGGCATTCGGAACGGAGACTCGATGGAAATTCGACGTGAGAGCACATTGCTAACTCGGTTGTCTACAGGGCAAGCTCTTCGTCCGCTCCGACAGCAAGATCTTCCGCTTCCAGAACGGCAAAACCGAGTCTCTCTTCCTCCAGCGCAAGAACCCCCGTCGCATTGCATGGACCGTCCTCTGCAGACGCGCGCGGAGAAAGGGTATCTCTGAGGTACGAGCTACCGCGATGGACCGCCAGGATGTTGGGAGGGAAACTTACACACTACACAGGAGCAAGCCAAGAGCCGCCGCCGCAAGCAAGTCAAGGCCCAGCGTGCCGTCGTTGGTGCTTCTCTCGATGTCATCAAGGAGCGTCGCTCTCAGAGGCCCGAGGCTCGCACTGCTGCCCGCGCAGAGGCCATCAAGGCTGGCAAGGAGAAGCGCTCCGCCGCCCAGAGCGTGAAGAAGGCCGAGAAGGCCAAGACTGCCGCTGCTCACAGCACCGGCCGGTATGTCGCGCACTCTCCAAAGTCACAAGCACCATCATACTGACTGTACTCCAGTGTCGTTGGCAAGCAGGGAGCAAAGGGTGCCGCACCAAAGGTCAAGGCCACCACCCGCTAAGTTCAGATGGGAGTGGTTGATGTTTTCTGGTGAGCATGGGGATGCATTGGGATCCTGAAAGAGGTCCTCGAGACATGGCAATGCTGCGAACAGCTGCGGCTGGAATGAAAGCAGCGGAGTTTTAGGCTTGATAGTTGCATCAACGAGGCTTTTCCTGTGCTGCCCCTCGACTGATTTGTGTGTTTGAGCATGGACGCCATTGATACGAGTGAGTCAACAGCACGGCATGCGTACCCTGCGTCGAAAGTATCCTGCTGTTTCCTGTACACTTTTCGGAGGCTGTCCTACTGCTTCCTGTATACCCTTCAAAGGCGTCCTGCTCACTTACGTACATGCTATCCAGATGTCCTGCAGGTCGGCTTGTACAGAGTACTGGCCTCATTTTTGTCAAAAAGGTGTCCTGCTAATATCTACCTTTGTCTGTCAAAAAGTCGGCCGCAGTGAAAGATTGCCTTGGTCTGCGGCATTTCAACACTTTTCGTAGATCATGTGAAAATGCGGCTCCCAGCAGAATTGGACTGACCCCTGCCCGGGGGTTTATCTTATCGGTAAGCGGATTGAAACTTTCCCAACTCCCGCTTGCCCCGCTCGTGGGCAGGAAGTGTCTCAAGCCGACAGGTTCACCTAATAAATTTTTCCTGCATCGCTCCTTCCTACTCTCTCACCACAACACCTTGTGCTAGCCACAACTCTCCCCTCTTCCTCTCCGTATCAGCCTTTGACCGCCACGGCAGAACATCCTCTGCCACACGCCATCAGACGCAGTTCGCACCGCCGGGCGCATCAGATCGCCGGTTTCAGCTGCTTATTCATAGACCTGCCCTCACCGAAAAGTTTCAGCGGCCTCCTCCTCACGACCAAGACACACCCACCGAGACTTCACCACCCTTTTCTCCCCGACCGAGGGCTATGCCTCACCCCGAGTCGCCGCCAATGCAGCCCATCATGGTCTCAAGCAAGAGCGCTGCTCCATCGCCAGACGACATTGCCGCCCTCAACAAGACGATCTACACCTCAAAGACCTCTCAGGAGTCACTCGATGCCTCTTACGCGCTCACAGATGTTCTCCTGAACAGTGTGGGTGCTAGAGGACTCGCCGCCTATGGTGTACTTGAGGAAGTCCTCAAGGCCGCCGGGGACAAGAAGTCCGCACCCCGCAGAGAGGGCGCCATGTTCGCACTCGGCGCAATTTTTGAGCGTTTCCCACCAAAGGCTCGTCTCAGCGAAGTCGTGTTTCTCCCCCAAGAACAAGCACTTCTCCCATGTGCGCTGGATGCCCTCGCCGATCGAGGGTCCGCTGTGAAAGAAGGCGCCCGCTACGCAATCGACGCTCTTTACGGCCACCTCTCCTCGGAAGCCAGAGTTTACGGCCTTCTCCCGGTCCTCCTCACTTATCTGCGCAAAAAGACCGGAAAATGGCAGGGCACAGTCGGTGCATTCGAGCTGATCGGACGCATGGCCGACGATGCGAAGATGGGCATGGAGAGCAAAGAGGTGGAAGAGAACAAGGATGTGCTTCGCGAAGCACTGGGTAGACATTTGGCCACCATGATTCCGATTGTCGAGGCTGGCATGCACGATCTCAAGTCGGAAGTGTCAAAGCAGGCTATCAAATCCATGAACAGCATGACGGCGCTGTTACAAAACGACGATGTCGCTCCACGGATACCTCTCCTGATCAAGAGCATGGAAGATCCGAGCGCTGAGGCGCAGAGAGCTGCGATTCACGCCCTCAGTCAGACAACTTTCGTCACGGTTGTGACATCTCCTGTCCTGGCTCTGCTCACACCACTCCTCGAGCGCTCGCTCAACACACCTACCACGCCACAGGAGGTTTTGCGTCAGACCGTCGTGGTCACCGAAAACTTGACCAAGCTCGTTCACGATCCTATCGAGGCCCGCGCTTTCTTGCCCAAGCTGAAGCCTGGTGTCCAGTCAGTACGTGACCGTGCGTCGCTTCCAGAGGTGCGCGAGATTGGTCAGAGGGCGCTCGATGTCATCAACAAGGCGCTGGGCGAGGTCAAGTCTGGAGCTGAAGGCCGCTCGTCTCAACCCATCGAACGCACGCAGCCGGACGAGGTCGCTGCTCTTCTCGAGAAGGAGATCAAGCAGAACGGAGGCCTGCTCAATTACCCAGGTGACTCGGAATTGTGGAGCCACGCGAAGAAGTTCATTTCAGAGTGTGTTGCAGAAGATGCCAACCAGCGCGTGCTCAACCGTGTGGTCCGCAATGTTGAGCCATATTTGCAGCCACTGATGGACGATGGCAAAGCGACTGCTGTCGCGCAGGCTGTCCTTTCGTTCTACACCACCGAGGATACCCGCAAGTACGGTGTGCCAGAGAAGGAAGATGACGGAGAGGTCGAGATTGTCAATGCCAACTTCTCCCTCGGATACGGAGGAATGTTGTTGCTTTCTCACACCAATCTGCGTCTGCTCAAGGGTCACCGATACGGTCTCTGCGGTCGCAATGGAGCCGGAAAATCGACTCTGATGCGTTCTATCGCGACTGGCAAGCTCGATGGCTTCCCTCCCCAGGATGAGGTCAAGACCTGCTTTGTGGAGCACAACCAGGGCGAGGATGCTGAAATCACAATCCTCGAGTACTGTCTCAAGGATCCCGACATCAAGAGCGAGGGCAAGGAGCGCATTTCCGCAGTCTTGGAGGAAGTCGGCTTCAGCTCTGGACCCGAAGGCCGGCAACAACAAAAGGTCGGCAGTCTGTCCGGTGGGTGGAAGATGAAGCTGGCCTTGGCTAGAGCCATGTTGATGCGCGCCGACGTTTTCCTGCTGGACGAACCTACCAACCATTTGGATGTTGCCAACGTCAAGTGGCTGCAGGACTACCTCAAGACTCACACCGACATCAGCTCGCTGATCGTCTCTCACGACTCCGCTTTCCTCGACGAGGTCTGCACTGACGTTTACAACTACGAGAACAAGAAGCTCGTCCACTACAAAGGCAACCTCGCGGATCTCGTCAAGGTCCGCCCGGAGGCCAAGAGCTACTACACTCTCAGCGCATCTCAGGTGCAGTTCAAATTTCCGCCACCTGGAATCCTCACCGGTGTCAAGTCCAACACTCGTGCCATTCTTCGCATGACCAACTGTACTTACACATACCCTGGAGCATCAAAGCCCAACTTGTTTGAAGTAAGCGGCGCGCTCACTCTCAGCAGCAGAGTCGCCATCATCGGACCCAACGGAGCCGGAAAATCAACTCTGATCAAAGTCCTCACTGGCGAGACCGTGCCACAGCAGGGCAGAGTCGAGAAGCACCCCAACTTGCGTATCGGGTATATCAAGCAGCACGCCCTGGAGCACGTCGAGATGCACATGGAGAAGACTCCCAACCAATATCTGCAATGGCGTTACGCCAACGGTGACGATCGTGAAGTGCTCATGAAGCAGACTCGTGTTTTGACCGAGGAAGACAAGGCACAGATGGCGAAGTTCATCCAGCTTCCCGATGGTAACGGCGCTCGTCAGATCGAGGCTCTCATCGGTCGACAGAAGTACAAGAAGAGCTTCCAGTACGAGGTCAAGTGGGTGAACTGGCTGCCCAAGCACAACACCATGATCTCGCGCGAGACTCTTCTCGAGTATGGTTTCCAGAAGCTCATCCAGGAGTTTGACGATCACGAGGCCAGCAGAGAAGGTCTTGGTTTCCGCACGCTCGAGCCAAAGGTCATTTCCAAGCACTTTGAGGACATCGGTCTCGACCCGGAGATTGCCAACCACAACGAGATCAGCGGTCTGTCTGGTGGTCAGAAGGTCAAGGTCGTGCTTGCTGGTGCCATGTGGTGAGTAAATCAAGATCCTCATATCGAGATTCCAAGACACTAATATGATTCTCAGGAATAACCCCCATCTCCTCGTCCTTGACGAACCCACCAACTTCTTGGACCGCGACTCTCTCGGCGGTCTCGCCGTCGCCATCCGCGACTACAAGGGTGGTGTCGTGATGATCTCTCACAATGAAGAATTCGTCGGCGCCCTCTGCCCCGAACAATGGCACGTCGACGCTGGACGCCTCACCCAAAAGGGCCACCTCGCCGTGTCCCTCGACCGCTTCGAGGACTCCCGTCCAGGTTCATCCGCCGTCTCATCCGCTGCTCCTTCCACTGCCGTTAGCTCTGCCGCGCCCTCTACGAACGGCACTCCGATCGGCTCCGGCGCCCAGAGTGAAGCAGAGGACGGAGGAGACATGAAGTTCCGCGCGAGGAAGAAGAAAAAGTTGACGCGTGCCCAACAGAAGGAGCGCGAGGTGCGTCGTCGACTGAGGCATATCGAGTGGCTGAACAGCCCCAAGGGTACGCCGCATCCTCCTGACACAGACGACGAGGCGTAAGCTTGTGATGTTGTTGCATGGCGTGGAGCTTGGCGCGGAGATGGATCTGTGCTTGGACTTTGCGTTGTTGAAGAGAGCATGGATTGTCTGGGAGGCGTTGAGGTGTTTTCTATTGTGCGGGCGGAACTGCGGTAAAAAGTGCATTTCTCTGGTGTTCTTCTTTCTCTTTGCGCTGATGATTTGCGCGGGGTCTGGCTATAGACGGGATAGATGGGATGGTGGCAAAGAAAGATCCTACGGGACCATACGCGGCGATATGAAAGATGTTGGTGGAGTAGGCTTAGTCGGAGTCGGTTCGCACCGAGATGCAGATGATAAAGATGATACCCCGAGCTATTACTCCATCATCCACACAACTTTATCCAGTGTACAGATATCGTCCTCACGTGTCTCGCTGTTCTCGGTGTTGGTTACACGAATGCTACCCATGGTCACTTGGCTGCGGCGGCTGAGCGTCGCACGGAAAAGTCGGACAGCATCCCGACTTCACGTCTTCGCATCCTTCAGCGACGATCCTCCACGCATCATGTGCAACGTCTTCCAGCATGCGGCGGCGCTCTCCGGCGTATCAAATTGAGTGGCATTACTTCCTTCAAAGTCATGGCTTTCATCGAATCTCTGCTCGATGCGATACAAGGCAGGAGTAAGATATGTCGTGCTGAAGACCCAAGCTGAGGCAATAGCTTTGGACTTGCAAGACGATAGGAATGAAAATGCCCAGAAAAGATCGTCTCTGCAAAGCTGAGCCCGTTGCATAGTCGGACTGAACTCAGCGATGTACGACGTCGTACTCAGACACATGGAAGATATATCAGGGCTAGACCCATCTTGCGGCTGGAAGCTGCTGTGTCCACATTCCAGTGTTGACCGGTTCGGAACGAACATCTCCAAATTGATTGGCAATGCACCAAGATCGCCGGGCAGAAGCTCAGCCGTTGACAGATCACTCAGGAATTAGAGAAGATGCACCAGGCTTTGGACGGTGTTGCGAGGCTGTACACGGTGCTATGACAGGCTGTGCACAACTGGACCTGGTCTTCTCATACGGAGTACTCTCAAGATCGGCCATCATCGAAAAGCTGAGCTCGTTGCACAGGAATGGCTTCCGGACGACAAGCAACCTCAGGATCCTTGGAGGATTTGGACCCATATTTACAAGGCCCAAAGCTACTGTGCTCGCATACCAATATTTGACCGCTCTTGCAGAGCTGAAGATACTGTTGCACCAATTCTTGACCGGTCTTGGAGAGTCGGGAATTGCAGCAGTCATCGAAGAACACTCTCGATATACCAACCGGTCAGCCATGCACGAGGCTCTCGACTTGGGACCATGACGATGCCCAGAAGTTGGCCCAGCGGTGTAGGAAAACAGATATAACAAGGAAGAGCCTCCCTTTCTCCTTCAACTCTCCACAACACAAGCAAACACTCTACAATCAACTCCACAGTCAACCATCCGACCACCAAACCGCAAACCCAACAAACTTCCAACAAAACCACCACCGTCAACATGAACTTCTTCACCACCACCATCATCGCCCTCTTCGCCGCCGGCGCTCTCGCTGCCCCAGCTGAGCTCGAAGCCCGCGCAGACTGCGGCGTCATCCTGCCCGCCTGCAACGGTGGCAACATCGTCGGCAAGACCGACTGTCGCTGCAACGGCCAGGTCGCTCCCTGCGACCTCTGGCAGTGCCCTGGAAACACCAACAACGTCGTGAGTCGTCATTGAGCTGTGATCTCTGGCTGGGTGAAGGGTATCTGCTGACGATCGTGATGCACAGATGGCTTGCGGTCAGGAGGGAACCGGATGTGTCTGGCTTTAGATGCCCAAGACGATGGTCCGCTTTCCTGCCTCGACTCTTTCCGACAGACAATTCAACGCAAAGAAGACGTTGGGGAAAAGTGGGAGCGTTGTCAACATGAACGGATGAGAGGGAAGAAAGTACATGCGTTTTGAGCTTCTGAGAGGCCTACTCAGATGTCACAGTCGTTACTAGATCAATGTGTTTGTTGCACTCACCATTTTCTCGAGCTCTATTGTGGGTTCAGCACAGCTGTCAGGACTGAACAATTCGATGCAAATGGATTCTAAGTATGCGAACGAGGCAGTGTGACAAATACTGTACAGGTCATCACCCGACTAGTGCCCCGCTAGTCGGGTCGTCGCTTGTGAGTGAAACTCCCGACCTCCAGCTGACCTCACCTTCTACACCCTCCACACTCGAACAATGTCTCTGCATGTCATGTGCTGCAACGATGCGGAAACTCTGCAATGTAGCTGCCACGCCATACCTTGATGCCAGCATCTGCTCCCAACTATGAGCTCAGCACACTCCACACGAAACGATCTCAGGAATCGGAGAAACAGCACGAAAAGGAAGAGGAGGAGGAAGAGTACGCAGTCGCAGGAGCACAAGGATACAGCACCTTGAATCCATACACCACCGAGCCGACGACAATGTACGACCGACCGTCTCACATCGTCCCCAGCGACGACGACCTCGACGATGACCCTCTCCCCCGCCACTCCACCTCCTCCACCGCTCTAAACCGCCGCACCGTCCGCAAACTCGACACCTTCCTCCTCAGCTTCCTCGCCGTTCTATTCCTGCTCAACAGCCTCGATAAGAGTAACATAGGAAATGCCGAGACCGCGGGTTTCACACACGACACGGGACTCTCCCGATCGGACATAAACCTCAGCATGGCCGTCTTCTTCTTCGTCTTCGTGCTGCTGCAACCCGTAGGCGCGGCTTTGGGTCGACGGTTTGGGATGCGGAGATATGTGCCGTTTTGTATGAGTCTGTGGGGGTTGGCGACGGTGGGACATATTTGGGTGCGGGAACGGTGGCATCTGGTCGTTCTGCGGACGCTCATCGCCGTGCTCGAGAGTGGGTTCTACCCGACGGCGGTGAGCTATTTGAGTCTGTTCTATACCAAGTTCGAGTTTGCGGTCAGGTTGGGTTGGTTCTATGGTATGACTGCTGTGGCTGGCGTTTTGGGCGGGGTGTTGAGTTGGGCGGTGTTTTCGAGGTTTCCTGGCGATGGAGGAGGAGGGGCTTCGGGACCACAACTGCCGCCCTCGTCGACAGTCGAAGGAATGGCAGTTGGATCCAAATGGAAGAGCTGGGAGGTACTCTTTCTCATCGAAGGATGTACAACTATGACTGTGGCATTGATCGGGTTCATGTGGCTACCTCGCTCAGCAGATACAGCATGGTTCCTGAACGAAGAGGAAAAAGCATGGGCAGAAAAGCGAATGAGACTGGATCTCGGAAACACCATCTCAGAAACGAACAAAGAAGCCGAAGACGACGACAACGACACCCACGAATACACGACGACCCGCACCTCCACCGAAGAACAAGGCCTCTTCCGCTCCTACTCCTCACATTCCAATCCCAGCTCCCACTCCTCCGCCCGCCTCCTCCACTCCACCTCCACCTCCACTCTCCACCCCCAAATTTCCTCCAACTCCATAACCGCCGACGCCGGCCTCACCCGACAACAAATCCTCTCCGCCCTCTTCTCCCCCCACATCTGGCACCTCCTCCTCATCAACATCCTCTCCGCCATGCCCGCCACGGCCTTCGGGGTCCTCCTCCCCATCGTCGTCTCCGACCTCTCCCCCTCCCTGAACCTCTCCCCCGCCGCATCAAATCTCCTCTCCGCCCCGCCCTTCGCCTGCGGAGCCATCGTCCTCTTCGCTTTCACCATCTGGTCGGATCGCAGTCGTCAGCGCCTCGTGCCGATATTGTGGGGTCTGGTACTCCTCGTCATTGGATTGGTGATCGCGGTGGTCACCCCAATGTCGAATTACTGGCTCCGCTACTTCGCGCTCTGCGTCCTGTTATCCGGATCATTCATCGCTTCACCCCTGACAGTCGCCTGGCTAGCGAACAACACCCCCGAACCGGGGAAACGGGCGATCTTACTCGGTATCAACGGCTGGGGAAATCTCGCGGGTGTGTTTGTGTCCGTGCTGTTCACGCCGCAGGATCGAGATGAGGGGTACGTTCGGTCGTTTACCGTTTTACTGGCTTGCGTTCTCGTTGCTTTTGCAGGCTTCATTCTCTTCCGCATGCTGCTTGTGCGAGAGAATCGATTCCGAGCGAAAATTGTGAGTGGCTGGACGGAAGACGACAAAGCACGAGAGGAGTTGATCGGCGACGTCCTCGTCCCGGAGCGAGGCGGCTCTCGTTTCGCGAGAATGGTCGGCTTGGAGAAGTTGAAAGGCTGGCTGGGATGGGAGGAGAGAAGAGGAGATGCCAAGATGACATTTCGGTATGGATTGTGAAAAGCATTCTGGGACAGACGGAATGGATGGGTTGGGTTGGATGCATGTGCAACCCCTTTGAAAAGTTTCAGCACGGGTGTTTCAACACATTCTGCATCATAAAAACGACAGAAACTTTGGACCATCGCGCACGGTTGACCGTTTCCATGGTACGCTCGCTCCATGTCCGTCGGACAATGCCTTCGTCACGTTGCATGTATGAATTTGGTCTGAACGACAGAAAATTTGGATATATTCCACCGAAAGTGCACCACCTCGCACGTTCGATCGTTCGACGTGTTTTCCTCTGGCACTGCCATCAAATGCGCTGTGTGTACACATGCCCTCCGTTCATTGGCTCGGCGAAACTGGAAGCTAGCCCCTGTCCATGTCAAGCATCAAAGCCGTGTCAAGCATCAAAGCCGTGTCAACTCTGTTCATGCGTATCAAAGGCGATGAGCGTGTCAAATTCAAAAATCGTGTCAGATTCAAAAAGCGTGTCAAACTCCAAAAGCGTGTTGACACGGTGTTGAAATGTCTAGACCGTGACAACAGCATGCCAAAGGATTTTCCGCGTCGATACCATGTCAGTACTGCATGCAATAATGACTCTCACAACGACCAGCTGATAAATCCTCGTTTCATCAGAGGCCTCAGTTCACTCACATTCACTGGACCGTGAGATTGTGAAGACATGTTCAGGTCTTCATCATCTAGGTTCTGGAGTTCTATATAACAATAATGTAGTCGTCTTCTTCTAGTAGGAGGCATGCAACTTGTCCCGTAGTCCCAACCTCTCAGGAATACTCCAGCAAACCCGATTCAAAACTCCACAGCAATGCTCTCAACACAGGTCGCCAATTCTCAGGCCCATCCACCCATCCGCCGTTCCTCAACCCATCACAGCTCATCATTCGCCCCATCATTTTGCGCCGCCAATTCCTCCGCCATTTCAGCACTCTCATGACTCTTGATGCGCGCCAATTGATCTTGCACGTATCGATTGATCGGATCATCCGGATCGTCTTCTGGTTTCGGCTTGCCGACGTTTGGGTCGCCGTCCTCCTTGTAAATCGTCCATTGACGGGCGGGCTTGCCATTTTGGCCCGAATTTTCGCCATCGTCATCGTCGTCGTCCTCGCCGTTCTCAGTGGGAGCGGCGGTGTTGTCTCCAGGTGTGGTCTCGCCGGTTGCGCTGCCCCAGTCGCTGCGCGCACCGATGGAGCGGGTGCGTGTGAGGGATCGAGCGAGACCTGTGGGGCGGCGTGGACCGAGAGAGGCACGACGTTGACGGGAGAAGGTATCGTCGAAATAGTGGGCGGCGGCGACGGAAGGAGAGCGAGGAGTTTGAGGAAGGCGGCAGTTGACACTGCGAGGTATTGTTAGTAGAGGAAGCGATGGTCAAACAATTTGCAACATACCCAGTATCCTGAATGATCTTGGCCATGAGTCCAGTCCAACCACACTGGTGGGTGGCACCAAGACCACGACCAGAATCACCGTCGAAGAATTCGTAGAACCACAGGTTGTCTTTCCAGTGAGCATCAAAGTCGAGCATATCGTTGCCGTCGTGAATAGCGCGGCGACCGGTATGATCGGCAGCCATCAAGTGCTGCAGTCTGTGTTGAACCTCCTCGGCGACATGTCCGAGATGCATGAAATCACCCGAGCCAGTCGGGCATTCGACCTTGAAGGTGTTGCCGTAGAACATGTAGAAGCGGAGGAGTGATTCGATGAGCAAGAAGTTGACGGCAATCCAGGTTGGACCACGCCAGTTGCTGTTGCCACCGAAGAGACCACTATCGGAATCGCCGGGAATGTAGCTGACGGAGTATGTTTGACCGTTGACGTCCATCGACACGGGGTGGTCCTTGTGATGCTTGGACAACGATCGGATACCATACGGGCTGAGGAACTCCTTCTCGTCCAGCATGTACTTCAAAAGTGATCGAAGACGGTCCTCGCTGACCAGAGACAACAGCAGGCGATCGTCTTTGCCACGCTTCGTCATGCTGGCAATGTTGCGAGATGCGACCTCGTGCTTGTTCTTCAAGAACCACTCGATGTGCTTCTTGAATGACGGAAATCTGTTGATGACTTGTGGTTCCAGTGTCAGAGTGGCATACATTGGGATGAGACCGACCAAGGAGCGAACTGGCATCTGGTGAGAGTATGGACCGCCCCAGGAGATCGCATCGTAGTAGAAACCATCCTCGTCATTCCACAGAGACTTCGACTCACTGCCGACCCTGTACTGCATGGCGTCGGAGATGAGGACGAAGTGCTCGAAGAACTTGGAGGCAATGTCTTCGTAGATGCGGCGGTGCTTGGCTAGTTCAAGCGCAATGTTCAACATGCTCAAGCAGTAGAATGCCATCCATCCAGTGGCGTCGGCCTGCTCGAGCTTGCCTCCAGTTGGGAGAGGGTCCGATCGGTTGAAAAGGCCAATGTTGTCGAGACCGAGGAAGCCTCCCTCGAAGACGTTCTTGCCGTCGAAATCCTTGCGGTTGCACCACCAAGTGAAGTTCATGAGCAACTTCTGGAACACGCGCTCGAGGAAGTCGAGATCTTCGCGGCCGTACATTTTGCGCTCAATCTTGAATGTGCGGAAAGTCGCCCAAGCGTGGACGGGAGGGTTGACGTCGCCAAAGTTCCATTCGTACGCTGGCAGCTGTCCGTTCGGGTGCATGTACCACTCGCGCGTAAACAGATCGAGCTGCTTCTTGGCGAAAGCAGGGTCGATCATGGACAGCGGGATGCAGTGAAAGGCACTATCCCATGCAGCGAAGAACGGGTACTCCCAGGAGTCAGGCATGGAGAGGATATCATCCAAGTGCATGTGCTTCCATTGGGCATTGCGTACCGACTTTCGCTCCGGCGGTGGTGGTGGCATGCCGGGATCACCGTTCGCCCACTGATCCCAGATGAAGTGATAGTATTGTTTACACCACATCATTCCTGACAGCGCCTGGCGTTGAATGTTGCGGAGATCGTCGAACATGGGCATTGGGTTCATCTTGAAGTAGAACTCATCCGCCTCGGCCAGACGGTCCTCCATGACCTGATCAAACTTCTCCTCATCCAGATAGCCATCATCCTTCTTCGTGGAAATGCGCATGCGGATGACGGCGCACTCGCCAGGAGCGACACCCTTGTTCTGATCGAATGCGTACCATGCTGCACTCTTCGTTCCGATCTTCTCAGGATTGCAAGCCTTCTTGTCACCCTTGACCACACGCTTGTGGAAAGCATCCTTGACGTAGGGTGTCTGATTCTTCTTTGAGCCCCAGAGGTCGACGAAGTTGGTGTCATTGTCGGTGAAGAGGAATTCCGGCTCGATATCAGCCTCATTGCCGCAGCTGTTGGGAGAAGGCGAGCATTGGAAGAAGCGCTCTCCAATCTCGCGGTGCTCGATGTGGGATGTGAGAGGATCAGTCTGCTTGATGCTGGGCTTGTACGAATCACGTCCCCATGCCCACGTGTTGCGGAACCACACATGAGGGAGAATGTGCAACTTTGCTGGCTCAGGACCGCGGTTGTATGCCGTCACACGGAACAACAGCTCATCCGGGTTGTCATCCTCCTTCGCGGTCTCGATGAAAATGTCCCAATACTTGTTGTCCTTGAAGATGCCAGTGTCGATCAAGTTGTATTCTCGCTCTTTTTTCGTTCTTCGGGCGTTCTCCTTGATGATGTCTTCGTATGGGAAAGCTTCTTGGGGAAGCTTGTAGAGGAATTTCATGTACGAGTGGGTGGGAGTGTTGTCGAGGTGGAAATGGCACTCCTTGATGCTCTCGCCGTGGACACCTTGTGGGTTGGAGAGACCGAAAAGACGTTCCTTGAGGTGACCGCTGTGAGGTGGTTCAGTGGCTGCAAGCATTGGACAGCAAAATTGATAAGACTCACTCTTTCTCGTTCCAGAAAGCAAAGGCAATGTTCATGCGGCCGTGAGTGTCGGAAACACCAGCGATACCGTCCTCACCCCAGCGGAAAGCTCGGCTGCGGGCCATGTCGTAGGTGAAAGAGCTCCAGGCATCACCATCGGCGCTGAAAGGGCAATGTCAGTAAAAGAGGCATTGGCTTGAGTGAGAGCGGCTTTGAACTCACGAGTAATCCTCGCGAACGGTAGCCCATTGTCGCTCAGCGGTGTAGGGTCCCCATTTCTTCCAGTACTTCTTGCGATCGTTGTCCTCCTTGAGACGATCCTCCTCTTTGCTAGACACCTGCTTGTTGTCGACGAAGACCATGCTGGCGGTCCCGTGACGGTGGTGTATGTGAAACGAACAAGAATCCTCAAGCTCGAGTCGTGTGTATCTCTAGGGCGTGATGTTGCTGGTGCTGAGGTCCTTGGGCGAGCTCTGTCGAAGTCCTGAAGAGACGGTGAGGGTGGCGGACTGGAGTATACAATGCAATGCAAAGACAGCCAACGCAATGCGGGAATGCAGACGGTACTGATTAAGGCGACAGTGGATGGATTCGAGTTGGAGGATGATGTTGTTGGTATGGCTGTCAAGAGGGACGCAGTGAGGGGAAGAGATATGGAGGAACTTGAGAGGCGGTGCTCGATCGTGATGCTCCCTCAAAGAAGTCGCATACCTTACCGCAGTATTGGTGCTTGCCGGACCACAGTGCTTGTGCCTGCAGAAAATCCCAACTCTAAGCGGACGCCAGCCACTGACATGGGAAGCCGCAACGCCAGGAACCTTATTCCATCAGTAGCGTCGACCTCAAGCTCAACGCATCTCACTTTTTGCCGCGGACCGGAAGCAGGTCCGTTCTGCTATGCGCTGTCATCCGGACCTCACTTGCATGGCGCAGTGGCGGTGTAGGACAGACGGGACATATTGACGTCTTCTTACTAAGAACTATTGCTCGAGAGCACGATAGCCATACTAGGCTGAAAGATGTTCTCAGACCCCATAGAACTACCTTACCCCACCAGATCCCGAGTCCGAGTTAGAGTTACCTCGTAGGACGGCCCGGTTCACCGATCGGTACATCTCCGGCGAAGGGAGTGTCTTCTGAACATCATGCTCTTCTCCCTCAATCTCTTCTTTCGACATCTCGATACAGCCGCTCGATGCACCGCATGTCCTATTCCGACGCGAGTGCTACATGGGCTGCGCTAGTCAAGTTGCCCAGGTAGCATAGGCATCAACACTCCTCACAGCGATCTACCGCACGTTCACAATCTGACAGAAGTCGTTCACAGCCATCGCAAGCACCATGGAGAACCAGCAGTGCCCGGATGATGATCCCATCTCCACCACGGTTTACATCGTCATTCCTCCCTCACCGCTCTTCGCAGCACACTGGTCATTCTTCATCCCGGATGTGATGGCAACAGATCAGGGACCTGAAGAGCTCCACACAGGCCGTCGAATCCATGTCTCAGGAGATCGACTCAATGGCTTCGAGTTGGAGATCATCCGCAATTACGACTTCTCCAAACATCGGAGTGCGCAAGGTCGAAAGTATCCAATCGGACTGATGGAGTCGGCCGCCATACATACCGGTCCTTCGCTATCAAAGCTCCGTGAGAAGGATGATGAGGATGGGGGAGGGTATGTTGATAATACTCCCGTGGACGACTTCGAGAGGGTGTGTCTTGAGGTTGATGCACCGGGACCGAGTTTAAGAAGTGTCAGTGGCAATGGAGCTAGAAGGCCAAAGATGGAAGTCAAAGACTGTCAGTGGTGGGTTTCGCAGGTTGTCGCAGAGCTGGAGAAAAGATCTGTGCTGCTTCCACTTGAGACTTCTCACAAGGGCGAGATTAAGAAGCTCACGGACCTGGTAGCAGTTCTGCCTCGTCACTGAAGGGAGGAGACTCGAGGCTGAGACGCGACACACCCTCAACATTGCCGTACGATTATTCTCTGCGCGTGCGAAATTTGATCCACGCACCCGGAGTACTGCTCGCAATACCTAGTGGCGTGGAGCCTGCGCAACGATCTCCCGCGGGTCTCTCTGCTTGCTCAGCCCTCTCTGCGGCGGGACCAGCACCCCATGCTCCACGAAGGTGGTTACGCATCTGGTGGTCCACCACTGGCAATCGCACAGCTCCGCTTTCTTCCTTTTCCCCTGTACGAATGTCAGCTGAATGCTTACACTCTTGCAATTGGCACAAGAAGATCACTTACTCCGGGTTCGTCGCCCTCAGTCACCTTGTTGAAGCTCCTTGCAGGTGCCGGCACCGCAGCTAGCATAGCCTCCAACTGATCTCTTGGAACACTCTCCTTCACCAATTGACCATTCGATGGCACATCGACTATGAGATCCGCTCTCACTCAGCCAATCTCGATGGGCGATTGAGGTCGGCCGGTTTGCAGGCTTCCTCGGCTTGTCGTCTTTGCTGTCTTTGCTCAACCAGCCCATGATTGTATCTTCTAGACGATCTAACGATATAGAAAGAAGGCGGCCACAAAGCTACGAACAATACTTTGCATAACAGAATTATCGTCGTCTCACGGCTACAAGAGCCTTATAGCATTTCCGCCGTCCTCTGACGGGCTATTTCTGGGTTGTGAGGCACGGCAACTCATATGGATCTAAATCGGGACTAGCCGCATGAGGCAGGATAAAACCTCGAAGCGCGCGCTTCAATTGCATCCTCTCTTCCTGCGAACTATTCCTGGAGTACAATTCTCACCTTCACCAACATCCATGGATAATTTAGCCGATCTAGCAATAAGCCGACAGTTCGAATATGGATGCTACGGCTGAGCAGACGGCCAAGCAAATGGTGCAGCACTCCTCCGCGGCCACCCAAACCCCCATCGGAGTCCACCTTGAAGACCTCCCATCCAACGAGGACTGCACATTCACAGAAGAATTCAAAGTTCCCAGTCCCGCCGAAGTCCGCGCTCGCGCTGAAGAACAAGGCATAGACATCCTCCGCTCCTTCCGCCCAGACCCAGTGATCTTCCATGAACTGCACCTCCTCGTGAAATGGGGCGAAGACGTCTCGATCGCGGAAGGTCAAACGATCCGCTTCATTTCCCAAAAGCTTCAGGCTTCCGTACCCGTCCCGCAGATCTACGGCTGGAAAACTGACGGCAAGCAAACATTCCTATACATGCAACTCGTCGCGGGCGACACCTTATCAACCCGATGGCCCACCTTGTCCTCTCCCGAAAAGGACCATATCTGCGCCCAACTCCACACAATGATCCAAGCCTGGCGCCGCATCGTCCAATCTCCCAGCGCCCAAGCAACACCGACACTAAGCGCCCTGAACGGCCATCCTCTGCGCGACATCCTCTTCTCCGACGCCCTCTCCCTCCCCACCGCTCCCTTCCCCTCCGTCTGCGCCTTCCACGACCACCTAGCCACTTTCGTCAGCACCATCCGCTCTCGGCCTGCGATTCCCGAACTCCGCGGCCTCAACGACTCCGCAGCCGTAGTCTTCACGCACAGCGATCTCGATCAGTCGAATATTCTCGTGTCCGCGGTGGACGATGGACCCGCGCGGATCGTAGCGGTGATCGACTGGCATCAAGCGGGTTGGTATACGGAAGACTGGGAGGCGTTGAAAGCGATGAGTGTGGGTGAGCCCGGGTCGGAGTGGGTGGAGAAATGGGTTCCAAAGGTGGTGGGTACGCCCGATGAAGGGTATCATTATGCGTTTGAGTTTATCTCTCTGGCGGTTCTGTAGATTTGGTGTTGGAGAGATGAACGAGGACGTGAGTGTGACGGCAAGATACAGGCTGATCCTTGAGCGCGGTACGAAATTTCATCGTCGTTGCATACCTTACTCTCCTACAGTGCCCTGCAGAGGTTTGAAACCACAATGATCACGACCCACGGGGAATCACAAAAGGGTCGTTGCGAGTTCACGAGCACAGCCGGCAAAACCTATCCTTTTGAGAGAGAGAGGTACATCTAGTCGCCATTCCGTTCTCTCTGGAGTCTCCCCAAATCCTCAGCCATGGAACTTTGTCAACACTTTGCCGCCGCTCGAAACCCCTCTTGTCCTCAGAATCGCCTCACGGAGTCACGTCCCTTGCCGGCCTTCTCGTGATCGATATCCTTGCGCTCAGCACGCGGTGTCAAAGCTGCCCTGAATTCCTCCGCATCTCCCTTCTCCTTCCCCTCTTCATCTCAAGCAAGACCTCTAAAACCATGAGCGAACGCGCCCTATCACTCCCCCCCCTACTAAGGATTACAAGACTGAGAAAAAAGAGATGGTTCAGGCGAGTGTCTGAACTGTGATATTACGGCTTATATCCGTTGTATGGATCATCGCAACACCCCCCACCCCCTCTTCGCATCCCACTGGTCCATCTTCATCCCCGACGACCAAAAGTACCAACACCCCTCCTCCAACCGCCAAATCCACGTCTCCCACTCCCGCCTCAAAGCCTCCCACCTCGAAATCATCCGCGCCTCCGAATTTTCCCAACATAAAAGTGCGTGCACACGGTCTGAAAATTCCCCATCGCAGCCGCCTTACTCCAATCCCTCACGTCAGTCGAGGAGCTATTACCGTTGTCCACCGGAGAAGGAGAAAGGGAGGTCAAAGATGATGAAGACGGAGGAGGGTTCGTTGATAATACGCCGGTTGATGGGTTTGAGAGGGTGTGTGTGGAAGTCCCAGCGCCGGGACCGAGTTTGAGGAGTGTAGCCGGCAGGACTGGAGATCACTCAGGGGCGAAGAGGTCGAAGCTAAAGTATTTCAATGGTGGGCTGCGCAAGTCGTGGAAGTGTTGGAGGAGAGTTGGATTCTATTGCCATTGCAGGATGGAGAGGGGAGGACGCCGACGATTGTAGTCGCGAGGTTGCCGGAGCATTGAGGATCGCAAGCGTACTGCCGGTGCGGGAATGTAGGAAGATCTCGTAAGATAGCAGGAAGTGTGCTGATTCATTCACTTCTTGAAGTGCACAAACTCAATCGTAGGATGAACGCCGTTCCCACGCCGCTTGTAAAAGACAAAGGTATCTCCATACTCCCATTCTCCAGTCCAGTCCGGATAACGCCGCGTCCGTGTCAAGCTCAGGAAGACACGGCGCAAAGATCATCTTCACCACCCTCCCGCACACCAACTTCAGCCACCTTCATCACCTGTCACCACCTCAATCCCTCACCGTAATCATTCCCCGAACACCAGCAGCATCCACGCCCTCAAAATCTTCGCTCCCAAATCCCACCAACACCCCAAACGCCCCCTTCGGAACAACCCAATTCTGCTCCCTCACACTCCAAAAACTCAAATCCTTCCGTGTCAACTTGACCTCAACCTCAACTCCCTCGCTCTTCCCCCTTCCAAACCCCACTTCAACCGGTACACTCACCTTCTCAAACGCCCTCAACACTTTCTTCGGAAAGAAACCCTCTTCCAACCCATTATCCGCCTCGGGAGGGAAGGAGATGTACACCTGAACCACGGCTTTCCCTTCCATATTCCCCGTATTGCGCACGCGGGTTTTGACGGACACGATTTCATTCCAGAGGTCAGGGTTTCCGCCTTCGGCGCCGCCGGCGGGGGAGGAGGGGTGAGGGGTGTCGTGTTTGCCGTAGCCGTAGGGGAAAGAGGGAGCGCCGTGGGGTTTGGCGTCGGAGGCGTGGGACAGGTAGGCGTAGATGAAATTTTCGACCTTGCGGAAATTCTTGGGGAAGACGGCTGATTGTGGGTCCGGGAGGGTGGCGTCGAGTTTCGGAGGGGAGACTTCGTCTTTTGGGCGAGGAGCGGGGGTTGGGGAGATGTTGGGTGTGAGGAGCGTGAGTTCGACGGGATCGAGGACGAAGGCTGTGTAGCTCATGCCGTAGCCAAAGGGATAGCGAGGTGTGATGTTTTGTTGGTCGAAGTAGCGGTAGTCGAATGCCCAGCCTTCGGTGAAGTTTTGTTGTGGGACGAGGTGGTTGGGTTTGGTGAGGATTTTGCTGTTGGGACCGTAGTCTTCTTCCTTGTGCGCGATGGTGTAGGGGAGGTGACCAGATGGGTTGACATCGCCGAAGATGACGTCCGCCAGAGCGTTTCCGGATTCTTGACCGGGCAGGTGGGCGATGAGGAGAGACTTCAACCCGGCCAGGTCGATCCACGACTCGAGTAACGTTGGACCGACATTGTGTAGGACAGCGATCGTGTTGGACTTGGACGAGTCGTCGGAATTCTTGCCACCGCAAGATTTGGCCACTTCTTCGGCGAGAAAGTGGCCATGATTCTGAGGCATGAGGTCGATGCGGTCTCCCTTCACATGATTCCATTCAAGGTAGCCCTCGCCAGAGTCAGAGTTGAGGAAGACGATGCAGAGGTCTTGCTTCTCTGAGGTCCGGTCAACAAACTTGATGCCGTTGTGAGGATAATCCGAGACTTCGACAGCGGAGTGATCGAACGTGGCGTTCAGTGCATCAAAAGGTGAGACCAGATACGGGAACTCGGAGGACCCAGATCCCCAGCCCACCGCGAGAGTGTACTCGTTGCAGCTGCGGTCGGGGCAAGAATTGGGTCCTTTTGGATGGGAGAAGGCATCGAGTCCGAAGATGCCGACTTTGACCTTCTCGCCTGACTTCTTACCGGTTCGATTGGAGTGGATGTTGGAGCCGTCTTTGGCGAGTGGGAGCATGTTGTCGTCGTTCTTGACCATAACGATCCCTTCCGCTGCGATCTCACGGGCCAGCTTCTCGTGGTCTCCGCCTTCATCAGTCACGCGGACAGGCACGAATTGGTTAACGAGACCCGTCTCGGTACTGTCCGGAGATCCCTCGTACAGCTTTCCCACCTCGTCATTCGTCCAACTGCTGAATGTTGCCGAGCTGCTCAGCGATCCGTTCGGCCATTGTGATGAGTCGTCCTGTCCGAGCTGATACCAAGCCGCAACAACCCTCAATGCCATGTCATTCAACCTCTCCATCGGCACTGATCCGTTGAAGACCGACTTGGTAAGCTCGCCGCCCCACAGTGTGTCACCATCCTGCCACCTCAATCCATCTCCCGGCATCGTCATGTCCAGTCCAGCCAGTGTTGATGCCACTCCCGCCCTCTGCGCCAGCCAATCACTCTGGATGAAACCTTGGAATCCCAGCTCATCTTTCAGGATCCCATTCATGAGCTTGCTGTTCTGACACGCATACGAGTTGTTGACCTGGTTGTACGAGCACATTATGCTCGCGACACCAGCTCTCACACTCTCCGCGAATGGCCAAGCGTAGATCTCATGCAGAGTACGGTCGTCAATGTTGGAGGAAAGGGAGTTTGGCAGGCCCCACTCGAAGCTCTGGCGAAAGTGTTCTTGTTCATTGCCGACAAAGTGCTTTGCTGTTGCCATCACTCCGGCGTCTTGAATGCCTTTGATGGTCTGAGCTGCACCCACCGCTTGCAAGACGGGATCCGCTCCGAAGCCTTCCCAGTTACGCCCACCTGCTGGCAGTCTTCCGAGCGCTCCCATCGACGGTCCGAGAATGACATTGATTCCCTTCTTCTTCGCTTCGAAGCCGTGTGCTTGTCCTCTCCGGTACATCAAGTCCTTGTTCCACGTTGCACCGGTTGTGATGCCTGCAGGCCACGCCGTAGCATTGTCCACGAACCTCAAGCCCAGAGGTCCGTCCTGCAGGCAGAGACTTGGGAAGCCCAGTCTGTCGACCGCCGCTGTGTTGCCCACACACATGCCCATACTCCAGCCAGTGCCTGTTGTGACGTTCACCTTCTCAATAATGGTCATTTGTCCCACCATGTTCGCCGCTTTCGCATAGCTCTCCTTCCACTTTGACACCGTGCCGCCTTTGGGACTGGGATACCACGGTTCTGACTCGCCATCTGAAGGTACGCCGCCCACTTCCTTCACCCAGAGCCCACCTGCCGCCAGCAAAAGCAGCAACGTTGTGAAGAAGAGGGTCGCGAGCATGCACCCGAATCTACTAGGTACGAGCCAGCCCAGGATTCCGCCTCTTCTGCGCTGAGTCTCTATCCATGAGAGTTGATGGTTCTCGGGCGAGGACTTTTCACCGTGGTGGTCGTAGGCGGAACGTAGTGGTTGCGAGGCATCGTCGGAGTACGGATGGTGGGAGGTTTTGAGCGGGTCAAGGTCGTCGATGGAGGAAACGTTGGAGGTGCGCGGAGAAGAGTCGAGGAAGGGTGGGGTGTCGGCGGGATCGAGTTCGTAGGCTTCGGAAGCCTTGGGAGGCATGATGGAGGTCGTGCGTGGTGTCTAGTGGTCGGTCATGGAGTTGTGGTGTCGAAGGTGAAGGGTTAGAAGTGATTTCGAGATGATCGAAGAAGTCTCATTCAGCCTGACCAAGATGTTGTCGATGGTGTCGGCGGGACGGCAATGAGATGCAACGAGTCAAGTACTTATGCCGGGACGCGTGGTGAGATTGAAGTCCAGCTTCAAGTTTCAGCGTAATGAGGTCGGCGGGTGTCACGAGTGTGCAACGAAGCAATTGCCTCGTATGATTGACCTCGTCACGCGCAATATCGGATCGCTCCTGTATCGCAACTCGGTTCAAAGCAACCAATGAAAGTGAACCTTTAGCTATTCTACCTTCTTATTAGTTATCTTTAGTAGGAATCACGATGGCGAGGACGAAAGAGGAAAGTGCAGGATGGAGGAGGCTCGAATCTGACATGTGAAACTCCACGGCCCCTGCAGATCTCTTGGGGGCCGGAGGGAGGTCCGCTCCAAGCGTGCTCTCCTAACCGCATTCAAGTCTGCTCTGCTATCATGTACGGTGAATGTCTTCGCTCCCGAGCAGGAAGATGTGAGGGTCAGTGAGGTCTGAAGTAAGGTACTTGATTGCACGACGCTGCATCGCATTCCGAGAGGAGACGGTCTAGGTATGATGGTCCCGTTTCCTTTTCCAAAGAGCTCACATACCCTCCGACTCTGCTTCAATGTAAAGTCCACGGCACTGCACCAGTCCTTGATCGCTCGTCACCGGGACCTCGATGAACCCTCCGTCCGATCACCACCTCCGTAAGAAGCTCACTGGATTGCACGCTTGAAGTCTTCCACGGCTTTCGCATGCTTCGCATGCTTCGCAGCCAGGTCGCTCAACCTCGCCTGTTTTTCGTTCGCTTGCTCGAGATGCTCCGAAGTCAACTTCAGCTTCGCGTCCAAGTGCCCGCAGCGAGTCACCCACATCGCATTCATCTCCTGCACATGCGCATTCCTCTCCTGCAACTTTGCATTCTTCTCCTGCAACTCCGCCACGGTTTCCTCACGCTTCATGAGGTCCTCCTCCCGCTTGATCATGGTGTCGGTCTCCTCAGTCTTCTTCAGTGCCTGCTCCGCCTCGGCCTCGGCCAGACGTGTCTCGCGCTCTTTCAGTCTCGACTCAGCGACAGCCAAGGCAAGTTGTCCGTCTAAGAGACACTGTTCCCGCGGACGCACCTGCTTCTCCACCTGGGCCTTCACTGCAAGCTCGATGTGCGCCTCGACTACTTTAATGGTTTCATCGGCAGACTTCTGAGCTTGGGTCTTCAGCAGCTCTCCAAGCATTCCAAGAGACTGAGTAGTGGCGGATCGATGGGCAGCAGGTGTGCGCTGAGCTTCGGTTGGACTCTCTGCCTCGGTCTTCGTCTTTTTCACGGGCGAAGGCTCGTCGTCATCTTGGTCTTGCTCGAAACTCCAGCGTCGCTTCTCCTGGCGCTTCTGCGCCGACACGCTCTGCCCTTTCGACTTCGCCGTCTGCACCTGTCGAAGAGCGCTGTGGTAGAGGTGGTTCTTCACTTCCTCCAGGGCCCGATAAAAGTTGTCTGGGAGTTGCCTCTCAGCGTTCCCAAAGAAGCCCGACAAGAGCGCATCGATCACACGATCAGACTTCGCGATTGCTTTGTATGTCTCTCTCACGTAGGGAACCTTGGAGGTCTCTCTGATACGGTCATTGATGTAGCATCTGACAGCTACCTCGAGTCGACTGATGTGTATGTCTTCGCAGCAAAGGATCTCCTTCATTCCAGCGGAGGTACGGTAGTCCGCGGCTTTGCTCGGCGCCATCTTGAGTTGTGCGGTGGTGGATCCTGTCGAAGGGCGCAGTTTTTCAAACAAACGAAATCGACTCAGCAGCTTTCTTCCAACGTACAGCGTGCGCACAGTCATGCTGCGCCAAGACTTTCACATGCATAACTTTGTGGCAACTGATGCGAACTCCGCAATGCGAGTCACTGATTCACGGTGGAAACGCAAAAAAAGAAGGGGACGATATCGGGTGCTGGATATATTCGCTGTGTATTTGACTCTCAAGGTAAGTACTCCTCCTGAGCTCTACAATTCAAACTGTTTGGGAAGGAGAAACAATCTCGCACGCTTTTCGACTATCTGATGACCCGAGCTGGACCTCGCTGCAGCGGTGCTGCACTTCCTCTCGGGAAACATCTCAACCGCCGACCATTCCCAAAGACAGGAGCAGATCTGTCAATACTTCGAGTCCGCTGTACGACAAACCTGCACTCTACCCGCATAGCGTGAACTTGCTGCTGCTCAAGAAACCGTCCCGCTCCAGCAAGTTCGATCTCACTTCAGCTGAGTCAACGCACGATTCATCCCCTCCAGCATCTCCGTCCTGATATGCTTCCTCATGTCGGCCTCCCACTTTACCTTGTTGGCTTTCTGGTCTTTCTCCCGCTGGTAGACCACTTCCTCACGCGCGGAAATGCTCTGCGCCCTCTCATGGGATCGATTCTCTGTGCGTTCCACCTGACCCTCGCGTAAGGCGATGCTGATCTCCTTGCTCGACAGCCTCTCCGTCTGCTCTGCTAGTACTTTCTCCTTCGTTTCGTAGTCCCTCTGCTTTCCAAACCACAGACACTTATCAGACCTCAGCTTGAATATATCGGAATCCAGTCTCTGCTCCCGTAGATCCGCGGCTTTCTCCCGCGCTGCTACTCGCTCCTGCCGAGCGCTCAAGTCATGCATCCGCTCTTCGGACAAAGCTTCCTGTGCTTTGACCGCGACAGCTACTGCTGCCTTCACTTCCGACTCCATGATCTCCATGCACTCGCCGGTCGACTTGGAGAATTGAGCTGACATGTCGTCTCTCACCTTGTTCATGGCGGCCGTCATTGAGAGTTCCGTCATCCTGGGATTGAAAGCTGGCACTTCTGGGGATAGAGCCTGAGATGGCACCTGAGAGTTTGCGACCTGCGTCGACGAAGCTGCCGGCTTCATAGCCGACTTGATCGTGGTGGCTGAGACGCTTGAGTGGTTGCCTCCCTTCGCTGGCGTGGCCAACAGTGGTGAGACCGGGATCTGAGTAGGTGGATCTGTCGAGATCTTTGCTCTCTTCGCTGATGGTGGACTTCTCTCGTTGCATTCTGCTGCTGCAACGGCGGCTCTTTTTTGCGACATTTGCTGATTGGCTTTAGCTCCTTTCGCTTCCTTCTTAGCTCTCACTTCTTCGGTCATTTGCCGACGAATGTGTCTCTGGACTTCCGACCTGCACATTTCGAAGTCATCTGGATGGCCGGCCGCCCAACGCCTGCCCGATAACATATCGCAGAATTGCACCTTGATTCTCCTCAACCTTGCCCACAGCCGGTCGGCTTCGTCGTCCGAGTAGTAGCCCAGTCTGCTCTTGACGGCAGCTTTGAGCAGCTGCAGTTCTTCGGCATCGCATTGGAACACGACCCGCATCGCGGCGTCGATACTGAGGTCGAGCTCCTGACCGGGCTGCTGTATGCGTGTCATTATGAATTTCTTGGGTGAGACCGATGTCGAGAGCTCAGTCGAAGTGGCGGCTGTTGTTTTAAACAGGAACACTTTTGCAGCCTGCGCCTAAGATTTGGATGGATGGGATACGTCAAGACTTTCACATGCATTGTCTGTCACATGTTGCCTTTGGCTGAAAAATCGCAGGCGGTATGCCGTAGGGTTGGGCCATTGAGGTTTCCGCGGACGACCATGCTCTCAGATGTTTAACTTCGAGGCAGGACAGGTAATAGATTGACGGAATGTCATGCTCAACTTCGAGGCTGCTGCAGAAGTAGCGCGCGAGGAGACTGAAGAGAGAAACTCAATCATTTGTCATTGCAAATGGGAAGAAGCCCGCCTTGAAACTTGCAAATGCATTGAGCGACCTTGTCACTCCCAATCAATCCCACCATCACGCTCCTTACTCCATCGCACGCTTCATACCCTCCATAGCCTCCGCAAACTTCTTCTCCCGCTCCAGCAACTTCGTCTCCCGCTTCGTCAACTCCCTCCCAAGCTTTCTCTCCTTTCTCCTCTCCCGGTCCTTCTCAGTCAGCACCAGCTTTGCCTCCCGTTCTGTGAGCATTTTCTTAAGCTCGGATAGCTGGACCTCCTGCTGTGCCACCATTTCCTCCCGCCTTACGAGATCGTTCCTCCAACTTGACACAGCTGCCTTGTGCTCGGCTAGCTTTCCATCCCACATCTCCGTTTTTGCTTGCTCAGCTGCGACCTGGTCGTGCTCCCATTTCGCTTTCTCCTCCGCGAGCCGGGCTTGGACTCCCGTTTGGACCATGTGCTGGATTCTGGTTTCCATGTCCTTCATTGTGCTCTCGATGGACCATTGAGGTTGAGGAGCGGCAGCCTCACCAGTCATGGGCGTGGATCCTGGGGTATGGGTGGGAGCTTGCAGATCCTGATCCGCAGTCGGAGATATCTTGGGTCGTGGTGCCATGTCTGCTTCAGCGGCTTGCAATGGTGAAGTCGTAGTCTTCTGCTTCGACTTCAAGGTAAGCGTCGTGGGCTTGTTGCTCGAAGCAGGAGTCTGCATGGTGTGATCTTTGGTAGACCGCAAGGTCGGGAGTGAAGGTGTTCTGATCTCAGCATCTTGCTGCTCTGAAGCCTTCACTTTCTTGGTCGGCTCTTCATGAACGATATGCTCCTCGCACTCTTGACTGTTTTCGCCCCTGCGCCTCTTACTTCTCCTATCTTCTGCTGGCCATGTTTCTTGCGCTTGCCTGGTCAGACCCCTCAGAATGTTTCTCACGCATACCGAAAACTCCTGAGGAATTTTGCCCGGCAGCCAGCCTGATCCTGAGAGAAGCTCGTGTTTCACAGGGTGGTAGTAGCTGGATCTTGAGTAAACGAGTCCGGAATTGCTTCGAGCCTTTGCGTTCACAGCAGCTTTGATTTTGTCAACCTCTGCTTCGGTGCATCGAAGAACAAGCTGAATAGTAGCGGTGTCGCTAAGGTCCGCGGTCGCCCAAGGCAGATTGCGGAGGAGCGACATTGTGCGCTGATGGTGACCTGCTGGGTATTCCGATACGGACTGTTGTGTTGTGAGTTGTGATGTTGTCAGAAGGAAAGCAGGGTGCTGCTGCTTGTAGCTCAGAAAGCCTGACGGGAAGTGAATGAGCAAATGCCAAGGCTGTCACATGCGCAGCTTTACCGCCTCATCTCGTACACCCGCGAGTCCTCAGCCACATGCGATCGCAAAGGGCTTTTGATCCTGTCAGAGGGACATTAGCTGGTGGACTGCCGCCAGGAAGCATGGTGACATCCAGAGCGATGTGAAAGCTCAACTTTGAAGCTGTTAAGCATGGATCACTGCAAGAATGATGAGAGTCGAAAACTTACATAAAAAAAAGATTCTGTTGATTCGCAATGTTGATCACAAAAGTAGTGTATGAGCCCACAGCATGTATCCCTGTATGTATCTACCGTTCGTTCCCAACCTGCATCAAGGTCTGATCGCCTGCTGACCGGACTCCTCAGTCTCGTAGGTCTCTCAAATCTGCTGTCGATTGTAGCATTCATTCCTCCGTCCCGACGTCTGAACTTCTCCCGCTCCTGCAACATCCTCTCCCGCTCCGTCAATTCTTGCTTGAGGTTTCACTGCTTCTCGAGACTTTTCTCAGTGACCCCAAGCTTTTCCATCTCGACCTTCAGGTCCTCAGGAGGATCTGGACCATGTACCGCCCGCAAATCAACAATCATGTTGCCCAGCTCCGCTAGCGAAGCTCTATGCACCGTTTTCCTCTCCTCAAGCCTTTGGCGCTGAGCTGCCAGTCCCAGCTTACACTGCTCATAGACCTGGTCTTCACTCTCTATCTCTTGTTGCTCGTCGTGTAGCTCGATGTCTCGATGTACAACAGTTTGCCAAGCTGAAACCCTTGAACGCTTGGCTTCACGACCGCTGGGCGGAGCGTTCTCGCTGATATCTCGCTTCGCCGGCCTGCGGTCCTGAGCTGGCGGCATTTGCTCCATCGTTGGAATCTGGTAGTGCGGAGGTGCTGCGATCGGAGTCTGCACATATTTTGTCCTCGCGTCTGTCTGAGTAGGCGATGATTGCGGTACAGCTACTGATGGCTTCTTTGCAGTCATTGGGACTGAGGATTCTCCGGATTGTCTCCTTCTGATGCGATCCTGCTTCAGCTCTTCTGTTGCTTGCCATGTATCTGGATTGTCCAGCTCGTAGCACTCGAACCAGCGGTCGCGCAATTTGCGGAAGTATCGCCGTAACAAAAGTCCCATCTCTTGGTGCTCGACTGGGACCAGGCTGTACAACTCTTGAGTCGTTCTGTACACAGTGGACGCCAGTTTGCTGAAATAGCCTCTTTTGATCTTCTCCTCGATGTCATTGTGAAAGACGCCGTCTCGCTCGGCGTAGGTGTGAATGCAAAGACAGACCTCGTCAAAGTCGAGTTGAGCATAGCGCGTCGCTTCGTAAACTGCGCGGTAGGTCTTCGTCTGATCCTTTCGCGCATCTCCATACTTCTCATAAATCAATTTTTCTGCCTTGAGCTCAGCGCTCATCTCTGTCCATTGGTATCTTCCTGACAGTAGATTCGCGCCCTCTTGTTCCATGTTACGCGCCGCCTCTCGGATCTCAGCGCAATCCATCTTCACGAAGTCTCCTACTAACGCTAGGACTTGGAGCCGTCTCAAAGCAATGATCTCTTGAGTCATTGCGTACATGTCGTCGGGGAGCGCTGCCTTCAGCCAGCTCTCGGTGTCCATTGTCGATTCAAATTCTTGAATCTCTCTTTGCAAGTCATGAGTCACACCGTGTCTCAGAGCCTTGAGGCATCGAAGCTGGTGCATTTGCAATGCCCATCCAGTCCTAGGCGTAATGTTGCGCTGGTCGAGTCTGTCGCATGTCCATTTGTATGAAACTTCAATACGGTCTGCATTATAAAATTCGTGATCAGGTTCCGCGTCGAGCGTCTCAGGATCACCGCTGGTTGTTGTGTCATCTTGGGGCTTCGACGTGGCGGGCGCAGTTTGCTTGAATGTGATTTTGGCCGGCGCGGTTAGAGCTCGAGCTCTTTTCATAACAACTGGTGAAGGCTCGGCCGTAGGGCTTTCCGATCGCCTGCCATCGTCCTCCATTGCCCTTGTGTTGTTGTTGGTGCTGTGCTGTGTCGAAGTGTCAGCTGAAATTTTATAATCCTACCTGGTAGAATTCGCGTCTTGAGAATATGGCGCGCTAATCGCTAGACCCGATGTCGTTTGTAAGGTACACCCGCGAGCACTCACCCACATACAATGGCGGAAGGCTTTCGATCTCACTAGAGGGATTTCGACTGATGGGCTGCCGATCGTTGGCATTGACACAATGAGCGATGTGGAAGCTTCACCTCTAAACTGTTGGGAGAGCGGCGAGGGAGGATAGGGAGCGAATCATCTGGAGAGTGGAAGACAAAGTCTCATGTTACCGGGAGGGAGAACGAAGATACTTACACAGTGATGAGCTCAATATCCGCCAACAGCCGACATGCACCCGCTTCATCGAAGTGACGCTCATCCTCTGTTCAAGTCTCCATTCCACCGAGCCTCGTCACGAATTTTGAGCGCTCAGATACTTACAATCTCGCCAACGCCCGCTTCATACCCTCTGTAAGCTCCTGCCGAATGCGCTCCGTCATCTCGCTCTCCCATTGTGCCTTCTCCTTCACCTGATCACTGTCCCGCTGCATCTTTGCCATCCTGTCAGCCATCTGCTGTTTTTCCCTCTCATTCTCCGCCTCGGCTTCTCGCGCCTGCAAGGCCAACTTCGCCGCTTCCTGACGTGAGATCTCTCCGGCTAACCACTTCTCTTGACTAGCCTGATTTTCCGCCTGTGCTGCCAGCTTCTTCTCCTGTGCTGCTAATGCCTTCTCCTGCAATGCCAGAGTGTCCTTCAATCCAGAGAGCTGCTCTTCTTGCGACCGAAGCTTGAGCTCCCGCGCTGCTAGTACCCTGCTCTTCTCTTGCAATTCCAAGTTCGCCTCATTGCGAGACTGTGTCCTTGCCTGCTCGACACGGGCTTTGAGTTCGGACTCCAGGAATGTTTCCATGGCTTGCATGATGGTATTCTTTGTCGGAACGCTGGTTGTTTCGATGAAGGTTTGCGATATTTCTGCCGGAGGTATGTGAGACGCTAGGAATGAGGCTCCACCGCTCTCTGCGATATCCTCGTCCGTCGCAATGTCGGACATGTGCGACGTTTGGACCGCGGAAGGATGCTCAACGGTAGTCTGTCAGTACACAGTCAGCTTCAGTGTCATTGTCAAATATCCACTTGCGAGATTAGAAGTGCAAGGGCTGCGGATCTTGCTCACCTGAACTGTTCGGGACGAGACCAGGTATGGTTCCTCCTCCTCAATCTTGACCCTCTTGACAAGCTCCGGCTCGTCATCGTCCTGACCACGATCTTCAGTCCGTCGCCTCTTCGGCTCGACCTGCTCTGCTACAACATCTCCCGTGCTGGCAGGCTGCCAGGCTGCCTTCTTCGCCACCGCCTCATCGTAGAGATGCCTCTTCACTTCTTTCACCCTCGAGTGGAAGTCATTGGGGAGGCGGGGACCACGCAGGCGTCCGGCAAAAGCCTCAGCCCAAAAGTTGCTGGACTGCTCGATTAATGTCCACGTTTGCTGGAAAGAGCATGGTGGTGTTTCCCAGACGTGGCCGACCACGAGAACAACAAGTCGCTTGATTTCATTTTCGGGGCATCCGAGGAGAGCATGCATCGTGAAAGTGGTGTAATTGCCGCCGACATTGGCGTGCGGTCCAATTAGCGTGTCGAGCGCCATGTTGAGACGATGCTGAAGTGTGACAGATTTCGAGGTTGTCGTGCCGGTGCGTCTCCTTTTCGAGCCAGTAGGTAGGAGCCTTCTTGTTGTTGTGTGACAGTAGACGTGACAGTGAACTCGCAGAATACGCTAAACCATAGAGAGCGCCGACGGCCGACACGGGAAGGTGTCGTACAGAGGAGAGGTCTTTTGCGGCAACCGTGAACAACAACCTCCAAAGTTTTGGAGAGCGCGCTGAAGAGGAGGCAGGTGCCAGTGAAGTGATACAGTTCTCAAAGCTCAGCGTAGGCCCCGTTGCGATGCGTCAAGGCTTCCACATGCACAGCTTTTTGCCTGCAGCTATCGCAACTTCGGCGAATGAGGCGCAGACGTCGTAGGCGAGTCTATCTCAGCTCACGATATCAAGCCTTGCGCTGAGACTTCCGTCAAGCGTGTGGCAAGTGCAACTATCGTATTCTTCCAGGAGAACCTGCACACAAGGAAGAAAGCGGAGAGACGAGTAATAAACGTAATAGGAGACAGGCCGTGACAAGAGACATCATGAGATCCGGGGTGGTGATAGGGTTTCATCTTCTGGCATTGGATGAAGAACGGAACGAAATGAAAGCCGTTGCACTTACAGCTCAGCATCTGTCGTCTTTCAGTCGACGCTCGTTTTCGTCAAGCAATCAAGTTTGTCCAAGACACTCATTCCTGCACTGCGGCGGTATTATCGTCCTTCATGATCATCTCTCGTCGACAGCAGTCTCTCGTCCCACCTCATGTTGCGAAAGCAGTCCGCCATAGCAGCAACCACTCACTGCATCAAAGCACGACTCATGTTCTCCATGAACTCGGCCTTAAGACGCTCACGCAGATCCTTCTCCCACTTAACTTTCTCCTTCGCCGTCTCCGCCGCGATGCTTGCCCGGAGCTCATTCTCCCACTTGCTCTTCTCTTCGGCCACCTCAACATTGCGCTTGGCGATCTTCGTATGCAAGCTCTTTTGGATCGCCCCCTCATACTGCGCCTTCTCTTCAGCCATGTCTTTCTGCAGACGCTCCCGAACCTCCTGCTCCCACATCACTTTCTCTTCACGCATCTTGCTCTGCGCTTCCTCTGCCTGCCGGGATTGCTTGCGAGAATACTCCAGAAACCACTCCATCTTCTGCTCCTTCACTTGCTCTTGGACTCGGGACTGAGTCACCGCCTCGATCTTCGCTTCAGTAGCCGCCATACTCTCGTCGATGAACTTGACAGCTTGCGTCTGGAGAGCGACGCGGATGTCTTGGATCAGGCTTGTCTTGGTAGCCACAACTCCCAGACCTTGATCGTGAGGGATGTTGACAAGTGTAGTCGTGCAGGATGGAGCGAATTTGTCGTCGACTGGGGCCAGGCCGGGCGAGACGGCGAAGTTGTCATCTACTGGAGATGGCTCGGGTGAGACGGACTGGGGAGGTGTTGGCTGCTGGTTCTTCGCACGGATGGCTTCTGGGTCGGTGAAGGTATTGGTGGCGGTGGGCAGAGGTCCGTTGGAGCGCATGTGCGGAGGTAAGACCTTGGCCTTCTTGACTGGCAATGGATCTGCTGGCTTGGTCGCCGCAGGAGCAGCGGCCTTCACCATGACATTGATGGCTTCCGTTGGCTTGTGCTCGCTATCCTCGCAGCTGAAGTTGATGTTCTCCCACCCCAACTCTTTGATTGCACGATCTTGAAGGGTCGGCATCAGTTTGTCTAGGCGGTCCTCCCAAATACTGTCGTCCTTATCGTTCGGCAAGCGCCACCCTGGCAACAGCTGACCGCCGAACTCGTCTGACTTGATGAGCTGAAGCCACATGCAGACACCGCAGAAGCCTGAGGAGTGGTCAGTGATGTAGCTCTTGATGACGGCTTCGAGCTGTGTGATTTCGGCGTGTGCGTTGGAGATGACGCTTTCCCAAGTGTCGGGATACTGAGCTTGAGCGTCGGTGCAGAACTTCACCATCATCTGCTCGTAAGCGCGGCCTTTGAGGAGAGCGGCGGCGGCCATGGTCATGCTGGCGAGTATGATGATGTTGGTACGTGTGATGTTGTTGACGGAGCTGTTGTGCGGGCAAGCAACGCAGACTTTGCAATCGGCGACCGCGCGGCGTTTGTCTCATTGCCCGCATCACTCCCGTGCATCTTGGTAAGCAAGTCCGAAAGAGACAATGACGATCCGTCGTTGTTGCGAGGATGGGCAATCACAGAGAGTTTCGGAAACATTGATGAGCACTTTCGCCTGACTTCACTTCGTGTCATCTGACTGCAATCCTTGCGAGAGCATGTTGTGGAAGCGAAGATCACGCAGTACTGTGTGAATGTGAGCACTTCTCGCATGTGAAGGAAGGATGGCACCAGTGAGACGGTGCCGCGGCTCACTCCAGTATTGTAGACTCACGAAAAAAGTGGATAATTTCAATCATTCCCTCATGCCAGTCATCATCCCGCCTCCCTCATCTGCACATCGCTCCTCGGACCCGTCGCATTGTCCGGCACACCCGCGTCTCTCCAATTCGCACACTCCTCGCCAGGAAGACTCGTACTCCTCAGGATCTCCAACGACAGATCACTCTCTCTCCTCCTCCTCATCACCTTACACGCACCATAGACCGACGGCCCGTTCGCCACAGCCGTAGCTACAAGAATCGAGATGGAAGCCCAGAAGCTCCTCGCATACTGCACTCCTCCGTCTCGGTAGATGAATACCACGCGTATACACGTGCTGATCATGCATAGAAACCCGAGGACGTACAAGCATCCCAATTGCAGGTTCTTCGGCCAGAAACGGTATTGTGCGCGAGCGATTGGAAAGGACAGCACGAGCAGTAGGATGTCGAGAAGGATATTGCACGCCGCTTGAAGCTGAAGCTGAATGTATGCTCGTGTGCATGCATGCTCCCCTTGAGGTGACACCTCCCAGTACCAGGAGAAGGGCCGACACTCGAGGAAGGTGGCGAGCACGACGCCGATCCAGGTCAATACGATAGTAGGCCAAGCGGCTTGGATGAGGCGGTGAGACCAGGGAACGTGGTCGAGTGTGGCCTTGTAGAATAGGAGGAGCAGGACCGTTTGCAACCAGTAGTATGTCGTCACAACGACCCGGGCAACGAGGGTAAAGATTGTTCCCAGTCGAATCCGCGAAGAGTTCTTGTTCACCTGATCGAGGCTTTGTCCTGAAGCCAAGAGTATCGTAGCAGTCCCGCGGGCGAGGGCGACTTCATTTAGTACTGTTCGAGCAATGAGCATGCCGATAGAGGCGAGCACGATCATCGTAGTGGCATCGCACTTTCGACGGCGGTGCTGGCAGAAATGTCCAGTCAGCCGGGCGAGAAGGATGAGAAGAGACAGGGCACCGCAGGTCCAGTATGCTATCCTCGCTTCCTTGTGGGCGACGGTGTACATGTCTGAGTGTCGGTCCGTCGGGGTGGATCGCTCAGAAGTCCATCGGTTCCGCTAGACCATGGTACTCTCTCGAGTGCAGACGGTCCTGCGAGCGGTGAAGGTCGGTATATATGCTGGAATGTCGGGGCCAGGGACTGAATGGAACTTGCGTCAAAATAGTAAGACGACCTCGTGGGTAGTTCTTAGCCGTGTGCTAAGCGAAGCGGGGGCGCAAGGCTCGTATATGGCACAGCACCGCGGAAGGATTCGCATCTCCTGGGCGAGTGCATTGGATCATGTCCGCAGATGGGCATAGAATGCTCTCCTGCGCGCCGATGACAGCTGGAGTGCAGCCCATATCTCACCGAGCAGGTTCCGAACGTTGACGTTGATGCAACATGCGAACTCCAAGGACAGCCATGGAAGTGAAAGAAGTGAGTTGGGGAAGGAAAGCTGGGGAATCCCTGCTAGCGCCGCGCGCAATCGAACTATCCGAGCTAGGGCACAAAAGCCGCGCAGATTGCATTGATGCATTCCATCTCTTCCGCCTCATCTTCGACTGCGACAACATTTGAATGGTCACAAACCCAGCCAAACGCCTCACGTCCTCACTACCACGTTACATCGCCCGTTGGCATGTCGTTGACTAGGTGCCATGTCGGAGCGTCCACGGGCATTTGTTGACTCACCGGTCCCAAGCCCATCCATCTGACTGCTACCGCCCTGAACCCACGCAAGTACAGGGCGTTGTTGCAAGCTGATCAGCATCGGATGCCGCTCCGAGTACTACCAGCCGGATCCTGCGATGAGACAGATCGTCGACAGTGAGGATCAAAGAAAACAGCACGCAACGACGTTGTCATATCCAGATTGTCGATCGCCGAGTTGGAAACAGCGATTGAGAACAAGAAGCGAGGAAGACTTGAGTACGAGGTACCACGCAAGGTCACATCAGCGAGCTGCACGCTCTGCAGGGATTTAATCGCTCACTCAGGGTGAGCACCTTGCCCGAGGAGACCTTGATCGCGGCACAGATGCCGGAGGTCGAATTGACCTTCTAGAACTACATGCTTCTTGGCTTCGGCCATCACCGCATCAAGGGTATCTCGGCACTGAATGGACACGATCATCTGCCACAAGGTATACACATCTCATCCCTCTCCTCTCTTCCTCACAGCAACCCCTTACACCCATTATTATTCAAACACCTCCGATAAGCACTCATACTATGCAACAATTCCACCTCCTCAACCACCCTCTCCGAACATCCTCCCCGATCATTCTTCAAGAAACAATTCCTACCAAACCTCTCAATTGGGACCGTCAAATTCGCATAATACGTCACAGCCAGGCACGGCGGCTGTCCGGACTCGTCGAACTTGTCGCATTTATCGAGGCAGTCCTCGATCGTGTGGGTGATTTCTCTCTCACCAAGGTTGACGATAGTGACGTTCGGATGGTAGACGAAGGCGCTGCCGGCGAGGTATTGTTTGAAGCATTCGGTTTTGTAGGCGGCGTTGCTGTGGCTGAAGACGACGAGTCGGTGCCGGGCGTCGCAGTTGAATGCTGCGAGGCCGGTGATGCCGGAGGTTACGCTTGGAGGTAAGTGTCAGCGGATGGGCATGCAAAGAGTGCGAAGTGCACTAACGGTGGGATATCGGCTGAGCTGGTCGCAGTCACCGCACTGGAATGTAGGTCAGTCGACTGGCCATGTGTCGCGAACGACCATACTCACGGCGTCGTAGTTGAGGCCGCAACGCCGCTCTTCTCGCTCTTGCTCAGGCCCACTCTAAGACCTGCTCCAAGCCCGAATCCGAGAACAACCAGCACCGCGGCCAATTCAAACCACAACCACTTCCTGGACTTTCGCGTGGACGATCCGTTTGATACCTGATCAACGACACTTCGAGGACCTTTCTCCCCTGGTACATCATGTTCGTGGTCGTGTACAGGGATGGGCGACTATTCTGCGTCGGTTTGCTTGACAACCTCCGGACCTTGCGCGTGATCCGGTACGTAGATCGGGCCGTGGTCTTCGCGAGGCGGCACCACTTCCGGCGCATCGATCTCCGGTCGACAGTGTTCTGCAGAGACATGGTCAACCCTCGTAGTGGGATCAAAGAAGGTATAAGTCTTGTCTCGACCAAACAGCAACGGACGAAAAGCAGAGGAGCACCAAACCCTCCGACAACACATCGAGCTGCCGCCCTTTACATCAATCTATACAACCAAGGTCTCCTTATTGTAACACTCACATCGCTTCGGCACCAGTGTACATCCACGGGCTGGCAAGACTTGGCAGCTGATTGGACGCAAGTCCGCCGATCGCATAGCCCGGAAATCCTTCGAGATTCGGAACGTGCATGTGGGCGATAGCGTAACTAGCTCAGACCCTATATAGAGTCTTCTTTACATAGCCCGTGCATCCGCAACTCAAAAAGAAGAAGACTCTGTATGGCGGTTCTGATCCACATAAGATAGAGACGGGTCTGCAATTTCCTGATGCGGAAGAGAGTTTGTGCGGCTGTCTGGTCCCATGGAAAGGTGAAGGAGAGGTGAACCTCACCTCGTTGGAACTTCTTGTCTCTAACTGACCTGAACTCTTCGGCTCAGCAACGACGGTCGTCTGAGTTCGATCAACTGTCGTTCGTTGTGTTGGGATGAGAATTTGCCGTGCTCTCGCAACTCGACAGACTGTTCCAAAGCACTCTTCGGCTGCAATCGTTTGCGTGACCCAGCAGTGCTGGCCCACGACTCACGAAGCCGAAGACTACGACGTCTTGCCGGTACGGTAGAAAGGTAAGCCGTGCAGAGAGCAGCGTTCCTTCATTCTTGTAAGCTGAAAATGTGGCCATTGTCATCATCCATTACAGTACCTCTCGGTTTCCCTTCATATCCTCCATCTTCGTCAACATCAACCCTGCCCTTTGCACCCCTTCCGATCCAAACACCTCCTGTACGCGCTCATCGTATGATCCCAGTCAATCTCCTTGTCCCTGCCTCCGCCGTCCGCGCGATCGTTCTTCAAGAAGCAATTGCCACCCCACGCATCGACAGGAAAGTCCAAGTTCGCATAGTATGTGACTGCCCGACATGGCGGCTGGCCATTCGCTTGGAATTGATCACATCTGTCGAGACATTCTTCGAGAGAATAGACTGTATGACTGCCAGGGAGATTGAAAACCGTAACGTTTGGATCGTAGTAGGATTTGCGGCCAACGGCGTATTGGATGTAGCAGTCGGCGATGTAGATCGTGCTGTTGGAGCTGCGGATCGCGGTGGAGTCGGCACAGCTGAATTCTGCGAGGCCGGTGGTGCCGGACGTTACGCTGGAGAGGTTGATTTTAGTTGATAGGTCTTGTTCCGAACGAGCGAGGAAACTCAGCTTACGGCCTGGTGTCGCTCGTGGCAGTACTGCTGGTGTTCGTACTGTCGAGCCTTTCATTAGTTGGCCCGCCTCGTTGTGAACTAGAGCATCTACTCACGGGCTGGTGTCGTTTCCAACGCTGGTGTCGTTCCCGACGCTGCTGTCCCCACTTCCACTATTGTCCTTGTCGCTACTCTTACCCAAGGTCAGCCCGAGACCTGCTCCAAGCCCAACCGCCAACATGACGAGCAACGCTCCTATGCCGATCCATATCCATTTCCTGGACTTCTTTGTCGGTACAGCTGGCGCAATCTGAGGACTCTTCTCTTGCGGAAAATCGTTATCGTGGTCAGAGGCGGGCAAAGGAAAGTATCCTGGACGATTGTATGCTGCTGGGCCGGTCTGTTTGACGACTTCTGGCCCTTACGAATCGTTGGGTATATAAATGGCGTCGTTGCGATGAGGCACCACTTCCGGCGCATCGTGGTCCATGATTGAACCCGTGGAATGTGTACAATGCGTAGAGGTAGAGAGGAAGAGCACCAGATCACCAAGGTACAAGCGGGAGGGGCGTCACCTATGATGTTCCATCCTCATGTAGCACAGATATCGCTTCGGGACCGGTGTGCAGTACGGCTGACTATGCCGCCTGCTTGATAGGGACCCATCTCGGCGGGCGCAGAAATCCTTCGAGATTTGAAGATGCGCCGTGTCGGGCTGTGTGGGCGCATGGAGGTAGCCTGCCTCTCTTGCATGTACTCTGCTTGTACGCGGTCGTGGCCCAGCCTTGGTGACATCTTCTCCACGGTGTTGCGTGCAGAAGAGGAAGAGATGGTCATCAAGAGAAGTTGAGACGTGCACTGACCGGATTTGGAAGAAGGTTTGGCCGGCGTTTTTCGCGCCCACTAAATCTGAAGGGCAGTTCAGAACCTCACCTTCTTCCTCATCACATCCTACGAGTGGATCTATACAGCCTAAGTTGTTAGGATGTCGCTCCTCCAGATCAGCAGGTGCTGCTGCTTCGTGGCGAAGCTACCGTACCTCCAATGCCAGCTTACAAGACGGTGTTGACGGACCATGAAGACACCTTGCTTTTTCAATTCACAAGACACGTTGAGCCTTTCAGGACATTCGACAAGTATGAAGAGATTTGCGATTCATGCTGCCGCGATACATATGAAATACTCCTGCGCTCCACCAACCTCACTCCGCGAACAAAAGAAACTACGGATCCTTCTTTTTTGACGGATCCTCCTCCTTGGGCGGCCTCTTCTGCTTCCTCGAGCCGATGACCCCAGCTTTGCTCCCTCTTCCACTCACACCACTTCCGCTACCGTTGCGTCCACGGTTCGCACTTCCAGCCGTCCGACTTCCTCCGCTTCCGCTTCCAGTCTCACTACTGCCCACAGCTCCAGCTTGTGCGCCTCCTCCTTCCTTGGCGAATCTACCTCGAGGCTTGAACCTCTCCTCTTCTGCCACCGGCGACTGCGCTCTCCGGATATCTGGCAATTGCTCGGCAGCGGCTCCTGCAGCCGGCGCATGAACCGAACCATAGAAGCCTCCGAGAGAGGGTGACGGAGCGGGAGCCGTAGCCTGCATCGATCGTGGACCATCCTGTGAATTCAGAGGCGGAAGTGCAACCTGCCCTGTTGGAAGTGATCCCGCTCTACTTGGAGCTGTCTGTGCGTTGGATGGAGGCGCAGGTATCGCCGGCGTCGACGAGAGCACGCTTGCTTGTGGCCCGGTCGCTGCAGGCTTCTTAGGAAGTGCCAACCCCCCTTTGCCTCCGACCCACCGAGCCCAATAAGGCTCTTCTTTAGGCTTCATAGCTGGTGGAGCGATCGGCGCATTCACAGGCGGAAGCGCGGCCTGTCCGGCGGGAAGAGATCCGGATGGCCTCTGGCCTGTTGGTGCGTTTGAAGAAGGAGCAGGTTTCTCCGGCGCAGGTGAGGTCACGCTTCCTTGTTGGCTGGCCGCTGCAGTTTTTGTCGGAAGTGCCAGGCGCGGCACAGCATTCGGTCCGAACCATGATGCTGAAGTAGGGACTGCCTCCATAGGTTCTGGAGCGATCGGTACGATCCATGGTGCTGAAGTAGGGACTGCCTCCATGGGTTGTGGAGCGATCGGTATATCCAAAGGCGGAAACGCGAGCTGTCCTGTGGGAAGCGCCATCTGCCCTGTGGGAAGAGAGCCTGTGCTGCTCGGGCCTGTCAGTGCGTTTGAAGGAGGTGCAGGTTTCTGCTGTGCAGGTGAGATCGCGCTTGCTTGTTGGCCGGCCGATGCTTTTGGAGTAGGAAACGCCAGGCGCGGCACAGCATTTGGTCCGAACCATGTTGCTGAAGTAGGGACTGCCTCCATACTGGAGCGATCGGTACGATCCATGGTGCTGAAGTAGGGACTGCCTCCATGGGTTGTGGAGCGATCGGTATATCCAAAGGCGGAAACGCGAGCTGTCCTGTGGGAAGCGCCATCTGCCCTGTGGGAAGAGAGCCTGTGCTGCTCGGGCCTGTCAGTGCGTTTGAAGGAGGTGCAGGTTTCTGCTGTGCAGGTGAGATCGCGCTTGCTTGTTGGCCGGCCGATGCTTTTGGAGTAGGAAACGCCAGGCGCGGCACAGCATTTGGTCCGAACCATGTTGCTGAAGTAGGGACTGCCTCCATAGGTTGTGGAACGATCGGTACATCCAGAGGCGGAAACGCGAGCTGTCCTGTGGGAAGCGCCATCTGTCCTGTGGGAAGCGCCATTTGTCCTGTGGGAAGAAAGCCTGTGCTATTCGGGCCGGTCAGTACATTTACAGGAGGCGTAAATTTCTGCGGCGCAGGCGAGATCGCGCTTGGTCGTGGATCGCTCCGTGCATCCAGAACTGGGGCTTTCGTCTGTTCCAAATGGAGGAATCCACGTTTTCCCAGACCTGTTGTTTCACCCAGGAGGGGTCCGGGGCCACCGGCGCCTGTTCCGGTGTTGAGCGTCATCGTCGACGGCTGTGGCGACGATGACGGGCGAGTGCTGCTCTCTCCGTTCTGGTAATGTCCTGGAGGGTGAGGCTTAGGAGAGAAGTCAAAAGGTGGAAGACTCTGACGCCGAGGGTCGACGGGAATGTTCGACTGCCCTTGCGACTCTGATGAAACGACCGAGTTGGGGACCGAAGCGTTTCTTCCTTTGGAGGCGGCTGGCATTGGCTTTCGCGTTGGTGGAGGAGGATCGTCGCCGTCGTTGTCGCCGTCACTGTCGCCGCCTTTCTTGTCGTCATCGTCGAACTCGCCAGTGTCGGACTCACCATTGCTGGTCACACTGCTGTAGTCGCTATCACTGACATTACCAACCTCCATCGGTTCCTCATTCAGTTTGCGGAGGGTCTCTTGCAACTTTCTGACCGCTTCAGCTGACTTCTGCCGTTCCTTTTCGACCGAAACTCTCTCATCGCCCCCTTCTGGCATTGGTCTCTGCGTGCGGAAGCCTCCGGCGTGGTTCTCGTGCCTCTGGTCGACTTCATTCGCTTGAGACATCTTCTTTACGAGTTTCTCCACGTCCCTAGCTACGCTCCAGTCGTCATTGGAGCTATGTCCACCATCGGAGGTGCTCGTCCCGGTGTCTTTCGGACTCGTTCGAAGTGGAACAGCCGTCGGGATCTGGGCGGGTACTTCGGCTTGGTCGCTCTTCCCTTTGCTGACCTGGGTATCCTGCTCGTCCTCAGCGATCGGAATTGGAGCTTGCTCATCCGGAGCTACAGGAGGCGACAATGGACCCTTTGTAGCTTCTTTACCGCCGACACTGAACTTTTTAAGGAGGTCGCCGATTTCTGGTACATCTTTGGGGGGCAAAGGTGTCTCATTCTCGTCTTCGGAATCCAAGGAATTGTCCTTGCCCGGCTTTTCGTCCGCGGAATCGTCTGAGGAGTCATTTCTCTTGGGCGCGTCGGGCCTGTACTCTTTGTCCTCTGGTTCAAATACTAGAGCACTTGGAGGTTGCTTCAATGGAACATCTGGAGGTGGAGAATGAGCCTTCTCTGCTTCCTCACTGCTAGCCGGGTCTAGCTCGATCGGTCTGTCGGCAGTCGACCCAGCCTCTGTAGCTTTATCACCGTTAGGCTGCTCCGGCCTGGACGATGTGGCAGGTTTTGGTGCAGCTCCTGCTGCTTGCGGTGCTCCGGCGATCTCGTTTGAGTCCGCGGCTTTGCCATGGTCTGGCTTGCCGTCTTTAGGATCATCTCCACCATCGTCATCATCGGGAGGTCCGTCTGGCGGCGCTTCAAGACGGTTTTGAAGATTTTGGATCACCCTCTCCAGTCGCGCAATCTCATCCTTCAATCGCTTGACCTCAGCCTTCTCCTTCGCAAGCTCGTCAATATACTTCTGGCATGGACTGCGAGCCGGGGCACCGTTCTCTTCCAGGATGGCCTTTGCGTTGCTCAACTTCTTCGCACTCTGCAGGTCCTTCTCGAGCTTGGAATTCTTCTTCACTGCCTGGCTCAACTCGAGCTCGAGCGTGGTCCTGGACTTGACTCCTCCGCCGGGCGTTGTGGTCGCTGCGGGTTTGTTGGCATCTTCAAGCTGCTTCTTGAGTTTCACTTTCTCAGCTTCACACGATGCGAGAGCTGCTTCCTTAGCAGTAAGCGCTGTCTTGTCCGCTGTCAGACTGGCTAATCGTGCGTTGTTGGCAGTCTTGACCTTCTCCTTGAGGTCCACGATCTCAGCTTTACACTCTGCGAGAGCTGCTTCTTTAGCAGTAAGCGCTGTCTTGTCCGCTGCGAGGCTCGCTTGGAGTGCGGCTGTGGCTGTCTTGAGCTCTTTCCGTAGGGTGGCAAGCTCTTCCTCTGCTGTCTTGCGGGCTCCTTCGGCGGCCACGAGATCGGCAGTCACCTTTCCCTTTGCGATCTGGTTCGTGGTCAGGTCAGAGCCAGCGGTTACCAGCTGGCTCTTTAGCTTCTCGACCTCTTCTTTCGCAGCGTCGCGCTCTTTCGTGGCCGAGTCGACTTTCTCTTGCAACTCTTTTGCAGCTTTCTCGGTCTCTTGCGAAGAACTCTTCTCCTTCTGCTCGCCCAGCTCCTTCTCCAAACGATCCACCTTTTTCTGCAAAAAGTTCCGCGAACGGGTCTCATCCCAAGATGCGCGTCTCCCGTAAATCTCCTCGTCGAGAGTCTTGGCCCTCTTTGGAGCTTTTGCTTCCGCAAGCTGGGCTGTGAGGCTCTCGGCCTTCGTCTCCGCTGCAGCAAGCTTGATTTTCTCCTCCTTGCAGGGATCTTCTTCAGTCTGAGTCTGTTGGTCGGTAGAAGCACCCTGTTCGGTCTCAGGCTTGGCCGCAGCGCTCTTCTCTGCCGCCAGCTCAGCCTTAGCAGTCGCCAGCTCTGCCGTCAGTCTCTCAACTTCAGCCTTCGCGATCGCGAGATCGGCCTTCACTTCTTTGCAGGGATCTACCTTGACCTCGGGCTTGGTGCTACCGGTTCTTTTGAGAGGAAACATCCCGAACCCAGAGGACTTTCGGCGTGGAAATACGCCATCGTAGGCATCGTTGCTGAAGAACAAGTCGTCAACCTCTTCATCCTCTGCGCTGCTCTTTCCGCCCCGCGACAGATGCTCAACTTTGTGTTTGAGCTTCTTGATCTCTCCCTCCAATTCCCGGTTCTCAGCCAACGTCTGGTTCACGTCGAGTTTGTGTTCAGTCCGCAGAGTGTCCCAGACATCTTCAGGGTAATGTTGATGAAGAGACTTTTGGGCCGCTTCGCGAAGTCTCTTTTCCACGTTCTTCAGCTTCTCCATCCTCTTGAAATCCTGTCGCGATTCCTCGAGAGCGTCTTTCCATTCTTTGCAAGGGTCAGCGTCGCCGTCCGGTCCGGGTGCGCCCTCCTTCGACTTGCTCGCCGAACCGTCTTTGGTAAGCTGGTCTGGCTTGGTCAGCAGCTTCTCGAGTCTCTGGATCTCGGCTTCGAGCGTAACGATCTTCTTTTGCGCTGCTTGAAGCTCTTCTTTCACTTTTTTGCAAGGATCCTTGTTGTTTCCGGATCCGGTCTCCTTGGACTTTCCTGACGGCGAATTGCTCGCCCAGGCTTGTGCGATAGAGAGTTCTGCTTCGGCTAGAAGCTTCTTCTGGCGTTCAATCTCCTCTTGGAGCGTTATATTCTTCTTCTGCGATGCTTGGAGCTTGTCTTTCACTTCCTTGCAAGGATCCTCGTTGTTTCCGGAGGCCTTTTTCGACTTTCCTGACGGCGAATTGCTCGCCCAGGCTTGTGCGATAGAGAGTTCTGCTTCGGCTAGAAGCTTATTCAGGCGTTCAATTTCCTCTTGGAGCGTTATGTTCTTCTTCTTCTCTGTTTCGAGCTCGTCTTTCACTTCCTTGCAAGGGTCATCGTCTTTGTCAGCCTGGAGGTTTCGAGGCGGCGAGGCGTTGTTGCTGAGGGCCTGATTCATGGACTCCAGTTCTTTGATCCGCTCTTCAGCTCTTCCAAGCTGGCGGACCAATCGCATAGTGCTGTCTGCGATGATGCCGTCTTGCATTGCGAGACGGTCTGCTGCTTGTACATCCAGAGCCGACCCCGAGGGATCGGCATCATTCTGAGCTGCTCGCAGACTTCTGTTCGCCGCCCTTAGAGTAGCATTCTCAGTCGCGAACCATCTCGGATCCTTGTCCTCGCTGAACCTGGCATGGTTCAGGTCGCTAATTTCCCTGCTCGATGGCACTGGAGGCTGGCGGGTAGTAGAGCCGTGGCTCTTGAGAGCTGCATTCTCCACTTCGAGCTCAAGGAGGAGAGTCTGCAGACGGCCAATCTTCGCATGTGCTGCTCGAAGATCTGCTCTCACTTCTGTACAAGGTTCGTCTTCCCTATCGTCGGCCTGGACTTCGTCGTTTGTGTGATCGCTTTCCCGGGATTGCATTTCTAATGGCCCAGGATGCCATAGAGAAAGCTTGGAATATACGTCGCGAGACTTCTGCAAGGATGTCTTTGCCCTGTCGCAGTCTTCCCTTGTCCGTTCGACATCAGGTCTCCCTTCCCGGTTACCGGCGAATCCTGGTGCAGCGTCCTTCGCCTTCTCGCGCGCGGCCGTAACATCCTTCAGCGCCTGCTCCAAGTACGGGATACACTCGACAAGGCGAGTACGAAGTCGTTCCTGATCTCTCGTCACCTCACGTATCTCTTCTCGCGAATACGGGCATTGATCATGTTCCCTGGTTTGGGTCCCAGTGTTCAAAGATGCCGCTCGATCACCCTCAGTCGGCTGCGGGTTGGCTTCCAGCTCAGCTACACGAGCCTGAAGGCGGGCCATTTCAGCATCTCTTCGCCCTACTGCGGCTTCGAGTACTGCGGCGGTAGGGCCTGTTATCGTGGATCCCGCGGTGGCATTGTTCTGTCTCGAGAGCTGCTCCTCGACCTTGGCGAGTTTTTCCTCTGCCGCCTTCTTGGACTCCTCTGCCCTTTTCCTGGACTCCAAGGCCTCCTCAAAGCCGACCATTGTCCCCGTTCGTTTCTCGTTGCTCGTTCTCAGTTCAGCCATTGTCTGCGCTCTTTTCTCCTCGCTGGCTTTCAATTCGTTCCGCAGCTTAGCCAGTTGATCTTGCAGGTCAGAGTCTGTCGCAGCGCTGGTCCGGAGCCCCGGTAGCCATTGCGTGAAGGGCTTCAGCGAAATCCGGCTCGAAGGAATGCTTTGATTATTGGTCGACTGTGAGTCTTGTGCGCCGGTCGTAGAGGACTCATCTGTGGCTCCGTCACCGCCGTCCTCGGAAAGTCCAGCATCATCGCCAGTAGCAGCTCCGGCATTGTTGTCAACAGGCGATGTAGCATGATCATCGTCTTCAGGAAGAGCACCGGCACCGTCTCCGTCTCCTGCTGCTCCAGCATTATCGCCTTCGGGAGCTCCAGCATGGTCGTCGTGCTCAGGTGATCTGGTATCGTCGCTTTGGGGAAGTCCAGCGTTGTCGTCCTCGGGAGGTACAGCTCTATCCGTTCCGGGAGACTCAGCGTCCACGTCTTCTGCAGGTCCCACCTCATTGTCATCTTCGGCGGGTCCAGCATCGTTGTTGTTCGCGGAAGGTACAGTGTCGTCGTCTCCGGATGACGAATCGTCATCGCTGTCGGGTTGTTCGTCTTCTGGAGGCTGACCGTCGTCGTTCTTACCATCATCGCCATCATTACCATCATCGCCGCCGCCGCCACCATCGTTTCCGCCGCCATCTTCGCCAGGTGGAGGTGCCGGAGGATCGTCATTGGCGTGGGGGTCTTCCCAGAAAGTCCAAACGAGCAAAGCGACCATCAACACCGCTGCCAGGATCTGGAGTATCCACCACATCCACGACTCCCAGTCCACTGGCGCAGTCGAAAGAACTTTCTGGGAAGCATCCACGACCATGCGAGTGCTTGTGGTCTGAGAGTCGACGAACTTCACCTCCGGCAGCTTGGTGAACACCGTCGGCCCACACTTGTCGATCGTCTGCGTCTCCGTCTCAAACTCGGTGAGCTCGATGAACTTGGTGATTGTGCAAATCTCCGTCTCCGTCACCATCGTTGCTTCGACGGGAAGAAGCGATTTCGGCGGTTGAATTGTGCCATTGACGGCATGGTCGTGCGGTTGCACTTCCGGCAGGTGTTCGTATACATATGCGCCGATCAAGTGGCCGACGTAGAACACGCCAGGTACGGCCAAGGCGACCGCTTGATCGATGAGTTGGTCCATGTGGACGCGGTCCTCTCTTTGGTAAGTCGGGGTACCGTCAGTTCGGGGTGAATTTGTGAGACAAGCCTATGCTGGCCAGGAGGATTCTTCTCGAGTGCTGTGGGAGACGGAAATGTGTTGTTGTGTATCACTTGTTTGCGGAAGCAAAGCGACGGATCCGGCGATTGCTTCGAGAGGACGAATTGGGGACAAAGGATATGGCGAAAAAAGTTGATTTGGAAAAGTGGACAATGAAAGAAAAGACGAGATGGGGGTCAATTGATGCATTGAAGGTAATGGTACTCGAGAGGTTCTGCTGCAATTGTTCTTATTGTCCAGTCTCGATTCAATCGTGAAGTGCACTGTTTGTCTTCGGCAGTTGACGGGAGCTGGCAGATAAGATGGCAAACGGCGACGAGGACGGCAAAACCTTGGTTACAGCATGGAGAGATGATTGTTGACCATGACAATAAAAGATCGATGGAAGCAGCGAGTGTGGTTCATTCATTCACTTGCCTCCGGCCCAATTCCAAACTCAAATCTACGCTTCCTGCCTCCGAGACTCGGAATGCTCATCTCGCGCGGAGACATCTCACGACTCGTGTTCTCACAGTCGTAATCAGAACAATCTGGAAATACTCTCGCAGTCTGTCTATCATGCGTTCAGCTTGCTTATCGAACGTCCATCCTTCCGTTCTATAGAATTTAACAAGCCCTGATACCGCATATGTTCTCCCTTTATTCTGCTTCCTCCTTGATCATCCATCCTTCTGATCTTTCCTTTGTGCCCCCAAGAATCCAAAACCCTTCTCATGTCCTCCCTTTGTTCGCACTTTCTCCAAGAACCCTTCTTTGTTCTCCTACTGGTTGAAACCAGGCGGCGCATGTCTCGATGCACCCAGACCTTCCTCTTGCCGCCGCTGTTGTGGATCCGTAGGCCCTCTGCTAGCCGGCGACGATTGCCTTGGAGGACGACGACCGCTGTGCGGGTTGTTTGGACCCGTCGGAATGGTCACTGATGCAGTCGGAGGTGAGAAAGGTCGTGGAGAAGTCGAAGATTGTCCTGCTCGCGGACCGATCGGCGCATTTGGCGGAGGAACTGAAGCTTGGTCCATGGGCAGATTCCCGGTTTCGCTAGGACCTGTCGGTGCATTTGGGGGAGGGTCTGGGCCATTTGGTACCGATGCTGGCGAAGCCGGAGTGCAGGCTGAGCTGTGACTGTCCGTGTCGTGACGCCGTCCCTGAATCGGATATCGGGGTCCAGGGAGTGTGACTGCAGGTGGCTTGATGTCATCTTCTTGCGGTTCTTGACGTGTCTGCGAGAACGTATTGCCCACTGCGTCGGAGGCGTGATCTTCACCTTGATAGCTCTCGAGATCGTGCTTTGCACAATTCTCCAAACGCTTGATCCTGTCTTCAAGTTCGGTGATGTATTCGTCTTTCTGCTTGAGCTCTGCGTAAAGCGGCCGGTTATAGCGTCTCCCGCCCCTCTGACGCTTGGGCTCACCAGAAAGATCGAAGTCCTCAGTTTGGGTTGCTTGTTCTGTAACCTCCTTTGCTTGCGCGGAAGAAGCCTCTTCGGATTCCTGATTTGCGTTCCCTTCCGCTTCGCCCTGCGCAGCGACGCGGCCAAGCTTACTTGACAGATCCGCGACCTTTTGCTCAAGCTGTTCGACATGCTGTGCCAGCTGTTGCTTCATCCTATTCGCCTCGCTGAGTCGGAAATGGTAGCCAGCCTCGGGGTCGTGGAGTTGGTCGTGAAGCTCGGCACTGTGTGCCTTCTCCGTAGCGAGTTCCTCGCGCAAGACTCTGCTGGTATCCTCCAGCGCATACTTCTCCCTGTGAAGTGCCTTGTTGCGACCTTTCCCACCTCTGGCAAGACGCTTCGACTCGCCAGGGACTTCGAAGCCCTCAGCCGACTGTGCATGGAGTGCTTCTACTGCAATTTCCTTCAAATGCGCAAAGCGAGTCTTCTTTGCGGCGCGGTCCGCGGCCTGCATCATGCGTCCATGGGAGGCGCTTGCTTCAAGTTCAGCCTGCGCAGTGATACCGCCGATCTTCTCCTCCATGAGGTCGCTCTGCGCTTCCTGTGCAGCACATGCTCGAGAGAGGATGGTCTTGCAATACCAACGCCGTGCCAGCTTAGAGACGAGCTTCTGTCCTTTCTGAGCGGTCAATGCTGTAATGAGCTTCCCACGGTCTTCGCTGAGCCACTTGACTTTTTCTCTGAGCGTCTGCTTCTCCACGATCAGCTGGTCGTATTCTTTCTGGCAGCCTTCGATAGACTCGGCGAGTTCTTCTTCGAGCTGCTTCAGTTCGAGTTCGCTTGCTTGCTCGGCTGAAAGCATCTTCTGCTCGAGAAGTGCGTGTACCTCCTTCAGCGCCTCCACTTCCTTTCCATGGCGTGCAGTATCTTCTTGGCGGGCCAAGGTGTGAAGCATTTTCTCGTTATCTTGAGCAAGGGCGGCCTTCGCGACGCGCTCTGAACACTCCTTCTCGGCCTGCTGGAGCTTACGGTTGCTCTCTTGCTCGGTCAAGCGGTTGGTCTCCTTAAGGGCGTTGTTCTCTTGATTAAGCTTGCTTACTTCACGTTCGTGGCTTGTGGACTCTTCTTGGAGAATCGCGAGTCTCTTAGCAAAGTCTGCCTCGGCGCGCTGGAGCGGAAGTTTGCTCTCTTGCTGCACCGCGAGAACTTTGCTCTCGAGATCCTGATCCTCTTGCTGAAGCTCCTTCGCCTTGCGCTCGTCTGCCTCATGACGCTGCTTCTTCTCCTTCTTCAAATTGCTTTTGGTGGTCTTGTTGTTGCTGGCAGCGGCATGGACGGCCTTGCTGGGAGCGGTATCGTAGCTTGCAGCGGCAAAAGTGGCCTTGCTGCGTGCGGAAAGAGAGCAGGACAATGCGAAGAGTGCGAGAAGGGCGAACGAGATGGCGAATGGGAGGAGGTAGCTAGCTCCGCGTGGCTCGAATTCGCCGACGGTGGTAGTGGGCGGCGGGCGGATGACCTGGAGAATCTTGACAACTTCGACTTGTTGTGTCGGAGTTGGGGTGGGTGGTTGGTCGGCGAAGTATCCGAGCGCAGATGCGATGGCATCCGCGGGATTCCCAGGCGCAAGGCTTTGCGCATGTTGCGGAAGTGCTTGGGACAGGACGACGATTCCGGACGATGGGAAGAGGTAGTCGACGAAGATCTGTTTGATCTTGTGTGCGGCGGGCGCAGCGATGTGCGCAAGGCCTGCTAAAGCGGCACCTCCTGCGGAGGCCATGTCGGTGGAGGCGTGTGGTCGAATGCGGAAGATCGATTGTGGTGCGGATATTGGAGTGTTAGGAACAATGAGACACTAAGGAACAAAGAGTTGGTGTCTCAAAGCGGGAGCAAACAAAGGGAAGAGGGTGGAATTGCGGTCAAGCATCGGGCGTCGCGCGGCCCGTCACGCGTGCGTTGAAAGCTGCACTAGCAGGGGTGAAGTCTTGGCACGTGAAGTGAATGAATTTCTCCTGGTGACGTGACGGGAACAAAGTCTCTGTCGAAACGCACACCGGTGCGCAGAATATGCGTTCCTACTTTGGCGTTTTGGGAAGGCCTTCCTGTCCTGGATCCGGGTTTTCGGAATAAGCCTGCTCGGCTGGCGGCGCAGTGTGCTTTGCGTATTCCACTCGCAACGCTAGCGGCCATCATCAGCTGTAAAAAGACCGTATACCCACTCCGTTTCACCCTCCCTCGCGTTCTAGCAACCAACGGAGTCCGAATCGGCCTCTTGAACGGATCCAGTTCATATGAAGTATGTGTATAGTCCCGAAAGTGTACTGCACGAAGTTCTAGTGGCGGTTGTCATCTTGCCGGATCTGAAGTGCTCACCTAGAAAGGAAAGGGTATAAGGTCAGCGGATGTCGCAGACCGACAAAGGCCACCCGTCCGAGACACTCTCGAACCACGCAGGTCTTCTGCACTTCTGTCTCTGAAGCGTATAAGGTCAGCGGATGTCGTAGACAGTTTGGGGTGGACGAAGACCTAGCGTTGTCGGAGAATCGAGACATTCTTCGGCTCTTGCTGACCCTCCCGCCCTTCTGTCTTCTATCGTCTTTGAAGATCCCTTGAGGCGCTTCCTCCAACGTTTCTTTGCAGCTCGATTGTCCACAGGTCGTAGTGCGTCACTGCTCGAAGTAAGACCAGAGCACGATTGTATAAGGACAACCAAGACACACATCGGCACAGCAGGGTGCAGCGACGAACTCTGTGCGAACAAGGGAGGATCGCTGCATTGGAGTCTAGCAGGAATGAGAAGCCGCGGGATGAGGCACAGCGGTCGGAGCAGGAGAAACAAAAGTGAAGTTGAAGGAGAAGAGAGCAAAGAAAGACATGCAGCGAACAGAACCAGTCCAGCAGTGAGAGAGAAGGAGAGGGGGCCGGGACAAGAAAACAATATGTATAACTCTCATCGATCTGTAGCAGTCACAGCATACAAGCCCAATACTCAATAATCGAGCCTCCTTCCAAAAGCAGCAGAAACGCCAATTATGGGACCGACAAGGATGCCAGTGTCATCCTCCCTTCAGCCTGTCCCATCCCATTCCATCCAAACTGTTCATTGCAATCGTCTGTGTCCTTCTCTCTCGCCATTGTCTCATCTTTCTTATGCCACCATCCACCACGCACCTCCAAGGATACCAACCAACACCAACGCACTCAAGATACCCGCACCGGCGCGGTCCGCCGTTGTGATCTCCTTGGGCGGGTTGACAATCGAGCTGCCTCCAGTACCAGCATTGGGGTCACCAACGGATGTACCACCAGTCTTGTTACCCACAGGTCCAGCAACACTATCAATCAACGTGCTTTGAATAGCCTCCAACGCACTCATCTGCTGTCCAACACCGACATTGTTGTCAAATGTTCCGTCCCACCACTTGGAGCCACAAATCGCCCCATCGGTAGCGCTGGGCTGGCAAATCTTCGCGGCGGCGACGGCCGAGGTGCGGATGAGCGGCATGATGGTATCGTGGGTCCACGGCGCGACTTTGACGGTGGCAGCCATCCAGCGGGCAAGGTAGGCTTTAAAGGACTTTTGGTCGAGGTTGCAGTTGCCGGACGGCTCGCAGGCGACTTCGTACATGATGTTGGTGGACTCGTAGAAGAAGATGCGGGCGGCGGAGTCGAGCATGCCTTGGACGCGGACGCGCCATTGGCCTTGCTTGTCGCCGGTGGTCTTGGGGATGAGGTCAGTGGGAGAGTGTGGAGGAAGGGAAGGAGGAGATGCATACCTGATTCCACATGACGGCGGCTCCGAGGAGGTACACGCCGGCGTTGTAGGACCATTGGATGTGATTGAACTCGGAGCAGTTGAGAGTGTCGTCCGAACCGTCGTAGACTTGGTAAGTGGGATTAATAAGCCCAACCTGGTACGACCACTCCCAAGCCTTCTCTGCTTGTTCAAAGTATGTCTCGTTTTGAAGATACATGCCCATGCGTGCAGCAAGGTTGAAGAAGCATCCGTTGGAGATGGAGTTCTTGTAGTTGTAACCGTTGTTGAAGGTGAAGATCTGCCATCTCAGGCCTGTTCATTGATATGTTAGCAGTTTCGCAAGGATGCCAAGCGACCTTGCCGACTTCTAACTTACCACCACCACATGTTGTGTCGTCCCAACGAGGGATCTGAGAGTTGAGCACGGCCTGCGCCAGGTACAGCCATTGCGGCTGGTCGGCGGGCGGGTTGGGAAAGTTGACCTCCGCAGCGGACATGGCGGCCATGCCCCAGAAGGCTTGATCATCGTTTCCGAGCGATTTACTCTGGTTGGGAGGCATGTAGTTCTTGTCCGGTCCGACCTGGAATAGCATGGCCTCGGTGGTGACGGCATTGTAGGTGTCGTCGCCGGTGTAATACCAGTAATCAATGAGCGAGCCAAACATGGCTCCAGCATTCCACCAGTAGTATGGTTGTGGCAACAGACCGGGCGCATTGGGCGACTCGTCTCCCTTGTACCATGTCATCATGTTCTTTGCAATGGCGGCCGCGGCCTGTTTTGTTGACTCTTGATCATCGAGGGTGAAGTCAATGGCGCTGGCGGAGCGCGCTGCCAGCAGGGCGCCGCCGAAGAGTGCGGCGAACTTCATTGTAGCGGAGGTGGGGGATGTGTAGGGAGTGCGATGGGTGGTGAGGTCTCTGCGATCGCTGTCGCAGGCGGAAGAGGAGGGTCGCGCAGTCGAAGTTCCGCGCGTCTGAACGGGGCGAAGTTAAATGTGGAGAAACGGGCGAGGAGGTCGGCAGTAGCGATCGAGGGGCGATTCGACGGAGTGGCGCTGGGAAACGAGCGTATGTCGAGACCGTCGGTTGTGGGGAGGGGGTGGTGGTAAGGATAGAGGGAGGAGTGGAGGAGTAGTGAAGGATGTTTGGTGGTGGCGGGTTTCTGGTTGTCGGCATCGCAGAGCCAAGGTGTTGCTCAGGGACAAGGCGAATCAGAGAGATCATGTCAAGTTCACGTGACATTGGTGGCGGGCTGGTGTTTAGGGCAGGCAAAAGCTTGCACAATGGTACGGAAATAGATCTCAAATATATTGACACAACGCAGGTACCCCATGCTGTGTCTGCAATGATGATTCTGCCCCAAGATGACCTCCGCTGTCATCTGTCAGTGTCACAGTGCTACTCAGATGCTCTACGGAAGATGTCGACCGCTGAGTCGCATTGCAACTTTCCGGCTTCTCGAAATCCGTCTCGTACCGTCGTATTCGGCCACGCGTTCAACCAGCGCTTGGCGAAGGAAGAAGGATTGCGGAGGAGAGACACGATCACATCACTGACATACCGCAGAGATGGGAGTTTTCATCAATCAAATTGGCACGGTACGCTACTGTGAGTGAGCTGTCCCCAAATGTTGCTCGTGCTGTCTGGAGGAAGATGGTCCATCTCGGCTCAATAACTCCTCCATGTGTTCAAGCAATCTTCGCCTTCCGCAAGTCCTGAGCTACGCGTCTTGCCAGCCGAGTCTCTCGCCAACTGCCATCTGGAACTGGCTCTCGTGAGCTTGCCTCCAAAGACGCTGTCGAGCTTCGTCGACATCACTGCCACCGCGCTCACAACTCAATGACCTCCGCCCAAGCTTCCATCTTTCGATCCGTCTCTTCCAACGCTGGAACGATGCCCTTGAACAGCTTCGCTGCAAACACCGGAGGGACAGCATTCCCAATCTGCTTTCGAACGCTCGTCACACCGCCGTAGAAGCGATGGTCTGCGCTGAACCCTTGCAGCTGAGCCAACTCTTGCAAATTGAAGTCTCGGCGGCCACTCGGGTGGTAGTTGTTCTTTGACTTGCCTCCGCCGCTGGTGATACAGCCTCGGAGAGCTTGGTTTGGATCGAAGGATGGAAGGCTGCGGCGCACAGCGTGCCCCATCACTCCAGGTGGGTGACGGGGCACTTGGGCAAGGATGTCTTCGATTGTGACTGGAGCTTTAAGACCGGGTGCCTCACCGTGGGTGATTTCTGGGAACGATGGGAGGGTTTGACCTGGGCATGCTGCGATGGTGATCACACGTGGACGAGCCTGAGCGTTGCCGTAGTCTGCGAAGTTGAGCAGCGACCAGCGTACGGAGTAGCCGGCTTCTACGAGCTCGAAGATCTGACCGCGGAGATGCTGGCCGTCCGACCTCGTCATGATCCCAGCAACTTGCTCCAGCGTAACGATGCGTGGCTTGGCCTTGCGTAGAATCAGACCAAACGAGCCGTAGGCGACTGAGATGTTCTTTGCGTCCTGTTCGGGGTTTGTTTGGCGATTGAGCAAGGAGTGGCCCTGGCATGGGAAGCTGATGTGCATAACATCCACGATGTCTGCAACTGTAGGTGCGCTCGTAGCGAAAGCGCTGATATCCGTCTGTTGAACCAAATTACGGGCGAAGTTCAACTTCATGGTCTTGCACGCATCCGGCCACAAGTCGATGAGGTAGTTCAGCTTCAGCCCAGCCTTCTTCGCACCCGCAGAAGTGCCGCCTGCGCCAGCACAAAGGTCTGCATATGTGAAGTCTGGTCGACGAGTACGGATCGATGTTACCTCTTCGGTGACTTTGTGGGTTCTGCGCTCCTGGCTGCCGTCGTCGCCGAGGACCGTGACGGACTTGGTTGTGTGGCGAACTGTCTTCTTCTCGACGACCTTCTGCTTCTTGCCAAATTGATTGAGTCTACGCTCAAAGCTCTCGAACATGTCATCGTCATCGTCTTCGCTGTCGTCGATGGTGATGACTTCTTGAGTGCGCTTGCGCTTCGTCGTCGGAGCTGCGTTGGAAGTCGACTTGGACTTGGGTGATGCGCCCTGAGCGCTTGCACGAGTGCTTGCAAAGCCGCCTCGAAACAGCTCGAACTTCCGCTCAGCTGTGATGCTGGCTCCGAAGTCACACTCATCTGGCTCCAGCTCGCGAATCTGGAAAGCGACGACCTTCTTCTTCTTGGTATCAACCTCCTCGATGTACTTCCATCTACAAAACAGATCTCCTTTCTCTTCCGCCTCCTTCCAATCTTCCTTCGGGTAGAATTCGCCCCGTGTTCGGCCACTCAGCTCCGTGCGTGACTTGTTTGCGAACGTGAGGTTGCGCACGAGTCCCACTTGATTGAGGCGTCGGACCTCTAACGTGCTGTCGAGTGAAGTGGTTGCGGAACCATGACGGATCCTAAGCATCGCGCAGATTTCGTTCTTCTTGTTCGGGAGGAGGGTGTGGAGGAGACCCTGATAGTCTTTTGAAACGGACTCTTTCCTGTCCACATCGCGGTGACGCTTCAGGAGAATGCCGTGAAGGTAGACTGTGCCAGAGAGATCTTTGGTGATGAGACGAATGCGTAAGAAGGCTGTGTACTCGTGGCCAATTCCTGCGTCTGTGCACTCCACAGTGTCGTCGCGGCGAATGCGGACACCGAACATCGTTGTGGCATATTCAACCTGTTCGTGACTCCTCGGAATCCCAGCGCCGATGACCTGTGCACTGACGGAGCTGACTTCTCTCTGAAAGTGTGCTTGTTCGCGTAGTCCATCATCTTCATCTTCTTCAGTGAGATCGATTGGAGTTCCGGTATCAGGTGCATCGCCGCCGTCGTCTTCTGGATCGGAGTCCGAGATGTCGATCTGTTCAACGCCACGAGCGATTCTCCGGTACCCGTCACCTGGCTCGGTACCGCTTGCGTCACCTTCATCTTCGCTGTCGGAGAAGAGTGACAATACTGGACCACCACGTGGACGAGGAAGTGCAGCGCGGGATCGATCGATGCGGCCCAGCATACCTCGCGGGCTGGGCTGCTGAAAAGCGTAGTTGCCTGTCATTGTGACCGAGCCCGCAGTGTAGGGAATGTTGTTCGTGGTTTGCGCGCGGTCGTGCAGCGAAGTAAGGTGGTCGTGGTGTCGGTGTCGAGGAGGAGAAGGAGAGTTGCTCGTGATTGTTGTCGATGCGAGATGATGATGATGAAAGTCTCGCTTGTTCGAGACTTGTCGCCGGTGACGGGCGGATTGTAAGAAGAAGTGAAGTAAAGTGAAGTGCGACCAGGAAGGGACGTCACTAAGAAAGGTGGAAGGGACAATGGAACCATCCAGCCGATGTTGTGACGGTGATGGTACAAGAGACCAAGTGATGTCTTGTTCGAGTCGTGCGCAGAAGAAGAGAGGAGAGGAAGTGAGGGTCGAAATGAAGACGAAGACGTCGCTCGAGGAGCGTTTGAAAACTTGCAGGTGAAAGCGAGCAAACGCAGCAGGTGGGGCAGGCGAGAACCCGCATCTTCAATTGCATAAAGCGAACGATGCGGCACAGGGAGCTTGCGACAGCAGCATATCACTTCGTAGCGCAGAAATGGTACGTGGAAACGAATGTTGAGGAGTAAAGAGAAGAGGCTGAGCTTACGGAGTGGTGGTCAGGCTTACGGAGACCAGACTTACGCCTGAAGCGAGGAGATACGGGCAGTGAGGCATGTGATGGGGTGTACATGCCGTTGTCTGATGAGACGACCACTCTCATCGAGGCACTGGAGCAAGTGTATCAATCCGTCTCTTTACAGCGGATTCAGATGCAGGACGCCGGCTCTTCCCTGTTTCCCGAGTACTGCCGTGGCATCGTTGGACAGTGTTTAGTGCAGAGACCGTCCAGATGAATACTTGGTGTATTGACGGCCATGGTGATGGAAGTGATGCGTGGGAGGTGTATCGATGGAAGAAGTGAAGTGTGAAGAGGAGGTTGATGTTCACACCTGCAGACGAGACTGACGTGCCCCACTTCTTCAAAGACCACCGGCCGATTCTGTCCCGGTTCGCGGAGACCTCAGATTTAGATTTTCTCCCAAAACCCGAAACTTCACAAAAGATGTCCAACCCACTCCCACCAAAAGGCTGTCCAGCATACGGCACATCTCGCAATGAACGGCTCAGTCTGAAAGACAGCGCGAGACACTTACTCCGCGACGTCGACCGCGAGACCTCAATCGCACCAGCAATTCCTCCTTGAAGATCATTGAATTTTGAGACCGAGGTGAGTAGCTTCGCGTGAACATCTCTTTGGAAGCCTTCGAGCTCCTCGTATGATGAATTGAGTATTACTTTTAGATGTTAGACTTGGGATCTTTGATGACCGGAACAAGCTCTTCCTGATCGACGACAAATTCCTTCAAAATCACGGCATGAAACCTTTCACTGGCATGTACTGACTGATAAAAGATAGAAAAGGGTCGAATCTCCTCACACACTCCTCTTCCACCTTTCCACGATCCTCCAACATGTGTGGAATCCTCGCCGTCATCCTCGCCTCCACGTCCGCGGACGCTGCGCCAGAACTCCACCAAGCCCTCTACTACCTCCAACATCGCGGACAAGATGCATGCGGCATTGCAACATGCTCGACAGGAGGAAAGTTCTACCAATGCAAGGGCAACGGTCTCGCATCCAAGGTCTTCAACGAGGGAAAGAGAGTGCAAGATTTGCCAGGATACATGGGATTGGGTCATTTGAGATATCCAACTGCCGGCAGCAGCGCGAACGCCGAAGCACAACCCTTCTACGTCAACTCTCCGTACGGCATCTGCTTCACGCACAATGGCAACTTGATCAATGCGCCGGAGTTGAGAGAATACTTGGACAAGGAGGCGCACAGGCACATCAACACGGAGTCGGACAGTGAACTCATGTTGAACATTTTTGCCGATGAGCTCAACACCACTGGCAAGGCTCGCATTAACTCCGCGGATTGCTTCGAGGCGTTGAAGAGAATGTACGGAAGATTGAGAGGTGGCTGGGCATGCACGGCGATGTTGGCTGGATTCGGGCTTATTGGGTTCCGCGACTCCTACGGCATTCGTCCCATGGTGCTCGGCGAGAGACCTTCCCTGGACGTTGAAGGTGGGATGGACTATATGATGGCATCCGAGTCTGTTGCTCTCAGCCAGAACGGATACAGTAATATCAAGGACATCCTCCCAGGCCAAGCTGTGATCATTGAAAAGGGCAAAGCACCAGTCTTTTGCCAAGTCGAAGAGCAAAAGGACTACGCTCCTGACATCTTCGAATATGTCTACTTCGCCCGACCGGAAAGCACAATCGACGGCATCTCCGTCCACCGCAGCCGTCAACTCATGGGCTACCGCCTGGCTGATACCATTCAAAAACAACTAGGCCCGGAGATCCTCAAGGAAATCGACGCCGTGATTCCCATCCCTGAAACCTCCCTCGTCTCCGCCTACGCCGTCTCAAAACACCTCAAGAAACCCTACTGCCAAGGCTTCATCAAGAATCGCTACATCTTCCGCACATTCATCATGCCCTCGCAACGAGCCCGACAACGCGGCGTCCGCGCAAAACTCAACGCCATCCCATCTGAGTTCGCCGGAAAATGCGTCCTCCTCGTCGACGACTCCATCGTCCGCGGCACAACCTCCCGAGAAATCGTCAACATGGCCAGAGAAGCCGGCGCTCGCAAAGTCTACTTCAGCAGCTGCGCGCCGCCCATCACACACGCACACATCTACGGCATCGACCTCGCAAGTCAAGACGAGCTGGTCGCACACCACCGCACACTGGAGGATATCTCCGACCACATCGGCGCCGACAAGGTCATCTACCAAGACCTGGAAGATCTCAAGTCGGCTTGCGCGCAAGCGAGTCCGAGGGAGAATCAACGCTTTGAGGTGGGTGTGTTCTGCGGCACGTACGTCACACCCGTCGCGAAGGATTACTTTCAGCATTTGGAGCGCATTCGCGGCGAGACGAAGAAGATGAAGGTCATGGAGAAGGCGGTGCAGGCTGTGGTGCATGGTACTGCGACGAATAAGGAGATTAAGATGGCCGCGAATGGAGTGGACGTTGATGATCGGGGGGAGGTCGTTGCTAGGGATAGCGGCTCTGATGGTGAGTTCCCCTTCACACCCTACTTACGCCCAGAAGAAGGGCCGAACGGACTTGTACTGACTGACAATGCTGTAGGTGAAGGACGTCTACCCAAACGCGAGCGTGTTGACAGGCTTTCTCGCGGCAACAGCTTTGTTGAAGGAGAAGGCGACAAGCGTCAGCGGAGGTCGTCTTCTGAGGAGAAGAAGCCTGCCAATGGCGATAGTCAGGATATTGCGATTTGGAATATCAATGATAATGAGCATCGTTGATGGATGGGCAGGAGGAGGATGATTGGGCTGAGACGGAGTTCTGGGTTGGAGGAATCTCCCGGTCTCTGTAGATTCTGCTAGTTGAAGTGCGCGAGCACTATGAAAGGTCGGATATGGGGCCTTCTGGATCGAGCACTTCACAATACGATGCTGTACAGTTGAGATAGCTGTACTTGTTGTAAAGCATATCGCTCTGCCTTCTCGAATCTGGCCACTTCTCGGGCAGATCTCGAGACTACCGTGTAATATAATCTATATGCCGCCTCCGGCCAATCAGAGCGACCCGCCCCACTTTTATATTCGAAACTCCGACGTCAACTTCGACCTTCAACTTTGACGAGGCGAACCTCAAATGAACTCCAACATCGACATAACAACAGCATTCTACACGGCAGTCTTTCCTCGTGCCGAAGAGCGCGAGAAGCTGTGGAAGAGAGACCATGGCGCGCAGGAAGCGTGCGTACTTCATCCTCCGAGAAATGTTCTCATTCACTTGCACTTTCCATTGCGAATTGTGAAGAAATGGCGGAGAGATTGAACATTCGTTGACTTTTTTTTGGGACTTTAGAGGCTGCGAGAAAACTTGGTGGAGCGAAAGCGTGAGTCCTGCGTCCTGACCATGTAGTATTGCTGCGCTCGACCACTGACAATTCTCACAGTGACCCTCTTGCGAAGTTCGCGAATGAGACCGAGGAGCGAAGTATGTTGACTCACCAATGGCGTCCATGCTAGGCAACCGCAGTTCGAATGCCAACATAGGGATTGGGACACTGCTGATCAATGCTTTGAATGCAGAGGCATTTTTCGCCAACAGGCAAGCGGCGAGGGAGAGGACGAAACAAGACAAGATCAACCGCAAGGCGAACAAGGCTAGGAAGGCCGCGAACATTGCTGCCAATGGCGGAGGAAAGCAATCGAATGGCAATCCCAACAAAATCACCCTTCCAGGCCAGGATCCGGATCAGAACATGAACCCACATGCGGGGTTGACCAAGAAACAGAAGAAGGCGCTGAACAAAGCTTCCCAGGAGCAGGAGCAGCAGAGCAACCTAGTCGTGCCTCCAGGTTTGTCCAAGAAACAGAAAAAAGCGCAAGCTCGTCAGCAGGAGGCCGCTCGGGAAAAGAAGGAGCAGGAGCAATTGAAGCAGGATCCAATGTACGAGCCGAGCGACTCGGGGGCTCAACAGGACCATCAGATGAAGGGCAGTGGAGAAGGAGACGACGAGTATGAGCCTCCCGAAACAGAAGAAGTCACCAAGCGAGTCACCAGATCGCAAGTCTCAACTCTTCCACGGCGCCCTGCGAAACTGAGAGCACAAGACATCCACACCGAGGCTGGCCAGCAGGAGAAGCAGGAAGTGCAAGTGCAGATTCAGCGCCCGTTTCGGCAATTTCACGCGGACACCCCAGCACTGGTGAGTGACCCCATCCCAGCTTCAGCGGACATGGCAGGGCGGCAAGGTCAATTGGCCATATGCGAGGCATGGAAGCAGTGTTGGAAGTCTTCCACGCTGCTGGTGCACGCTGGAACTCCAACCGTCGATACCAGAGCTATCAAGATCGAAGCAGAGACTGACCGAGCGAACGAGCAGCTTCAGCGAGAGCTGGACCAAGCAGCGGCCAACCCAGACAACGCCTCATCCTCCAACCAGATGCAAACAACACATGTGAGTGGTCCTGAGCAATCTCTGCGAAGACTGAACTCGTGGCAACTGAGGAACGCCCCGCCGGAGAAAACGGAGCGCGGGCGAGCTATCCACGCTGTGCAGGTAGGGGGCGACATCATCTTCAAGACCACCATGCAGCTCCAACAAGAAGCTGACCAAGCCTATATTCAGTCGCAGGGCTCGCAGACTCCAGCAGCTCATCCCGTGGACGCCTCATCATCAAACCCTCCCAACAACGTGGGCGACAAGAATACGAATCGAGAGGCGAAGAAAAAGGCTCGCTCAGATGCCCGAGTTGTGATGCGAGCTGAGAAGCGGCGAAAGAAGAAGGAGCAGCGTGAGGCCGACAAGAGAGCACAAGGCGCCGCAAGTGTTCCTTCGCAACCGCCAAAACCCCGCTACATCCAAATGCTCGCCGAGGAGGAGAAGAAGATTGTGCAAGATGAAATCAATGGACTGATGGTCGACGGAAAGGCCGTGTCGAAGAAAGCTCTACAAGTCGCGGAGTCTGTTCGATACCAAGAGTTGGCCGAGAAGGGCGTCGTGATGGCCAATTTTGAGCTCATGAAGGGGCGCACGACGTTTCCACTCGACTTCTGGGAGGACCTGGCAGGAACGAAGATGGCTGCCATGTCGAGAGGTGTGGGCATGCACATGTGAATGAGCATGACGTGGGGAAAGATTTTCTGCATGGCTCGGTCTGGCGATGACCTTGAGCATGGCGTTTTGGGAAGGTTTGAGATGTACAACGACGGATCAAGCTCAAGGGCTGAGCTTCACGACAAAGGTGCATAAGGAAGGGTGACCTCTTTGGAGGAACGGAGTTTGCATTGTGTTGGGCTCATTTGGGCTTGCGCTTGAGGAGAAGCATGCTTTCTACGTCCTCAGCACACGGAGCTGAGGATATTCTGGTCATGGCATCCATCGTGGCAGCATTTCGCAGCAGCGAGGCGGGCTTCTGTGCTCTCATACGAAAGTACTCGCAACCGAATATCTGGATTTCTTCCGCTGGCTCTCACAGTAAGTGTGTTTCACCTTCGCATCGTAAATTCCAGAACCTGCTTTCATTCACGTCACGTATTCCGCCAACAGCATATCTAGATCAATGTACCAATTTCTGTGTCCACCAAGAGTCAGCCAAGGGCGCACCTGCTAAGTCTCCTTGAACGGTTGCCTGGGGCGGGAATGTTTTGCGCAAGCGCTAGCGCCGAATGTCGCGAGACAGCGACGTGAAGCCCAAACAACAAGTCCCCCTCCATCGACTTTCTCCTTCTTCATCTCATCAACCTCTTCCTCCTTCTTCATCTCGTTTCATTACACTTCAGCATCTCAGCTTCATTGCTCATCACGTCGGACCCTACAACCACGATGGCGCACTGGTGGGCGATGAATCAACGCGATAAAGGCGGCGGCAGCAGTGCGAATGGTTTCGGTCAGATCACGCAGCCAGAGAAGAGTGTCTCTCGAGGTATGCTGGAGCGATGGTGTCGTCTGTTTCTTCGACCGATCATTCCCTCGCTGCGCAGATACTGACTCACTTTGGCAGATACTTCCATGACCGATACCTTCACCACTGCTCCGCAGCCTGACGAATCCCGCGATCTCGGCCTAATGGCGTCCATACATGCTCCGAAGCATGCGCCGACCGGAGACAGTGGTCTTCGGCATACTGAGGCGCAATCAGCGACGAAGCAGCAGCCTATGGTCGGCAATGGCTTTCACGCTGCTGCAACACGTCCGCTCGAGCACCCGCCGCTGCTGTCGGGGCAGAAATACCGCCTCTTCAACCCCGCTCCAGACAGTGCTCCCAAGCGTGTCTTCGCTATACCTTCACCATCGGGTCAACATCAAATTCAGGAGCTCGGCTTTGGCAAAGGTGGCGGCCTGAGCCAGGAGATCAAGGACACCCTAGTGGAGGTGCCTGCGCCTGACCGCGCGACTGTTGGCACGATCTACGAGATCAAGCCGGACGGTACCGCTGTACCCGTCCTATTCACACCGGCGGATACCGTCTGGTACCAGCCGCGCGGAGGCAGCGTTCTGAGTCCCTACTTGGGATTCACAGGTGTGCGCAGTGATGCATCCGCTCGCAGCACGGCCATCGTTCCGGCTACAGCTACAGTGCTTCAGCCACAAAGCGCGAACTCAAGCGCGGGTGGGATCGGTGTGCCGTCGATGTCTGTGTCCTCGGCTGGCCAGCAAGCTACGAGCAGTGACTTCTGGAAGCAGTGCGCTATGAAGGTGGCCCCGAAGCCGTCTCTATTTGGCTTTGCAGCTGAACAGCAAGTCACTGCGAAGTTGGATCCAAAGGCGACTCCGTTCGTCTTCCCAGCTGGCCAGCACACTGCGAGCACTGCCTTCTCTCAGCAGAATGTGGCCAGTAGCTTTGGCGTGCCATCGTCTTCCGTTTCCCAGACTGGCCAACATGCTGTGAGCAACCCCTTCACACAGCAAGCTGCTGCAAAGGTCGACTCCAAGCCAGCGACATTCTCGTTCAGTTCGGACTACAAGACTTGCCAGCCGTCCACGTACACCAGCCAGCAGCCGGCGTCCAGTTCCGGGCAGCCATCTACCTCATGGTTTGGGCAGCCGTCTGCTCGCCCAGCGACTGCTTTCGGACAGACGGTCGGGACCTTCTTCGGTCGGCCAGTTGTTCTGCCTCCTGGATCGACCTGGTCGTTCGAACGGCCATCGCAGCCTTCGCAGCCTTCCCCATCGCAGCCCTCCTCATCTGCAATGCAGCCGCCAGCCATGTCAGACACTGCTGCGCGCCGCAGGGAAGGCGATTCGAGTCAAGCACTTCAGCACAGTTCTCCAAAGTCAATCAAGCAAGAGCTCGAGGACGGCGAGATCCTGGACCTCAGTCCGTGGAGCAGACGGAGTGAGATGCAGCCTCGCTCGCCAGCGCCCTTCAAGTTCAATCCGCCCGCCTTGGTTCCCGCTCCACAGCCCGCTCCACAGCCCGCTGCACAGTCCGCTGCACGTCAACCCATTCCCCAGTCCGTTCTGCGTCAAGCGGACAAAGTGCACAATGACAACTTCGACGACAATGTGGGAAAGCAGCGCCAATCTTTGCGTAAAATTGCAGCAGACAAGATCAGGGCCAAAAAGGGTAGTCTCCAGGTCGTGATCAAGGCGTGGGAGAGCGTGCTGCAGGAGATGAGGCGGAACGGGTTGGGTTTCAACGACTCAAAGGCTGCGACGGCTCCAAAGGCTGCGACGGTTCCAAAGGCTCCGGACCCAAAGTCTACGAAGAAACGCAAGCAGCGCGGCCAAGCGCACAACGTCGTATCTCACAGTGAAGCCCATGAGCTGGCTCGTGAGACGGCACGGGAGGAGAGGAACAGCAGACAGATGTTCCAGGCCATGGCCTCGCAGCTGCAACAAAGTCGCGGCGAGCAGCAACAGCGTCAATCCCACCCAAGTTCATACGAGAGTGCGCAGCAGAGAGATGACAGGCTGAGATCTCAAGCGCTGTTCAGCAGACAACTTCACCAGGACAGAAGAGATGAGCAGAAGCGTCAATTGCGCCTTCGGCAGAACGAGGAGGGCCGCTGGTGAATGGGAGGAGATACTGGGGCGGAAATACCAATGTCGGCGGAGTTGCGTTTTCGGTATTCGCGGCCGTCAGCGGTGCTCAGAGTCAGCGGTCTTTGCTGGAGAATGGGCCAACAGACTGGACGAATCTTGTTCAGAGGTGTCAGTCAGGTTTCATTCTTGTGGCGGCAACCCCAGTTGCGACTGCATAGCTCATTTTTGGACCGATCGGGTCCGGAGGAAGACGGGAGATGTCTCCTAGGCTAACAATTTGCTTTAAGAACAACAATCACGATTGCACACTGTCAGTAGTCTGTCGGTTGCATTCACATCTTCATCCTTGGAGCGGCTTCCTCTCGACAGTCTTTCCGCCCTCGTGATTGTGCTGCTGATGAGAACTCTCCTCAAGGAAACCTCGCTGATGCTGTGCAAATAAGTTTGTCACGTCTCCGCAGTTCGCCGTGTCTCGATTGTAGCATCGACTCGGAGAAGATTGTCACTTGCAACAGCGATGGTGATCGTACTGCGCTGTTCTTCTGTACTGACCAGAACGATTTGGTGTCGGCCACGGCTGAGGAGGTGGGATACTCTGATAACAACAATTGTGTGAGCATCAAGCTCAAGTCTGTTGCTGTGTAAGCGGGCAGGTGGAGTAGTTGGAGGTGGAAAGGTTGAGGATGTCCTGGAGGTGGTGAGGATGAAACGATACGCATGACTGGCCATTGGTGGTCTGATCGGATGCGTTCTCGTTTATTTCGTAGTCTTTTTCCTGTAATCATTGGATTCAATACACATACCGTGCTTCACTTCGTGTCTTGATTTCCTTGTTTCTGATCCTCCGTCGACCTTGGTTCACGGGGTATATCGGAACCCCTCCAGGCCCGCCAGTATAACCTCTCCCCTATCAGCTCGGCGATTCTGCCATCTCAACACCACCGTCGTGATGGCAGCCAGCCCGACCGCGAGTCCGTTCGCCGCCATACAAGCAACGAGACCAGGAACATAAGCCGGAGCATCCTACCACATACATGAGCAAACTGCACCGATGCTCCGCTCACAGCAAAAGAAGCACTCACCTGCTGTCGAAACACCAAACTCGAATAGATCCCCGCCACAGCGCTGAGCATGATCATCACCGCCGTCGCCACCGCTCTCTTCCCATCGCCCCGCAGATTATTCGTCATCCACGCCATGCTCGTGACCACCAATCCTGTTCCGCCCGCATACCCGAGAAAAGTCCCCGCGTATCGAGCCCAGGGATTACCGAGGAAGCCCGTCATGCACAGACCGAGGATGCCGAGCAGGGCTTGCAGGATGTTGGGGACGCCGCGCGTGTGGAGCCGGTCGGCGAGGATGGAGATTGGGATGACGGTCAGGATGGAGAAGACGGGGGGGAACGCCGTGAGGACAAAGGAGAGGGATTGGGAGAAGCCGAGGCTGTTGCGGAGGATGATGGGGAGGAAGAGGGAGAAGGCGTAGGTTGCGCTTGGGACGGAGGGGGGTTAGTATGCCGAAGGGATTGTGGATTGATGGGAGGTGGGAGCGGCTTACGCGGCGCCGGCGAAGTACATCATGCTGAAGGAGTAGATCTTCCAGTCGCAGCAAGTGCTCAGCACGACTTGCAATGTCATTCTCGCGTGCGCATCGTCCGCACCGCGGTCGTGTTCCAACCTCGCTTCGACAAACTTCTTCTCGTCCTCGGAGAGAAATTTGTTTCGCGGCGAATTGGGAAAGTCGACGATGATGAAGTACGCCAGTACACCGAATAGGACGGTGATGGAGCCCTCGATGATGTAGATCCATCTCCAGCCCGAATAGGACGATACTCGCTCCAGTTGGGTGAGACCGTAAGCGAGGATGTTGGCGAACCCAGAAAGCGCCGTGGCCGTCATGAAAAAGGCCGAGAGGCGCTTTTGGAGTTCGAAGCGTTTGTACCAGGAGGAGATGAGGTAGATGCAGCCTGGGTAGAAGCCCTGAATATATGTCAGCCGACGATACCTTGTGTTCTAGGAGGAAGACCGTCCTACCGCTTCAAGAAGTCCCAACATCACTCGTAATACCACCAATGTCTGCCATGATTGAGCGAAACCGATCCCAAGGCTGATCAGTCCCCATGCCACTGCGATACCAGACAGCAGTTTCGCCGGGCCCACTTTGCGGATGAGAGCGTTGGAAGGGATTTCGAGTAAGATGTAGCCCACAAAGAAGATCTGTCCGCGTTGGTACCAACTTCACATCTTGCGGACAACGACACAGGACCTACCAGCAACGCCAAGCTCGCTCTGCTTCCAACATCCAAGCCCAGGTCCTCGTCGAGCCCTGAAATCCTCGCCACGGAAATGTTGTTGCGGTCGACGAGAGAGATGGTATATCTGTACGAAGCAGCCGAGTCAGCCGTGGCTCAAACAGCCAGCAGGGGGTGGAAAAAGGGAGACGGAGCCTCGACAAAGCTCGAATGAACCATCCCTCAAAAGTGCTGCAGTCCTCCACCGTGACCAGTACTCACAGGGCTCCAAGAATGGGCAGCAGACGCCAGTCAATCTGACGGAGAACTCGCTTCTCGAAATGGCGGTCGATGAGATACTCCGGGTCAGGACTGGCGAGCGAGAAAGATGGCGATTGCGTCTCCTTCTCGCCAGGACCTGACATGGTGGTCGAACGCGTGGTCTCGTGGCCACAAGCACTGCCGACGCTCTGAAAATTGCGACGTCTGGTTAAAAAAGTTCCGTCCGTACGAGCTGTCACTCCGGATATGCAGTCGAGATGTGCCTGTGATGGAAGTCTTTCCTTTCCATATTGGCAAGGGAGCACAAGGTCATGAACCATACAAAAAAGTACATGAGCTTACTCACTCCCCATGAACACGATTACTCCCTCCCCCCCCCCCCCCCCCCCGCCCGCCCACCATGACGCGGGATCAAGTAGCACTGCCGATCGACGCCCTCGAAAGGCCCAGTGATATCCTATCGATCGTTACCCAAAACGGCAAACACAGAACCGAATCATCGTGCATGCGGGATTTTTTTCGTTCAAAGTTCAATCCCTCCCCCTCTCCCGTCGTCATGGCGTAAAGCACCAGGACCTCGAGGCGCATTTGGTCGCGGCTTGCATCGGATGAGGTCCACCCAGCGAGTACCTCGTATCTATAGCAGGCGGTCGTCGAGACGAACATGGCTCTCCTGTTGGTCCGCGACCCCCGAGAGAGAGAGAGAGAGCTCGACAAATACACTTCGTTGAGCTCGAAAATTTGGCCGCTTCGCTGGCTTTTCATGAGCCCGGTGGAGTTTTGGTCCCTGCGGGCGGAATTCTCGTCTTCCTCGCAACCGGAGGACGTAGTAGGTAGCCAGCATGCATTGGGATTAACCAGATCAGAACGCCGATGAGTCGACCATTGGCATAAGGAGGTAGATTCGCCTCGAAGATTCGGAAAGAGGCACAAAATTCCGAGGTGATAATGCTCGTAGATATCCCCATGCCACATGTCCAGCTTTCTCCACAGGCTACTATGTACAGTATCATCCAGGGGAGGGTAATCATCTCCATCATCTTCTTCCCCCAAGAGGGAGTCGAATCATCATGCCAAAAGTCCTCAAATCGTCATCATCTCATCTCATCTCAACCCTCTTCCCTCTCCCCAAACCGTGCCCTCCACCGGCCCCTTCCCTTCCCCGTCTCCACATCCCCATCAACATCGTCAAACCCGTCCTTTCCACCAGGCATCTCATCCTCCCCTTCCTTCCCAGCCATCTCCCTCAACCTCTGCCCCACCACTCGATCCTTCTCCATTTCCTGCCAAAGCTGCACGCTCCCTACATCCTCCCCTTCACCCTTCCCTCCCGCCCCAGGTAGTCTCACCACGAATCCCCACGTCGCGAGCGTCTTACACGCAGCCGCCCAGCCTGCTTCCGCCACAGCTAGGACTGCAAATGCCAAAATCAGCGTCGCCCACCAATTCCAATCCGCGCCGAAACCATGTTGGAAGCCACCCTTCACGTCAAAGGGACTGAGGTTATCGTTGTATATCCCCGACAAGAATCCCGACCACGCCCACCACCCGCCTGTGGTAATAGCAAAGGAGATCCCCACGATGAGCGTCTTGTACCTCGTCTCCAAGATCAGACATTTGTAATTCGTCCACATGATGCCCAGGGAGAAAACAAGTTGTCCCAATGCGTAAGTATTCCGATCCGACATGAACGGCAACACGCCCCAAAAGGCCCAGCTGACGATCCACAATACCACCCCTTGCGCGACGCCGTGGATCATCCACATGCTACACATGGGGAGGTTGAGACCGCGGTTGAGTTGGCCGAAGGAATACAACTCCGGCACGGCGAGGAGAGTGGTGGGTTTGAGATCCTGTTCGAAGATACCCGGTACGATGACGGCGAGGGAGGTGAAGAGTGTGTTGAGGACGGTGAGGGACCAGGCTTCGTAGAGGGAGGAGCCGGTGTAGCCAGCGTGGCGGGAGTACATGAGTTGACCCATGTAGAAGAAGACTTCTTTCCAGAAGGTCATGAGGATGAACTTTGCTGTGCGGAGATACTGGTATCGTCCGTGGACGAGGAGGAGGCGTTGGAGGAAGCGGAATTGTGCGATGGAGAAGTCGGCGACGCGGGCGGCTTGTAGGCCTTCTTTACCGGAGAGACCGATGCCGACGTGCGCGGCTTGGATCATGGCGATGTCGTTTGCTCCGTCGCCAATTGCGAGGGTGAGGCCTGGGAGTCGGGCGCGGATGGCGGTGACGATGAAGGCCTTTTGCGCTGGACTGGAGCGGCAGACGATGACGCTCTCGGTGGTTGGGATGGTGGTTGTGAAGAAGTGGTGTTTCATCTTGGGGTCCTCGGTGATGGCGGAGAGAGTCTGACCATCGATGACGACGACGCGGTGGAGTGTTGGGTCGAGAGGGATTGAACGGAGCTGAGTATAGAGGTCGGGTTTGGTGGAGTCGAGGATGGAGATGTGCGAGGTCGGTTGGCATATCCGAGCGGAGTGGGCGATGTTGATGGCGGTCTCGCGCTTGTCGCCTGTGAGCATCCAGATGCGGATGTTGGCGCGCTAGAGGAGAAGGTATGGTCAGTTGAAGTGTTCGCAGCAGTCGCGTATGGTGTTTGGGAGCTGGCAGGGCATGCCAACAATTTTGCCATGTCTCCTGGCCACCCATCGTACATGTACGGCGCAGCGAGCCGGCTAGACACGCTGTAAAGCCTGCCATGCGGTGTGTCCACCCATGATAGATGTACGGCTCGCAGAGCCGCCAGGACACGTTAGTTGACATGTCTTGCCAGCTGCCCGTTGACCGTACATGCACAGAAAAGTAGGCTGGCAAGACATGCCAAAAAGCCTGCCATGCCAGCTGACCGCCCACCGTACATGTACGGCCCAGTAAGCCGGCACGACAGAAGCCAGCGATGCAGCGAAGTCTTCTGTCCGCCCGGGATTCAAGAATGCACTCACCCTCAACCTCTCCACCGTCTCCGGCACCCCCTTCTGCAACTTATCCTCAATAGCACTCGCGCCCAACAACCCCAAGTCCCCCTCAATCACCTCGCCCGCAGCCTCCACCTTCGCCTCCCTCCCCACCAAACTCGTCGTGGCCTCCGAATACACCTTCTTCCACGCCAGATATTCTCCTTCTTCAAGATACTTGTGCGCAAACAACAGGGTCCGGAGTCCCTCGCTTGCGAAAGCGTCGATGTGTTCGAAGCAGCGGGTGAACATGACTTCGTCGGAGACGGATTCAAAGGTGTGGAGGTCTTGTTGGAGGGAGCGGCGGATGTCGATGCTGGGGCTGGGGCGGCGGGAGGAGGGGATTTCGAGGGTGGGACGACCAATGTGGAGGGAGCGGCGGAGGGACTTGGAGCGACGGGCGTCGATGGAGGCGGAGCGGATGTCCAATGAATTTCCGCCGCGGCCGCGGATGAGATTCAGACTTGGTCGACCTCCGGTGAAGCTGATTCTCTCATTCTGCTCGCTTCGACGAGCGGCATCGCGGGCTACAAGAGCGAAGTATGGCAGTCAGCAGATGTCTCAGATTTTGATGGGACGACGAAGGTAATCCCGCTCGAACTGCACGGCACGAAGTGCACTCCAGTGCCTTGGAGTGTGCAGTCTGAGCTGGAGAACGACTCTTCCAGTCTGGGTTGCTTACCTGTGTCAACACTCCTCCTCACCTCCCCCTCCATCCTCTCCGCAAGCCTCGCCTGCCTCAACCGCGGAATAACCGCACTATCCGCCCCCTTACAAACCAACCAAACTCTCCCATCCGGACACCTCACCACAATACTCATGCGCTTCCTCTTCGACGTAAACTCAATCACCTCGAGAATCTCATACCTCTCCTCGACCGCCTTCCCATCCGCGCTCCTCACGCGCAAGCGAATCGTCTGCGAAGAGCGGTTGGTGAGGAGATATCCGAGATCCTGGGCGGCGCGGACGAGGGCGAGTTCGTCGGGTGAGGAGGCTTGAAAGTCGGTTTTGCCGTTGGGTTTTATTTCGGGGAGGGCGGTGTGGCAGATGGCGAGGCTGAGGAGGAATTCTTTGGCTTTGAGGGCGACGGCGGAGGTGGGCTGGCGGTGGATGATTTGGATGAGTTCTTGTGTGGTTCGTTCGGCTTGGGGACGTGGACGGCTCTCTGATCTGCGGTATGCGGAGGAATGTCGGGGTTCCGATGATGCTTCACTGCTGGATGGGCCGGAGCTGGTGATCTCGCGCTCTTCGATTACTATCGCAGGAGTCGGGCCAGTTGGCTTTCCGCCTTTCGCAGAGACCTTGATATCTCGTGCATCCGGAGCGGCGTCGAGTGGTAGGGACTGTGTTGGCAACGGAGAGTCGTTCCCATGCATCCAGACAATTCCGCCCAGACTAATTCCTCGAAATCGCATGACGTTTTCGGTCAAAGTTCCCGTCTTGTCCGACAAGACGTAGCTGATCTGGCCCAGGTTCTCCTGCAATATTGTCAGTCCCATCGCTTTACATAACCTCTTCCCGACTCACCAAAATGGTATTAGTATTGCAAGTCATCGGCGTATTGCTCTCCGCACAGTACATCTTGACATCTCCCTGTACCATCAACATCTGCCCAATCTTGACGATCTCCAAACTGATATACAACGCCAGCGGGATGATGTTGTTGTACATGATCAAAAACCCGACGATAATCTGCTTGAACTCCGGCGCTGCGTCTTTCAAGTACCACGCATCCTTTTCGTACCGTTCGTGCCAGAGGAGGTAGCCACCGGCACACCCAACTGCGAGGGAGACAACGTATACAATGAGCGAGAGCACGACTTGGTTGGCGTATTTTTCGAGTCGTGGGATCTTTGCCGTTGGGTGGTGGTTGGCGTTCATCCGAATCTTGCACTCTTCGCCAGTGTTGATGACCAAACCGTAGGCGTGGGTAGTATTGCGGAGGACGCTGCCTCGATAGACGACTTCGTTCATCGTTAGTGGCAGGGTCGTGCCTTTAACCGTAACCTTGCCATTGAAGTCGTAGAGATTCGGATTCGGGTCTTCCAGGACAAACTCCACATCTGCACGCTTGATGTCGCTGACAGTGCCGCAGACGTTTGACAATATCGGCAGAGCCTGTTTAGGCTTGAGATTCGTCTCGCCGTCCAGCGCCATGGTCTCGATGTATGCGACTCCATTCTCGCCTGTGCTGTTCAACAGGATGATATCCGCTGGAATGGGGTCGTCTCTTTTCAATCTTAACACATCCCCAACCCGGATGTTCTGCCATTTCGTTTTGCTCCAGGCGAAACTGTCGTCTTCGTCCAGTTCATGCTCTTCGACCTTTTCGTTTTCCTTGCTCTTCGACTGCCACGGCAGAGACCCTTTTGGTATAACGTTCCTCAACCTCTGCAGAATCCCATCTCTTGTCAGGACGAAACCAGCACTATTCTTTGCGCGAAGGACCGTCGCCAGAGTGTTGTTCTCCACCACGTCCATCCGGTGCCTGCAGAAATCATCGTAGCCCTCCTTGATCACCGTCAAGATGATGAAGAAGGCCAAGGGGAGAATCGTCGTGTAGTTTCCCGTTGTACTCAGGCCGGGAATAGTCTGTGGCACTCCAATACACAAAAAATAAAAGTTACTCAACCGCGTAACCTGAAAAAACAGCTGTTTCGGCACAAAGTCATAAACCGTATACCTCGAACTGCGTATACTGTTCGAAATAAACGCATGTCCTCTCCTCTCATCCACCAACGCCCTATCGCTCGCCGGACACAAGGGTACACGTCGTCCATCGATCGACGGTGGCAGCGGTTTCTGTCGCAAGACGAGTTCCACAAAGTATCGCTGGTATTTTTGCTGGGCGGGGAGTTGGATCGTGCGCTTGAACCAGGAGTGTTTGGCGGATTCTTCGGCCCAGGTGGTGGCGGAGGGGTCGGGCATTGTCGTCGAGGAAATGGCGGCCGTGGAGGGTTGGGGGAGGGGTGGGATTGGGGTTTAGCGTGCGGTGGACATGGTGAGGGTGTTGTAGCGACGGTGGGAGGGCGGGGTGCTGGAGGGAGGGAGGAAGCACACGGGTGAACGACAGCGACAGTGAGGCGGTGGAGGGGGTGGAGGAGGAAGAAGAAGAAGAAGGTGGTGAAGTGGCCATCTCGACTCTCTCCAAGGAACGGCCAGCAGGGTCAATCCCTCGAAAATGTGGGGTGGACTGGGGTCGCAGCCCATCAAAGTTCGGCCCCAATTCTTTGATGGGAATTTTGACGGGCTGGAAGAAGAAGATGCCGCGCGGCAGGATTGTACGAGCATTTCCGTCGGGTGTTGGGGTGGTATGCTTGCTGGAGGCGACATCTGTTTCGATATGATGTTATCACGATCGATCTGCTTCCACGATATTCTCCCCGAGCATCTCTTCGCTTCGTTTCATGCGAATCAAGCTCCGAGAACAAGGTTTGACTCCGGCCACGTGCGAAATCTAGATCCCTCCGAGGGTTTTGGTGGGCTATTTCAGGCTAAAGAGACCATGAGGTAATAAGGCTGAGGTGGACGACTGCTCTTCGATTACGACATTCGCTGCCCCAGACGCATTAGCATTAAACAATGTAAGAGACGTCGTCGTTGACAATCAATCTACAGCACAGCTTTGTAATGTGCCTCAGGCATCGATCGCAGAAGAAGTGGATCTCATCGCGATCGAATTTGCATGTGACAGCCAGATGTGAAGTGAAGCAAACAACACAACACGACGACATAAAACTGCTACACCCCCAAACGCTTCCGCAACACGACAGTACAACAGCGGAGTCTGTCGTATACACAGCACCAGAATTGCTATCGTATACTCGGGGTAGGATAATCTCTTCCACCTCCTTCATCCATCCTCTTCGCGCTCTTCGTCCAGGAATACAGCACCACTTACCTCCAGCAAGACTTTTTCTCCCTCGCTCAGCGCATAGAGGAGAATTTTCGCATTCACTTCCCGCGCACATCTGCGGCCCGCCCTTCCGCCGCTGCCAGCCGAGCAAACCGAGAAAACTTCATCTCCGTATTCACCAACTCCATTCTCCTCCTCTCTCTCTCTCTCTCCCTCTCCCTCTCTCTCTTCCTCCTTCACGTTCTTTCTGCGCATCGACTTCCTCTCTTTCAATCTTCTGCGTCGAAACTCAGCAAGCGCATACGGAAGACTCGACTTGTCTGAACAAGAGAAGGAAAGCAAATTGAAGCTTGCAGCCAGCCGCATCCAACCGTCGAATTCTCGGAGAAGACGGCAGTCATGCCGACTAACAACGATTCTCGGACGAGCGTGTCACCGCAACCAGCTCCAGCATCTCGTGGCAAGCCTTCCGCTCGAACTACCGCACCCAACTCTTCGTTCCACTTCCGCCTATCTTTCGAAGCTGGCCACGGCCCTTCACCTCTGCGCAACGAGATCAAAGAGCCTCCCATGCCCAAACCCACTCGATCCGTCAAGCGCCACATCAAGCGCACACCCGACCACGCATCTGATCAGCGCTCGACCATCAACAACAGCGACACCGTCGGGCAAGGATCTAGTCCCACACCCTCCGACAAGATCAACACCGCAATCGGCACCACGATCCCTCAACTGCAGACCGCAGTGAGAAAGCAACCTCCACACCACCACTCCACCGATCCACCCAGCACACCGACCTTTCCAGACTTCGCGCTCCCTTCAACCTCCTTCTCCCTCCCCTCCAACTCACCTATCTCCACGATCCCCGACCGAACCCTCTACCACCTCTCCCCCACCGCCCGTCAGCTCCAACTCTCTCTCCGCCAACAAGCCCGCGAAGACCAAGACCGTCTTCACCTCGAAATCTCTCTCCCCAATCAACTCTCCTCGTCCTCTGAGCTTCGTCGGCGTCCGCTACCACCTACGCTTGGTCAGCGTCGTCATGCGGCTCTCGTGAGGGAGACTTTGCGGAGTGAGGCTGAGGCGGTGGAGCGCGAGGCTGAGGATGAATTGGAGGACCAGCGGAGGGCGGAGCTCGCTTCCTTGAAGAGGCTTGAGAGGTCTAGCTCCAAGTCGAGAAACGAGGTCAACGAGGACTCGGACCGGGTGAACTCAACTCTCCCGATGTCCGGCAGCCTCCACTCCCTCACCTCCTCCATCTTCCGCTCTCCCCGCCGCGCTTCCCGACCGAGCAAACCATCGGGAGAACCGCTCTCTGAATGGGACTTGGGCTGCGGAGAGGTCGAGAAGGGAGAGGTGGATGAGACGAGCAGATGGATGAAGGAGCTGAGTCGCTCGTTGGAGAGCTGTGGGGTTGAGGGAGGAGGAGGTGGAGGAGGTGGAGGAGGTGGGAGAGGGAGAGGGAGGACGGGGAGCGGGAGGAGAGAAGGACTGTGGGAAGGACCGTGGGAATGAGAGTAGCGGCGAAGAGGTAATGGGGATGTCGTTGGAGGAAGCGATTGCGGAGGCGATGAAGGAGACTTCTGGTGCTGTTGGTGGGGAGCAAGGCGGTGGGGGCGAGGTCGTGGGTACGAAGAAGGTTGGTGGAAAGGAGAGTGGAGAGTGGGTCGAGGTGGACGAGGAGGACTTGGACGGGGAGTGGGAAGAAGTTAAAGGGGAGTGAAGTTGGGATACGAGAGGCGTTGGAGAATCGAGGTTGGAAGAGATAACTTGTAAATTGGCAGAGAAGACTGTGCGACAACCAGGCAGATACTGTGCCATTGGAAACGAACACATTGGTTCCTGTCGCCAGCTAGAAATGGAGTCAGCGAAGCAGAAAACTCGGATCAGAGCACACAACATCCACCCCAACAGAATTCGAAACCACATACCTCTAAATCTTCCCCTCTTGCCTGAGAGCCCTCCACTCCCCCTCCAACATCCCCAACCTAAACTCCCCCCACCACCGTCCCTGACTGAAAATACTCTCCCTCGTAAACCCCTCCTTAACCTGTACCTCATCGTCAGCACCCCCTCTCCTCCCTTTCCCCGCAAGAAAGGATAGCACTCACAAACCCCAACCGCTCATACAACCGATCCGCCCCCGAATTGAATTCAAAACTCCCAATCTCCACGCGATGCAGTCCCATCGTCTGGAATGCGAATTCTAACCCCCAGCGGATCGCTTCCGTGCCGTGACCTTGACCTTGATACTGCGGGAGGATGTTGATTCCGATGCCCGCGTTTCTGTGATGAGACCTTTGAGCTACCTGGGTCAATGTGAGGGCGCCGATGGGCTTGGGCTTCGCGTCCGAGGTGGAGGAGGTGGAGGAGGTATCCTCGGGTGCCAGGCAAATGAGGACGCCGAGTAAAGCACCGTCGAGGAATTCTCGGAACGAAGTGATGCGTTTGGCGTTTTGGGGGAGGGGGATGAAATAGGCGGCGTTCATAAGGTTGAGGGAATGGGTGTTGAGTTCGGCGAGGAAGGGTTCATCGGAGACTTCGCAGGCGCGGAAAGTGAGGTTTTGGGTGCGCCAGAGGGAGGCCATGCTAGTGGTGGTGGTGGTGCAGTGTGTGGGAGAGGCGGAATGGCAGGTACGCGAGGTCCGGGTGTCGAATATATCGTTCTTCTTAGGTATATGGCTCACGATGGCTCATATGGACTTGCACGAAGGTCGGAGGAGTTCCTCTCTAGACGGGCTGAACTACGGGGATTGGATGAGATGTCTCGTGGGCTGACTCACTCGGGGACAAGGTCAGCAAGAGGGATACATACCTTAAGACTCCTGGCTGAGATGTTCGACCTCGCTCCCTCACCTGACCCTCCCATCCCGAAGGATTCAAGATCCGGGCTGTGGCGAACGAGAAGGATCGAGGCTTTTGCTACATTCGCTGCCTCACATTGGGGACACCACGAACGAGCAGAGTGACAAGAGGTCAAGTCCAAGACCAAAAGCTCCCCCTGTTCCCTCCCCTCAAGCATTATCCGGGACTTATACGGCAAAAACCAGGATCGCGATATATCCGAGGTTTTAGCCTTTCCACCTGCGCCACACTTGGAACGTCGTTCCTGCATGTCGCTCAGCCTCACATGTTTGGAAGACCTGAACTGGGTTGTGGGATGGAAACTTGAGACGGTACCTGTATCTGGTATATTTGGGATACAGTATTTGGGGGTCGGACACACGTTTTGTGAGGGATCAAGGGGGAGAGGGGTGTTGTCCTGGGAAACAGATCCAAGCCTTGGTTCTGCTTTGTCGACAAGTACGGCGACGCAGGACAAAGGTTTAGGAAGAAGCGGAGCGGAAGGAGTATATGCCCGTCCTCTGAGCTGGAAAAGGGCATGCGTTTCATGTAGATGATGCACGAACGAGTTCTGATCGAGCCGTACAGTATGATCTCTCGCAACGTCGGTGGCGTACGTGTTGCTATTGCAGATGCCGAAGTCTTGATTGAGAGGCTTCCACAGCAGGTTCCGCCTCGATGCCGTTTCAGTGTATGCATATACTACGCGACCGTCCAATAGCGTACATCATACTCGATGCAGCAGTGAATTCTACATCGAGTTGACTTCGCATGTGACCGAATGACGAAGGACCAACCACCCACTTTGATTTCCCTTCAAAATGCCTTGAAATAGACCCCCATTTTTCCAAGTCCCGCGGCAAATCTCATCAGCCACACGCTCGGTCTACCTCCCATCTCCCATCCATCTCCCATGTGCGCACTAACCCATGGCCTTACCGTAGTCGACCGACCATCTCCCCCTCCTCCACACACTCTGCCGACCCGACATCTTGCCCACGCGACGCACAATAGCGACAACACCACCATGACCTAGGCCTCCCTCCTCTCCCTACCCACCGCAATCATGGCCTACGACCAAGGCGCCTCCTACGAACCGCCTCGCAGACACTACTACCAAGCGCCGCCCTCCAATCCCGCCTTGACCGCACCGCAGAACGAGTACGCCGACTACGCCAGTTCGCCGTATGATGACTACCAGCAGGGTGGATATGGCGGTGGGTATGGCGGACCTCAGGACTACCACCAGCCTCAGAATGGTGGATATGATGGCTACGGCCACGGCATGAACCATGCGCACGAGCCGGTGTATCACGAGTCGCAGCATGGAGGGTATGGTCAAGGATATCAGCAGGAGCCAGATCGGTCGTATGATCCGAGGTATCAGCCGAGAGCGCAGAGAGGGCCTCCGCCGGTCCAGGCGCAGAGAGGACCTCCACCAGTTCAGGCGCAAAGAGGACCTCCGCCGTCGCAAGTACAAAGAGGGCCTCCTCCACTTCAGGCGCAAAGAGGACCTCCTCCACCTCAGGTGCAACGAGGACCGCCTCCGCCGCAAGTGCAACCTGTATACCACCCGGATCCTCGCGACCAGCCTCGCCAAAACGGCTATCCGCAACAACAGAATGCCTACCCACCACAGCAGAACGGACATCCACAACAAAGACCGAGAGACCAATATGAAGAGCCACAACATGCGTCACGCGCTCCTCCGCCTCAAAGAGCGGACGCCATGGCAGAATGGAAGGCGAGAGAGAAGGAAAAGTTCGCCAAGCGTAACCTAACACCCCAAGCGATGCCGCTGGACAATGCATTCCCCACATTTCCCAAGAAGAATGAGGACAAATCGGTAGGAGCAGCGTCACGCGGGAGTCCGGAGAAGGGTCGTACTGAACCATCTGCCAATTCGAGACCTCCGGAAAACGGTCACAGAGAAGAGCAGCGTACCTCCGCTCAAAATGGCAGACCTCCAATGGAGCGAGCTGGTTCGGCTCCTGATGCGAACTATGAACGGCAGAGTGGTGCACAGCGACACTATCAAGAAGAAAGGCCCTTTAGTGAACCTGAGCTTGAGCATGCTGTTCATGAACAGTATCCTGCTCAGTGGCCGATGGTAGAGTCGCAACCACCTCAGCAGCCACAAGCAGCAGCGAGACCACAACAGGAGGGGCAATATGAACAAAGGAAGCCAGTCAACGGATATGGTGGTAGTCCGCCCAAACCGCCGCAGAATTTGACCGTTGACACAAGACGACAGCCTGGATATGGTGAACACCAACCTTTGAGCGCGGGCATCATTCCTCCTCGTCCTTCCACCTCACAAGCGCAAAGACCGCCAGCCGATTCATACGCGCAAGACAACATCTCTCCGCAATCCGCCAAGCCATGGTCGCCAAATGATGTCACAAAACGATCTCACACCATCAGTGCCATCTACGACGACTATGCCGCAGTACCCCACGAGCACGATCCAATGCCGCCAATGCCGGATCAGTACAACAGACAGCCGGCAAATCGAATGGAGGAGATTGAGTCTGAGATGCCCGACTTTGACAGTGCCGCGCCTGGACAGACTTCTCTCGCGCAGAAGAGGACAGAAGGTCAAGCTCAACGGCCGGCTGATGTCATGCAATCGACAGTATCTCTACCCTTGCCTGGTGTGAGAAATGCACCCACGCCAGCTCAATTTCCACAGTCTCGTTCTGCGTATGATTTGGGTCATCATCAACAACCGGCATATGATCAATCTGGAAGGCCAACGCCAGGCCCGCCGCAACCTCGAGCTCCTCCCCAGCGAGGCGCAACAGATCCATACGCGAATAGTGCCCCAATGCAGCAGGGTCAGGGGCCTCCCTACGATATGCCGTATCGAGGTCCGCCACCTCATGCCGCAAATCAAGGATATGGAAGAGGTGGGCCGATGCCTCCGCGAGCTCCTTTTGCGCATGAGCCGCCTGTGAGGAGATCGCTGGACGATGGGAGGCAGGGTCCACGTCGGCAGGGTCCTCCTCCTGGTCCGCAACGTTTTGATCAGTATGGTCGTCCTTTGAGACCTCCTCCTGGTGGACTGCCTCCTGGTGGACTGCCGCCTGGTGGACTGCCGCCTGGTGGAATGCCTCCTGGTGGAATGCCTCGTCCGGATATGGACCGGGCACTGACGAGTCCTGGTGGATGGGATGGCCGAGGTCCCGGAAGTGCGCCACCGCTTAGGCAAGGAATGAGACCACCGCCAGGCGGTCCAGGCGGTCCTCCGAATGGTGCTCCTCTAACGAAGATGCGTTCCGCTGATAGCCCGTCCACACCCATCAACCCCGATGCGCTACCTTCACACCCTGTCCCAGTCCGACCTGGTTTGATGGGCCCACCAGGCGGAGGTCCACCACCTAAGCCTCCTCCAGTTAGGAACTACAACGGTGGACCGCAATCCTCACAACCACCTCCCACCCCAACATCAACCGCACCTCCCTCTCACCAACGCGGCCCTTCAATCGACTCCCACCGACCCGTCACCCACGCCGAACTCGATCAACTCCGCACCTCCGCCGACTCCACCAACTCCCCCAAAACCGGCCTCCTCCTGGTCAAAAAACTCGTCGAAGCCGCCTCCGTCCTCGCCAACGAAGGTGGCCGCGCCGACCGTGCTACCACCATCAAAAACGCCGAACGCTACACCCTCGACGCCCACAAACGCCTCAAAAAGCTTGTCGCAGCCCAATACCCCGAAGCCCAATTCTACCTCGCCGACGCCTACGGCTGCGGCCTTCTCGGCCTCGAACCCGACACCAAAGAAGCCTTCAAACTCTACCAAGCCGCTGCCAAAGCGGGCCACCCACAAGCCGCCTACCGCACCGCCGTCTGCTGCGAAATCGGCGCGGAGGAAGGCGGAGGAACCTCCCGCGACTACCCGAAGGCTGTACAATGGTACCGTCGCGCGGCCGCTTTGGGAGACCCCGCGGCCATGTACAAACTCGGCGCGATCTTGTTAAAGTCCCTCCTCGGCCAACAACGCAACGTCGCCGAAGCCGTCACCTGGCTGAAACGTGGAGCCGAGAGAGCCGACGCCGAACACCCCCACGCCCTCCACGAACTCGCTACGCTCTACGAGTCCGCCAACACCGACCCGGAAGTCCGCGCCAAGGTTTTGCCAGACGACACCCACGCGCGAGACCTCTACCTCCGCGCGGGACAACTCGGCTACAAGTTCTCGCAATTCCGCCTCGGCCAGGCGTTTGAATACGGGACCCTCGGTCTCCCCATCGACAACCGCCAGTCGATATCTTGGTACACGAAAGCGGCGGCGCAAGGGGAACATAAAGCGGAACTCGCGTTGTCGGGGTGGTACCTGACGGGCGCGGAGGGGGTGTTGGAACACAGTGAGCAAGAAGCGTATTTGTGGGCGCGCAAGGCGGCGGTCAGTGAGCCGCCGTTGCCGAAGGCGATGTTTGCCATGGGCTATTTTGCGGAGAATGGAATTGGGTGTGAGAGGAGTAGTGAGGAGGGGAGGAAGTGGTATGGGCGGGCGGCTTGTAAGTGACATCTTGAAGAGGTATGAGGCTGGTTTGCTGACTTGTGACTTCTAGCGCATAAATTTCCCAAGGCGATTGAACGGTTGGAGGAATTGAAGAGGAGTGGGGGCAAGAACGCGCCGCCTGCGAGGCCGGTGAATGGGAAGTTGTCGAGGAAGGAGGGGAAGAGGGATCAGAAGAGGGATGAGGAGAATTGTGTTGTCATGTGAAGGGTTGAAAGAGACAGACTCATCGACATGGTACCGCGGTTCGAGGATGGGAAGGGTATTGCTGTCTCTTCTTTGGGACTTGGCGAGGCGTTCTTGGTGTTCAGCTGGACACATCACCGTCCGGATGCAGGGTCTGTATTGTGCTGCATTGCGAGGAATTTTCTTGGAAGGGTGTATGTTCGGGAGATACAATAGGCGACAACCATATATTTCTGGTCGGCTTCCCGCCTCTGTCGGGCTTTTTGCTACATTTGCAAGACGATCTGATGGTAATTCTGCTTATAGCCAGCTTCTCTTCCTGCGTTCATGTTTGTCGATATCATACTCATGTCCTACGCATTGTTGATTCACTTGCTTCCCGCTTACGAAGTCTTCTTCACCCTAGATGATGTGTTTCACATGCAAGTCTTGGCCTTTTGGCCCCCAAATGGGTCGTCTCCAAGGTTTCCTCGTGCGACAGCCGCAGCCGTTTTCCGTCCCGAGAGCTGCTGCACGGACGCGTGCTGCGAGACGACAACTCAACTTTCGACTGAACTTCTTTTCGTGACCAAAACATCAAACTCGACATTCACTTCCTTTTCATTTCGTCTTGTGCTGGAGGACATTGCACTTCACGAAAAAGTCACTCTTTTGCCCACTCCAGACAGATACACCAACCTCATCCTAACCGCGAACCTTCCCTCTACAACACCACCTCCCACCACAACACCACAACACCACACAATGTTCCCACCCCGCCCTCCCCGCGCCGGCGTCCAAATCCACGCCGTCCCCGACTCCGAACGCGCCATCGACCCCACCGGCCGCAAACTCCCCTGGGGTTACGAGTACTCCACCGCTCCACCGCCCACCACCGACTCGACCAAATCCCGCGACCCACCTCTCGAACGCGGCCCCTTCGGCCGATCCATGCGCAGAAGTCGCTCGGGGTTGAGTCGAAGTCGATCAAAGACGGCGGAACCGAGGAGGGAAGAGGATCGCCAACGAGCGGAGAACTTGGTGTTTGAAGATAATGTGTTTGGGGCGTTGAAGAAAATTGGAGGAGGGAATGGTGGGAAAGAGGAGGGAGGAGATGGAGAGGGGGAGGGTGTGGGTGTGAAGGGTGTGGGTGCAGCAGTGCAGACGGTGGACGCGGAAGCCGAACCGACGGAAGTGTTCCTCTATGGATTTGGAGCGGATACACAATGGGCCGCCATTGACTTTTACGAACGCGTGTCGAATGCAGTCGTGTTGGAGGATTATCCGCGTACGTCCTCCGGCGCGCCGCACACCGCGAGGCGGATGGCGGGAGGGAGTTTGAGCCGCGCGGCGATGCGGAAGAAGAATAAATTCGCGGGAGGGGAGCACTGGATCAAAGTCACGTTTTCGTCCCGCGAGGGGGCGGAGTTGGCGGTCGCGAGGTCCCCGCATGTGATTAAGGGGTATTTGGTGTATTGTGAGCCGTGGACGGGACGGGGACCACAGAGGGACGAGGCGGTTGTGGCGACGGGGGCGGGGGCGCAGATTACGAGTGATGTGTTGCCGGTGAGTTTTTCGACGGAGGATCCTTTTGCGAGGAGGGTGGGCGATGGGCAGGAGGAGAGTCCGCAGAGTTCGAATACGGCGAGTTCGGCTACGGTGACGGGCGGGAGGATGGAGGGGAGTGAAATGCAGCAGGTCGATCGTCCGCCATGGTCGGCTCCGTGGGGTGGAAGCCAGTTGCGGAATACACAAGACTCGCCGGCGGAATCTTCCACCCTGCAAAACTCCTCTTCGACGACATCCGCTCTAGACCGACAATCCCGCACGGCACCAGTCCAACGCCTCACCACCGCCGCGCCCTCTTCCTCCTCCCTCAATGCTCCAATGACACCCCGCCGCTCTCGCATCGAAGGCGCCACTCGAGCGACCGTGCTCCCGATGGAAATGGCTCTCGCGCCGAAGGCTCCGAAAGCAAGTTGGAGTAGCTGGCTGGGTGCCGGGGAGGTGTTGGGCAGTGTGGTGCCGCGCATGGAGGATGGAGTTACGTTTGATTGGGAACGCGCGGGGTGGTATTGGAGGGTGGTTTGGTTGTGTGATCGGTGGTTGGGGACGGAGTTTTTGGGGGGTAGGGATGGGGAATGATTGTGACGAGACTGGAAGATGGCGGGATGCGAGGACGCTACATTGATGCGGTTGTGTGCGTGGGTGGGATTCGTGGAGCGATTCTGGCCCGGTGGATTGCAGCACGACTTTGGCAGCGCCGGGGCTTATGCCTACATGACTGACTTTGACCAAGACGGGCTCGAAGGAGAGAGCAGGTGCTGCAAGCGGTTGCCGCACATTTTCCCACCACGGTCCACCACTGCAGGAAAGGGGGATGTAAACGAAACAATGTGTGCACAATGAGAATTGCAATTACTGAAATGGACGGCTTCTACCACGTTACCTCTTGAGGGAAATAACAACAACCACAAGAGAAGTGAATGGTCAAATCAGGAAAATCGACGGAGATTGGAAGTAAGAATATCGAACATCGAAGTGGCTATCTATACGCGGAGCTTCGCCTCTCGATCACGATGAGACTTGCAACGACCTGTGCAGACTGAAACCCTGCTTTGAGAATATGAACAGGAAATGGAAGGCTGTCCTGGCTGACTACGTGTTTGGTTCACGAAGCTTGCATTTTCTAGTTTTTCCTACGTCCTGCTTTCTACGCAGCCTTTCTATTCACAAACTTCTCTGGGCGTGGTATCATATAAAAAGAAAAGCATCGTTTTTGGGCAGTTTCAGACCGAGCTTATCCGAGTGGCAGGCGTTGAATCTCTCGCGCCTGGTCAATATCGTGTCTCGCTGTAGCATCTCTCATGGCCGGACTCGTTTTTTTGGGGGGGGGGGGTTTGTCGAACTGGTGTGCTTTTTCAAGTGCAATGCAGCTCGCCGTTGGCGTGGGTGTGGCAGTTCTGTTTTTCGAGGAGATCGGTCAGTGGGACGGGTTTTCATGAAGACGTGGACGACGAGATGGGGGAACTCACCTCTCCCCCGGCTGCTGGCGCTGCGGATGTTGCTGCTGCTGCTGCGGGTTCGGTGGTCGTTGCGTCGGAGCAGTGCACCGTGCCGTCGGAGTGGGTGTGGCAGTCCTGCGAGGGTGGTCGGTTACATTTGCATACCCAAGTCGAGGAACTCGAGGAGATCAACTCACCTGTCCAGCCGGCGCATCCGTCACCGCCGCCGCGGTAGCAGTCATCGACGTGCTCATCGACATCGCAGTCGACGTCGTCGTCGCAGCCGCCGCTCCATGTCCCCCAGCCCCCTCCATCTCCTCCTCCGTCACCGGCTCCTGACTCCCGGGACACCCGACCCCCGGATAAATCACATCGTAAGCATACGCCTCCAGCGCGAAAAACTGCAATCCATCCGAATCGTGCGTGGCATTCGGACTCCCCTGTTTCGCGGCCGTGACGATCCCCGCCCACCCTTCGGCGTAGTGGTCGATGTAGCCGTTGGCTCCGCCGTACGCGGGCATGTGGTACAGACGGTGGATGAGGTCGGAGCCCCAGTAGAGGGTGCGGGAACCCGTGCGGACGGTGTAGCCCTGGGAACAGATTTGCGAGAGGTGTTGGCGGGAGGTGTAGGAGAGGGGACAGATGACGGTTTCGTGCGTGCCGTTGGGGCCGCGGTAGTGGCCGGCCCATTCGTCTATAAAACCGCCGAGGTGTTAGAGAGTGAAGCGAGCGGAAGGATGGGCAGGGAGGGGGGAGGGAAGACATACCGGGAAACGCCGCACAATTCCCATCCGGATCATCACATCTAAACGTGGCTCCCGCTCGATCTCCGCTGATGATGATGTCGTATGCGCCCGCGGCTTCGAACGGAGGGGCGTTGCCGAAGTATTTGCGGTAGACTTCGGAGGTGTTGCCCCAGCGGTTGATGTGGGATTTGGCGTGGGTGGCGAGGAGGACGGCTTCGTCGAGGCCTGGGAAAAGGGTCAGCGATGTTCGTTCGGACGACAACGGTGATGCAGATTAGGCGTCGTAGGTTTTGTATCTTTGGGAGACTTGCCGGCTTGGAGTTGGAGGCGTTCGGAGGAGTTGCAGGAAGGGTGGATTTGCCATTCGTTGACGGCGCCGGAGTTCCAGGGAGCGGCTTGGAGGACTTCAAAGGGAGCCTGGCGGGTCTCGAGGGTTGGAGGAGAGATGGGGGCTGGAAGGACGGCGGCGGAGGCGCCGATGGCGGTGAGGAGGAGGGAGGTCAACATCTCGGATGGATGATTGATTTGAAGAAGAGTGAGGTGATGGATGTTTGGCGAGGGTTGGAATCGGGAAGGGGAGAAGGTGGAGAATTGGTTCTTATACCAACACTGCCTAGATCTTGCGTGCTCGGGCTGCTCCTCAACGATCGCCGTCATGCTGCCTTTCCGAGGTCGTACTGCTTCGTTCCCACGCATCGACCATCTTGGCGAAGCCTCGAAACCATCACAGTCACCCACGCTTTTGCCGGTGCTTTTTCCGGTCGACTTCCTCATGCGGAAGACGAGTGAGGTCGAACTTGTCCACTCACGAAGCCTTAGCGTTGGACGGCCTGCTCGCCAAGGATACCAAGACACCAAGGCGATGGGAGAAAAACCTGGTGTCCATCAAGGTGTTCTTCGGTCGATGCAGGTTCATGCAACAGCAGAATGTTCCTTCGGTGGCGGCATGTTGAGGGCTGGGCAGGGTTCGGAGTTGTCCGATTTTGTGCAGGTCGCAGTCGCAAACACCATGTGCATGTGGGATACACCTTGTTGGCTGGAATGAGGCCGGCCAGACCGAGGACCTGCGCGTGTGGTTCGTCACTGCACGTGGGATGGGGCTTGTTCGCATGGTATGGTGACTATGGTGAGACCGGTTCTCGGGCGTCGGCCTCGTGGCACAGCAGAGCTGGGGTTGTGTGGAGGGCATGCTCGGTACGGCCGATGAGGCGGCTCCGAATGATCGGGTCGACCCTCATCGTTGATTGCATTGATGATCTGGTCGTCGGTCTTGGAAAAGCGGATGATACCAACCCTCGCATCTATGTTGGGTCGATCGTTGACAGTTGGACGATGGCAGAGTCGGAACTCTGTCAAGGACGACAGTTGTCTCTCCCACAGCTGACACAAGACCATGACGGGCTGTTCGATCCATCCATCAATCACCGTCAGAAAGCGACGACTCAACACCAACGATGTCGTGGGCAGTTGCGACGAAGTCCAAGACATGAAGTCCACTTCGCCAAGCATGTCTTGATCTCTTGGACACCTTGATGGAAACCTCACTCACCGTTTCGAGACATCACTCCGTCTCACTTCACAATTCTAGAACAATTAACCGACTCTTTGCCCAATGGGAAAACGACTTCGGATGTCCTTACCTGAAGCAAACCCCCACGGCGGTACTATGCCACCGCATCGCTCCTCCAAACGGCCGTAGCCAAGACTTCACCCGTGGGACATCAAGGTATTGCTTGTCCTCTGGGCACACGGATCCTACGGGAGTGGGCAACATGAACAAGCAGCCAAGCTTAGTGGGATGCGGCTAAGTTTGCATAACGTGGACACCATGATGAGGGCGGGAGTGGTGTACTGCCGAAAATGCGTCCATTCATATGTCGTTGATATAGACTTCTTCTGGAGGACTTCTTGACTGCCCGGACTATCACCCAGCACAACGACAAAGATGCTTCGGAACACACTCATCCTCGCGACTTTGGCCTTGACCGGCGCATATGCGCAGACGTCTTCACCAGCACGAACGACATACACCGGCTGCAGCACAGAAACGATCGATGGACAGGCCGTCTATGGTTGCTTTGGACCAAATGGCTCGAGGACGCCGTTCTCGACGATAGCAGTATCGACTCCAGCGATCACTGCAGCTTCAGTATCTGCGACTGCGACTGCGACCGGCCAGACGACGGCTGTCACGAGCTGCACTGCTTTGGCGACGGACGATGTGCAATGTCTGAACGGCGCTGGATCGACTGTCCGGGTCGAGTACACTCCCACAGCAACGGAGGATGTGCCTGCACAATTCACCGGCTGCCATGAGCATGACGGTGAAGGCTTGTATGTATCGTGAGCCACAGTGTTGTTGTTGGAGTTCGAGACTGACTTTGCCCAGATTCTGCTTCTCACCCGATGGCGAAGACGTCGCGGTCGTTGCGCTGGGTCAGACTACAGCTGTGACGAGCTGTACTGCAACGGCGACCAATGATGTGAGATGTGTCAACGGCGCTGGCTCGACGGTCCAGGTCATGCATACGCCCACTGCGACGGAGGACGTGCCCGCGCAATACACTGGCTGCCATTCGCATGGCGCCGATGAAACGTATGTCTTGCCCCGAGTGATTCAGCGAATGTGCCTCCGTCTGACGATTTTCAGATTCTGCTTCTCGCCGGAAGGTGAGGATGTCGCTGTGGTGGCTCTCGGTGCAGGATCTTCCTCATCCTCCTCCTCCGGGTCATCAGAGCGATCTTGCCACTTCCATGGTCCTGTTGAGTATGGCATCCCTGAGACCTTCCACTTTGAACCCCGACTGACATCCACACAGACACTGCGTCGGCGGCGACGAATCCGAAGCAGAAGAGGCTCGCGATTGTGGCATGTCAGACTACTCCTACAACATTTCCCTGCGAGTCGGCATGATCTTCGTCGTCTTGGTCACGAGTGGTATTGGAGTCTACGCTCCCATCCTCATTTCGAAACTTCCGCTGGGTGGCAAGACGATCGGCAACGCACTGCAGATGTTGAAGCAGTTCGGTACTGGTATCATCATCAGCACTGCTTTCATCCATGTAAGATCATCTTCTCGCCTCGTGAGATGCATCAATCGCTCACCACCCTCCCAGCTCTACTCACACGCCGAACTCTACCTCTCAAACCAATGCATCCGCTGGCCAGTCTACTACGAAGGCACAACCTCCGCAATCGTCATGGCCGGTCTCTTCATCTCCTTCCTAATCGACTTCATCGCCCACCGCTACGTCGGATCACGCACCCGCTCTACATCCACCACCAACCCCGACGGCGCCTCCGCAACCTCCTCCACCGAGTCACCTTCCCACGACCCAAAAGCCGCCACTCATCAACCGCCCAACAACCCCCTCCTCATGTTCGACCACCACTCCCACGGCAACGGCAACGGCAGCTCCCCAGACAACGACAAACTCTCCGTCACCCTCATGGAAGTCGGAATCGTCTTCCACTCCATCCTCATCGGCCTCACCCTCTCCGTCACCCCCGACCAAGCCTTCCGCACCCTCCTCGTGGTCATCATCTTCCACCAATTCTTCGAAGGTCTCGCCCTCGGCGCCCGCATCTCCCTCCTCCCCAACACCTCCATTTTCCCCCGAAAATTCCTCATGGCCGCGGCATTCGCGCTCATCACCCCGATCGGCATGGCGATCGGGTTGGGGGTGGTGCACTCCTTCAACGGCAACGATCCGAGCACGATGATCACCTTCGGCACGCTGAATGCTCTGTCCGCGGGGATTCTGATCTGGGTGGGTGTGGTGGACATGTGGGCGAGGGACTGGGTGATTGAGGGAGGAGAGATGTTGAAGACGAGCACGGCGCGGACGGCCGTGGCGATGGTGTTCTTCGTGAGTGGATTGGTGTTGATGAGTGTGTTGGGCAAGTGGGCGTAGAGAGTGTCGCGCTGCCTCGATGGCGAGATGGGAGGAATGCATGAATTTTTTTTACTCTTTTTTTTTAAACGAACACTCGAAATGACTTGCGTTTGGGGCGAAGGGTCAAAAGGACCAGGAACCACCGGTCGTGCCGGAAATGTGATCCCCCCTTTTGGCCTGGGGAGTGATCGTCCTGCTCTAACATCTTGATTTTGTTCCTCCTTCACAATCAGCGTGCTCGTGATTGTTGAACTCGAATGGTCGACTCACGCGCTTGAGTTGACGACCTTCAAGTCGAGGCCTGTCGATGTCGTTGGACGTGTGAGCATGGGCGGTGGGTTTCTGCGTAGAACGAGAGAGAAATCCGAGCAAGGATCTCAAAAGTTCTGGCCACGCTTCTTTCCCCATCGTAGAAGGGTCCGTCGTAAGGTAAGCTCCGACATGTTCCACGTCATCATCATCATCATCATAATCATCCCCTCCCGGTCAGTACCTCAGTCCCTCCTGTCTCATCCCATCCTCCTCCCTCCCCCCTTCCCCTCTTCTAGATCCTATACCTCCCCACCCGATTATTCGCCAACTCCGTGAACCAAATCGAATCATCCCTCCCCTCATAATGAATCGCGATGTCCGCCGCGGGCGGCAGACTCGGTAGAATCCCACCTCCAATACCACCACCACCACCCCCCGCGGGTTGCCGAATCGTCGTCAACTCCCCCGTCGCAGGCGTGATGTAATTCAACGTGTTCCGGGTCAAGGTGCTGTACCAGATATTTCCCTGCGCGTCGACGGTGGTTTCGATGGGTGTCGCGAGCAGACGGGGGTCGGTGAAGGTTCGGGTTGCGCCGGTGAGCATGTCGATGCGGCCGATGGCGTTCTGTGAGGAGGGGAAGGGTGTTAGTATGTGAGGACGGGAGGACGGATGAGGGGCAAGACGTACGGTTGCGATGGCGGTGAACCAGAGGTAGCGGCCCTCGGTCTCGGCGCGCATGACGGATGGGGTGGAGAGGGAGGGTGGGAGGGGGTATTCTTGGAATGTGCCGTCGCTGGGGTCCAGGCGGCCGATTTGGTTGGCTAGCATTTCGGTGAACCAGACGCCGCCGTCGGAGGCGACGATGAGACCTAGTGGTCCGGCGAGGGGAGTGGGGACGTTGTAGGTCGCGATTTCGTTGGTGTTGTAGTCGATGAGGTTGATCACGTTGCCGGTGGTTTGGGTGAACCACATCTAGGTGGCGTTGTTAGTGTCGACTTGCTAGAAGTGGTGGTGTTGGATGGACATACTCCCGTCTCGCCGGGCCAGGCGTCGTTGAAGGGCTGGAGATTGCCTAGTGGATTGCCAGTCTCAAGGACGGTCATCTCCTTGGTCGATGGGTCGAAGATGACGAACTCGTTGCGTTGGCCGGCGGCGGCGTAGATTTTCTGGCACCGAGCGTCAGTGACTTGTCGGACAGGGACAAACAGCAAGACCACTACTCACGCCATTCTTTCCTGGCTGCACAACGCAAGACAGAGCGACACGTCCCAGTACATCGCTGGGCAGGACGCTGGAATTCAAAGGCTGGAGCTTGTACGGAATATCGTACTCGTTCAGCTCGCCAGTATCACGATCGATCTGCACAATCTTGTTCGATGTGAATGTGTCGGCCTGAGTGAGAATTCAGTTTAGGCTCCATGGCTATCTATCGAAGGATGAATCATACGTAGATCTTGCCGTCCAATCCAGTGGTCAAGTCGCAGGGCGAAGCAAGCGCCGTTTTGAGAGGGAAGTAAGTGAACTTGTCTGCTTGTCTCTCCTCAATGGGCGAAGCACCAACAACCGAGTTCAGCAGAGCGATGCCAGCGGTGAGAGAAGTCGAGGTGAACATGTTTGCGAGAAAGAATGTCGATCATCGGTTCACCCACAACATGGGAGAAGCCATGTTTTATATCGGCTCTCGCGGCAATCAGTCAAGCCCGGCTCAGTGGTTGCTTCGTCCGACTATACGCCTCTGGGCATGGCTCTGTGCGGAGACAGTGAAGATCCGGACGGTCTGAACGTCACATTCGGTACTTGGCGAGGCTACTTCTTTGTAGCGCCACTTGTGCTGTGGAGGCGTGGTTCAGGGTCGCACCTGCGTGAAAGCTCTGCCATAGACGGAGAGGGGTTGCTTGAAAACGCTGCAGTTCTCCTGAGGAACGAGGAACAAAGACGTCCATTTGGCGCCCCACAAAGATGAGAGGGTCACCGTTGAATGATGAAGTCGCGATAGAGTCCTCGCAGTCGGCAGACAACCCCAGGCATCCAGAATGCGGAGAAACGACGGTTCTTCGACGAAGTGTGGGAGGCGGAAAATGGCGTCTGCAGATCCTTTTGAAAACGCATTTGTGGCTTCGGCATGTCACCAACATGTCTCTGCGATAAGATATTTGACAAATGGTCGAACGACAAGACGGAATCGGCTTAGGGTATCTTCTTGCCGTTCTGTACTCTTTCTCGCTGAAATTCCGCACGAGCATTCTGGGATCAAGACTCCGCGTTCGCAAGCAGGAGGTTCTATTAGCTCCTGCCTGTCAGGCAAACATGAAGTCATTCTTCACGTCCCAGCTCCCAGGAAGTCGTAGCAACTCGGCCACAATCTTGTTGACGTCTTCAAGGAAACGGCCACGAGTTGCCTGGCCAGAACATGAAGGTCGCCCGCCTGGTTCTTGCTTCGATGGCGTGTCGATCACAGCCTCGCACGAACGGCAAAAGCGGGAAACGTCTGGTCGTTGTATATGCTTTCGTACGTAAGCCCGCTTGTATACAGCGTTCGTACGAAAGTCCGTAGAGCTTCCAGTAGGATATGAAATGGACAAAATGATTCGGCTCAAGAGGAATACACCAAGACCAGTGCATGTTTGTAGATAGGAGGAAGAGCAAATGTCGATCTTGAGGCGGGAAGTCCGAAGGCCTTACTTAGTCATCGTCATAATCGCTCGGCATCCAGAGAAGAGGCAACTTCCTGCTGACCGCAACGTCGCCCCCCTTCCGAGATGGATGGCCTCTTGAACGTCAGAGTACCACCACCAACCGCGAAATTGTACTCATTTTTGCAACACGCAAGAGGATCGTGAAGTTCTCCGCACAGAAATTGTCGTCAAAGTACGAAATGGTTCTTAACTTCTCTCCAGTTCCGTTCTCGCCAGAGACAGGATATACCTTCGAAATAACCTTCCGGGCCCATTCCTGTGAGGATGAGACAGGCCGGAGACTTGCATACCACAGCTCTGCTCGAGTCCACAGGAACCAGTGCTTTACGCTGAAAAATCATTCAAGTCGACGACCGGGGACAGACGCGGACTCATGCTTTGACGACACCCTTTGAGGGGACAGTGGGCATCATTCTCAAGAGGGTCGATATTGATGGCTGCTTCAGCGACAGGACTCGTCTATCTCCATCCAGACATCGACCAATGGAGGGTGTTTCAACGAGTCCGGATTTCCATTTCGGCCATCGTCAAACGACGTACGTCACAGACATTGGTGGGATGCTTCCAGCGCCATCCATGTAGAACCTATGCGTGAGAGAATTACATGACCCGATGTGGTGCCGTCCCGCTATACTCTTCCTGCACTGAAAAATTCTGCATGAAATGGAAAAAAACTCCTATTAGCTGGTGCCATACGCTGAACCAGAGTCGACTTGACATCCTGTGAACGGAGAAAGAGAGGAGAGTCACAAAACAAGGTCGTTCGTCCCGGCGTCTCGTGCAACTCCTTCGGCATACCAACTCTAACTAACACCATCTCGCAGCCTCTTCCTCAACCCGCCATGAAGCCATCTCAAACACTCGCCTCGGCGATCCTTCTCCTCCTCCACTTTCCACTCTCCGCCTCAGCAAAACCCTGCTACAGCAGCAGCAACGTCTGCTACTTCACCGGCGACGACAACAACCGCCATTGCGTCTTATTAGAGTCCGACGATCCGATCGGGCCGGAAGGCTGCTTCGACTATCACCTTTGGTTTCATTGCGTCTGCGATCGTGATGGAGCGGAGATTCACTGTAGGACGAAATGTCCCGAGCCGAAGCCTCCGGAGGTTGAAGGTTGAAGAATTGGGGGTTGAGACGGCCGTATTCACGTGTTGGAGCATTCCTGGGTCCAGAGAGAGAGACCGCATAAACTGGTATCTTGCGGACGGGCACAGCATCGGGATGGCGCGGCAATAGACTGCATCGACGATGTGATGTGATTCAGTTCGACGACATTTGATTACAGGGTAGGTGACTGTGCGTTGGCCACATGTCCTTTTCCTTGCCGAGCCGCTTTCGTCTTTCATGCATTTCTATTGTTTTAATTTATTAAGTCTTCAATGCTAATGCAAGCTCAAGAATCCACAGGGCGCGCCGCAGGTTGGTTCATCGCAACGAACGACAGTGCCATCCCTGTATCGACGAAACAGGGCGGACAGCTTCGGGACGGACTCGTCGAGCAACGTCGTCGGCAAAGGTGAGGCTGATGACAGGTTGGGGGTCGCAATATTGCTGTAGGCATACCAGCCTGTCAATGGTGACGTTACAGTTCCATCGCAGGTCTCCTCTCAGCTCGGAAGACTACACACACTCCAGCATACCCATCCGCTCTTGCTCCACCTACCGATCAGAGTCGACTCTGAATCCTTCCAAAAAGCGAGAACAGAATCCTTTCCCGAGATTGTAAGCACCTGCACACCGTTTTGATCAAGGCTCCAACTGACCACATCTCACCGCCCACCCAGCACCCAATTTCTCAATCATGAAGCCATATCAACAATCCCTAGCTTGGACTATAATCAAAACCACACTCCTCCTACTCCCCTTCTTCACCGCCGCCAAACCCTGCTATAGTATAGGCAACGTCTGCTACTTCACCGACGAACACGGCCAACGCCAATGCAAAAAACTCAAAGCCGACTTCGGACTCATCGACGACTACGACGCCTGCTACGAGCAATTCCTCTTCTGGCATTGTGTGTGCGATCTGCCCGATGCGGAAATCCACTGTCGGTCCAAGTGTCATTGAGATAGTGTGGGACTGACTGCATGCGAGGGGTTCTGGGTGGGGAGGTGTCATGTTGAACGAGGAGGAGGAGGAGGAGGAGGAGGAGGTTTTTCGTGGGGTTTGACGAAGGGAATGGGAGGGTCCCTGGTGCTTTCGCCCGCTTGTGCGGGAATGGAGGAAGTGGTACTATACGGAGGATGGGTTGTTCATGGCGGAAACCTTCAAGGCTGAGAGGAGGAGAAGAAGAAGAAGAAGGTCCGAGCACTTTGCTGTAGTGCTCTCGTCGGGGTTTTTGATGAAAAGAATTGGCGAGAGGTTCGAGAGTTCGAGGTTGGAAACCATGACTTCCGTGGATCGGAAAAGGGTCAGAGCTCGTGGTCTCGTGGTGGTCATTGGATTTCACCGGTAAAATCTCTGTCTTGGCCACGGCGGAGCAAGTCCGCTTCGAATTGCAATGTGGAACCGTGGCACAAGTCCACCCCTGCAGCTTCTTGCCCAAGCGAGGCGAGATTGGGTTTGGACAAAGTACATCGAGGTGCTCGCTGGGACGGCGACCTTGGAACGACCTTGATGATGGGAGGTGCTCGAAGACATTGAAGTGCTCGCCGCGACGACGACCTTGATGATGGAGGTGCTCGAAGACATCGAGGTGCTCGCTGGAAAGACGACCATGATGGTAAAGGGCATGGGGAGGTGCTACTGCTACGCTACAAATACACCCGCGAATTCCCTCTCTGTCCGAAAAGACTCTTTCACATACTCCGGCAGGATCTATCACCTCGTAGCTCTACCCCTGGAAAACAGTCAATTCAACATCTACCCGAGAGCAACAAAGCACCGTCATCCCAAAATTGTGAGAAACCTCCACACCGCTCCGATCGAAGCTTCAACATGACTAACCTCATACTCGCAGCACACTCTCGCAACTCCCCTCCACGATGAAACCATCTCAATCCCCCATGTTGGCCTCTCCCTCCACCATGGTCCAAACCACCCTCCTCCTGCTCCTCGCCACCGCGACCATCGTGGCCAAACCCTGCGACAGCTCCAAAAACGTCTGCTACTACAACGGCGCCGACGGGAAAAGAGCTTGCATAGCCCTGCCCATCAACCAACCCTTCGGCGACGACAACTACTGCTACGACCGACAGGTGTTCTGGCAGTGTCGCTGCAATCTGCCCGGGGCGGATATTCACTGTCGAACCACGTGTCCCCCGTGAGCGCAAGAACCGGGGTGGAGGAGACGTTGGAGTTAGAGGAAAGGGTGGGCGATTTTGATGGGTAGATGGGTTGCCCGACTTGCACCGACAGCTTTTCGATCGATCCATCTCTTCCATTATACGAATACGGGTCTAGCGTGATCCTGCCTTCTATTTCAGTCTCACGTTCGGATGTCGCCAGATTTGGGGTCTGAAAAAAGCTTAGTAATCGGGGGACCAGAGAACTGACATCCGCTTGTCTCGAACTCCCCGTCTTCTCCTTTTCTCGGATCTACAACGTCGAATGTTCATCACAATCTCCATGCCCGCATTGCTGTCTTCTACCTCTATGCAAATAGTCGAAAAGGCCTCATCAAACCAGAGCGTTTTGGTCATGACTTGCGATCGTTGTATCCCCCCCACATCTATCCCTTCTCCTTTCTCTCCTCCCTCATCGAAGGATCGTCGACAACGCCTCCCGCCGCGTCTAATGCAGTGGCGTCGACGCCGGCCACTCAAATACGAAGAACCACCAACGCGGATCTGCTTCCTACGAACCATTTTCAGCCTTGCGCCCCATCGGAAACGACGGACGCAACTCTGATGAGAACGATTGTCGGCGGACTCGCGGCCTCGACCGATGGTTTGCGTTGCGTATGGGGAGCCATGCTTCTTTGCTCTCCTCCTTCTCTACGATTCTTCCAGCATTTCTCCTGTCCGGCATTTGATTTCCACCTCACAGCATCTGCATTTCTTTCCTCTCGAGAACATAGTCCACCAGGACAGTCATGCGTTGAACTCGCATACACTCTCCAACGGCATTTTCTTTCACTCCATCTCTCGACCTCGACCGTCTCTTCTAGCAATCAAAAATGTTGGCGCCCACTCGTTACCGAGCTTCATTCCTTTTCCTTTCATTTCCCTTGATTCTATTCATACTTTTCTACACACACCGCGAGTCTCTGGTCTCAGTCAAGGACCTCCTACACACCAAGGCAAACCCAAACGAACCGCCCGCCGCTCATTATGACTCTGCCTTCAACCACGAGTCCCAGCTGGAAGGCACACGACCAGACCACTCTTCTCTGCCGGTCGTCAACCCCAACCCGATACTGTTCGATGGATCGAAAGCTCCTCGACCTCTTTACACCGCTCCGGTAGCACACGGAGAAGCCGACTCCTCACCCAGCCCTCACACAAAACCCATCGACTCCTCCCGCCCACAATCCACCCTCTCCACCTCCACCTCCACCCCCTCCCCATCCTTCAACCCCACCACCCCACCCTGCCTCGCCCTCTCCCCCCTCGCCCAAGACACCGTCATAATCCTCAAAACCGGCTCCACCGAACTCGCCTCCAAATTCCCCATCCACACAACCACCACTCTCCGCTGCTATCCGCACTCCCTCATCTTCTCCGACCACGCCGAAACCTTCCACAACACCACCATCCTCGACGCCCTCGCCTCCGTCTCCCCCACCATCCAATCCACCCACCCCGACTTCCACCTCTGGCGCCGCCTCCAAGCCCACGGCCGCTCATCCCTCCACGCCACCGAACTCGCCGGTCCAGCAGGCACAGCCGACCCCAACGGAACCGGCCACAACGACAACCCGGGCTGGAAACTCGACAAGTGGAAATTCCTCCCCATGCTCGCCGCGACCTACGCCCTCCACCCGCGCCGAGAATGGTACATCTTCGTCGAGACCGACACCTACCTCTTCCTCCACTCCGCCCTGACCCACCTCTCCGCCCTCCCCTCCCCGTCCACGGCGAAACTCTACCTCGGCGCCGACACCCTCATCGGCACCACGCACTTCACCCACGGCGGCTCCGGCTTCGCCATCTCCCACGCCGCCCTGCTTGCCGTCGTGTCCCTCTACCGCGCCGAGCAGACGCACTGGGAACGCGTGACGGACAACCACTGGGCCGGGGACGCGGTGCTGGGTCTCGCGATGGCGGCGGCGGGGGTGCCCGTGACGGGCGCCGCGCCGACGTGGCAGGGGAGGAGTATCGGCGGGGTGGAATTCGCGGATCCGGGACGGTGGTGTGCGCCGACGGTGTCGATGCATCATCTGAGCGCGGAGGAGGTGGAGGAGATGTGGGAATTCGAGCAGCGGTGGATTTCGACGAGCAGGCAGGGGGGCAAGGGGATGAGGTGGGGGGATGTCTATCGAGGTTTCGTGTTACCGAGAATCGAAGAGATGCGGGACGGGTGGGAGAATGTCTCCCCTGCTTCACCTAGTTCGCAAGAGAGGGTGGGGATCCAGGACCTCGCGGCTTGCGGGCGAGTGTGCGAGAAAGACGGGTCGTGCGTGCAGTATACGTTCATCCCGGCCGAGGGGCGGTGTGTGACGAGTGCAGCTCCGAGACTGGGGAGTGCGAAGGAAGGGAGTCAGGCGGGGTGGGTGAAGGGTCGGATGGAGGCGTTTGTGGGGAGTATGCCGAAATGTGAGGGTGAGATTTTGTGGCCGGGGACGCAGAGGTGGAGGGAGGCGTTGATGATGATGAAGTGAAAAGGGAGTACATGGGGCGGTGGGAATAGAATACAGCATGGCATGGCATGGCATGGCATTGGCAAGCATCAACAGCATAGCATGTCCGAGTAACACATGAAACGGGGAGGAGAATGCAGCAGACTGCCGAGCTTCGAAGGTACCTTCAATCAAGTGATCAACAGCGTATTCGAAAAAAAGCCCAAGACACCGACCAAAGACCGCTTCCAACCCTCTTGATGCACTGCAGTTGTAAGATGTCGTTGATTCATATACCCATAAAGCCGTCAAAGAGAATGCCACACCCACACCAACTCCGCTTCGAGGCCATGCGCACAGATCCTCATGCACCAAACCTCAAACCCCATGTACCCAAACTCCCGATCCGTGCACTCCTCCTCTCCCCACCGACAACATCACTCCTCAACAACCCTCTCCTTCCCTTTCCCCTTCCCCTTCCCCTCAACACCCTTACTCATCGGTTGAAACCACTCCTCTCCCTCCTCAACCTGCGGCGTCAATACCCCACTCTTCCTCTTGAACCCATCCTTCACCATTCCAACACCACCCTCTTCTTCCTCTTCTTCTTCCTCCTCTACAACCAGCCCATACCCTCCTGCACTCCCACTCCCACTCCTCGCTCTCATCGAATTACTCCGACTTGCCAAGCCCGCGCTATGACTGGCACTCGGTCCCAATCCTGCAACAGGGAGAAGCAAACCCGAAGACACATTTCTCGTTAAACCACCTGTACCCGCGCGAGGACGCATCGTCGGCGGGGGAACGGCGGAGATGGGGAGGTGCGTGACGGATGAAACGGGGGAGGCAATGTCGAGCGCGGGGTCGCTCTCCTCGGCATTGGCAGAGATGCCGTTGACTGAAGGCTCGACCTCCGCGCCACGGCTCATCCGCTTCTTCACTCTGATCTTGGTGCTTCGGATGCTCAGGGTACTCTCCCTCTCCTGCAAGGCACGGTCTCTATCAACGACATCTTTAGGCAGAGCCTTTGGCAGACTCTTCAAGTCTTCTGCCGAGACTTGAGTAATCGGGCCGGTCCACTCTTCACTAAACTCCTGCTGCTGAAGGTCCCGCATGCTCCAACTCATTCGATGTGCCCGTGCGCCGAAGGGCAAATTGCCTGAACTGACGCTGCGAATACTCGGAGCCCGGGAAACAGGACGGCTGGTAGGCCGGCTGCCGGAAGGAATCGGTGTAGCTGAAGGTTGAGGCAAAGTTGTCGTCGAGATGTTGATCGGAATGTCAAAGGTCGACGGATTGACTTCGCTCACGAAGAGTTCATCCTCGTCCTCGATTTTGGGGTTGCGGCGAATGGAACGGACAGTAAAGCCGACCTTTTCAGGTTCTGCCTCTGGATCGAATGATGGTCGGTTTTTGGCCAGCTTCTTGGCCAGCTTCTCTTGCTTTTTGCGTTCCCTCTTCACTGTGCGAGGTTCGCCGGGAAGATCCTTGACGGATTTGTCCAGGTGGTTGAAGTACTTCTCGCGGATGCCGGCCCATTTCTTCGGCCGGAAGTCGTCACCTTCCTGGTTCCGGGAGAGGGACATGTAGGAGCTGATGGAACCGACAACGATGGCAATCATTGTGAGGATGGTGAGGATGCCCTGCACGACGATTATGATTATGCCCAGTGCCGTCGTCGCAATACGTGGTAGATTGAACTCCACGTCAAAGGCAGCGGAAAGCCCGACAGTAACAACCTTGCTGAAACTCAACGCATAAACAACCAGAAGATTCAGTCGCTGGCCTTCAAATGGTCGCATCCAGATGATGAAGCTCGCCGCACCGAGTTCAATTACAAGAAGACCGAAGACCTGAGCTCGAGCGAATCCGGACGCACCGCCATAGAAGATGGCACGGAGAAATTCGTAGCACAGCCAGAATGCAAAGAACCACCAGCGGGTACGGCGGAATCGAGCGGCGAGCCAGCCAAATTTGCGAGTGTAGTCTTCGTCGTCATGAATGCTGTTCACGGTGGTATGTACGAGAGCAGGTCCTGTACTGAGACGCTTCCAGAAGGGCGGCTTGGCGGCTGACTCGTTCATGTTTGAGTTGCCATCATACGCGACGGCGTCGCCACGGCTGGGATGAAGCGGTGCGTCTTTGAAACCAAACCAAGGAATCTTGCCCAGAAGCGTCTTACGCTCGAATTGTGGACGGGACTCGAAATCCACCGTATGTCTTCGATACCAGTATGCGTAACCAGCGACGCCCAGCATGCCGGCAAAGAACACGATGAAGACAATCCCAGCGATGGCCTTGACGCCACTCGACGACTCGTACGAAAATTGGAAGATGCTGAGGAACAGCATCGCGAAGAACGCAATGTAGCAAATGCGCAGTGCAATGACAGTAGTGAAGCCGAGCCAGTGGTCCCGGAAGAATTGAAGTCTGTCCTGCTTGATTCTCTCGTAGCGGACCAGACCTTCCAGTGACCACTTGACGGCGATCACAGCGGCGATCAATATCACCAGCAGGATGATGAACCAGAGAAAACCAGTCATGAAAGCATTGCTGGCCCGAATGCCTTCTTGCCCCAGAGTGCCGGCGAACCCGGAGAAGTTTCCAGGAAGAGGCAGTCCTTCAGGTACAGGGTCTCCATACCAGTGGTAGCCCTGTTGTGCAGTCCCGAGAGTCGAACCACCAGACATTGGTGCCTGGCGGGATTCCAGACTTCGTTCCACGACATCACGTCTGGTGACTATGCCGGCGTCGCCGTGAAAGATCTTGGATGCAATGTCGCTCACCAGTGGATGATTCGATCCCCGATTCACCACTCTTTTGTACAGCAGACTCGTATCGAATCCTCCTCCGACGTCCGTATTGTCTCCACCAGTCTGTGCAGCTCCCACATGCGATGTATTGCCAATGTTGTTGCCAATCAACTTGTTGATGCTGTCCTGCATGGTCGAACTGTAGATCATGCCACCACTCCACGCAAAGTTGCTCCACCACGCCACCAAGACGGACGGCCAGTTGACAGAAAGAGCGCCGGTGAAGAAGATGTGATGCCAGACTGCGAAGACCACTCCGACGGACAGAGAGTGAGCGTAGTGAAGTCTCATCGTCGGGACGGCCGTTCCGTAGATTGCCGTCGCGAAAGATGCAATCATTGCAACGAATGTGAAGATGCCGAGAATCGATCCGACCGCAGCGGGATGACTGAAGGAGTTGCCGTTTGTGACAACGGCTGTATAGCATGCGATCTGTTGACGAGTGGTGTTGGAGAAGATGCGAAGAATGGCCTCGCCTTCGAAATCGGGGATTGAGAGAGCGATGGGAGGAATGCCAGCAACATCTTCCTGCGATACTGGAATGATTCCGCTGGCTTCGATCGGTACAGTGCCATTCATCGGACACAAGCTAGGGTTAAGATCAGCACGGCAAATAAGAGAGCGCTTCCATCCACAACATACCTTGCAATATTCGCATTACACGGATCAAAGACGAGATCGAATCGATTCTCGCCGTACGCAAACACTCCAATGTACAGCATCACCACATCGCTCTTCACGCCAGTCTCTCCCGCAAGATGGAAGAGCACCGTCATGTTGTCCTTGTAGTACGACGCATCGAACCGAGTGACATTGATGGTGCTTCCTCCCATGCAGTCGCCAAAGTCCGCCGTGTAGAGCGATGGACGGCGGTTGTCTGCCAGCAGCACAGGGCCATCCTCGCCGGTGTATTGAACGTATCTGTTTCCGTCCTTGTCTGTTGATACTGGACTCGTTTGCGCGAGTGAAGAGCGGAGACATGCTAGGAAGGTAAAGGAGGCCAGCAAGACCATTCGTATCCGTGGGATCATGATGCGTGATGTGTGTCGGGGGAAGCTCTTTCTGAATTGGCTAGCTCTTTCTGAGGTGGCTGTCGATGTCGCTCATATGCGTTCGATGTAAGCACGGTTGCGATGAGCGTCGAGTGAGCACCGCGCATGCTCAGGGAATGATCGAAAGTCTCAGACAGGAGTCGTTCCACTTGGGCCTCGAAGAATCGTGGTCATCACAGGCCGCGTGGAAGCTCGCATCGAGATGGTGGAGTGGTGGATCGTTGCCGGTGAATGAAGGGCTCGGTCGTGAGAGTGATGAGAGGAGGTCGAGAGCGTATGTTTGTTGGAGTGGAGGTGAAGGATCATTCGGAAGGAATTGTCGTTTGCAAGCCAAGCAGCCGCGATGGAGTTGAGTCTTGGGCTTCCGTGTGTGGATGAGGTGCAGATTGCTGGCGTCAACGGTGAATGTTCGCCGATGGAGCTCCACTTTCTTTGTTCCCTTCAGCTTCGTGGCGGCTAGAACTAGAACTAGAGCCATCACATCCTTGCACGGGAGGAACTGAACCCGATGACCAAGGGATCGTGTCGCTGACGTGTACACTGGAGGTGAAGCATTGAGAACAATACTGACCCATCTTCATAAGCCCCAGGCGGTTGGACGGAGCTTCATTGTACCGTACGTTGTCTATACATTTACTTTCGCCTAACAACAGCTCTGAATCCTTCGCGCCGTTCGGCAGATCTGTCTCGAAAGCATATCGTACTTCAACCTGACTTCTCGCCGGAACGAATACCTCAGCATCAATGAGCAACAAACACATCGAGTTCACAGCGAGAAGAAGCAGAAGGTCGTCACTCGTCAGACGGGGTTTGGCCTGCTTGATACAGCTCGGTCTGGACCTCGGTGCTGTTCGATCCTACAAGGAACATCCTGCGAGCATCTCGAGGACCGGTGTCAGCTCCGGCGGCTATGGCGAGGGTCTAGGCCATGCGACACAGTGAGGTGAAAGCAAGTGAAGGGTGTATGCTCATGGTCTACAGCAGCGCATACGACGATCGAAAAGCACGAACAGAGCTGGACGGACTGTCGATTTGTGCAGTAAGTTTTGAGGATCCCAGCAGACTGGGAGGACTGCACATATGTACTGACTCGCCCATGCAACACGCGGTAGACTGACGCTCGAATCCGCAGCAGCGAGCGCAAGCCATTGATTGTCCTCCTTCCAAGAATATCAATCCACCGCCTTCGATGTTCTGCCACCATTCATTCTCGTACTGGAGAATCGGTCCTGGTCGCTTCCACTGCCTTGCCCTCGTGAATCGAGGTACTCTGACCTGAACAAGCTCATCGCCGGAGCCCGCTCTCGCCAGACATCTTGCATTTGTCGTCCTTCAGGGTTCAGCTTGCTTCGTGTCGGGAACACTTTCCTCTGCTTCCCCGCTCTGCTGTCTTGTCTGCCACGCCTTCACCGTGTTCAAGAAGCTTTCGCTGTGAAAATGCTGAGCACATATATTGGCACTTTCCATAATCGGACATCCAGGCAGACCAGAAGGTAGATCAGGATCGGCGCCACGTTCCAGTAGAAAAGTGGTCACTGCGCGGTAGTTCTCGTCATTTCCTCTGGGTGGATGTGCCAGGTAACAGAGCGGGGTGGCGCAACAATCGCCGAGATGGTATTCAATCGCGTTCACATCCAGTCCGACGACATCGACGAGATGGCGAACCATATCGAGGCGTCCGCATTCCGTTGCGATGTGCAGCGTCCGCGGATCCATAGGAGCACCTCTCGCTCGCAGCAGCTCGAAGGTCTCGACACTTGCATATCTGGCGGCTTGGCCAAGGATTGTCAATGGACCTCTTGGCGCAGAGTGGCGAGTTTCTGTACCATCGGCAGTGAATCGAGGAGGATCGTAAGAGTGTCCCAACACATGTGGTCTATAGTCGGGATCGTCGACTTTGGCTCCGTGGTCCAAGCACCACTCAACCAGCTCAGGATATCTCAGGACAGACCAAAGCAAAGGTCCGCCTTCTCCACCATCATGGGTATTGACGTCCCATCCGTGAGCAACCAGGATCTCCAAGACTTCCTTATGAGGTTTGTTGTAATCGTAGTCGGCGTCGTTTTCTACGAGGTCACCCGCCCAGGGAAAGATCTCGTGACTGCGCACGGCCTCGACATCGGCGCCGTGATCGAGTAAGTACTTGAGCACTTTGGTTGCGCCGTTTGCTGTCGCGCGTCTCATGGTCCTTTCCATCAGGTCCTGGACGCTCATTCTGGAGTTTGGTTGTGCGGCTATTCCAATGGCTTGTTCCATGAGTGATGGATCATCCTTTTTGATCGCCTCCACGCGCAGTCCATTGAGTTTCGCATTGAGCGATGCCGCCATGATGGTGAATGCTGTATTGTTGTGTTGCGGAGGTCAAGGTACGAAGAAGTGCGAGGGACAAGTGCAGTCTGGTGGTGAAGAAGCCAAGCAGTCGGCCTCGCCGAGAGTGGACAAAGGCGCAGCCGCTCTTTGCGCCATTCTTGCATGACCCACGCCGCACTGATCAACCCTCTGCTTCATTGTGAACGGATATAGATGTTGTGTCACACGCAAGTGAGTCACTAACAGAATGTTCAGCCTTAGGCAGGGATCCGAATCCTTCTCGGCCGAGCCGGGGCAAAGCTCAAAATTGGACAACCTCCACCGTGTCACCAACACACCGACGCCCACCTCCAGCCAGCGTTTCAGAATGTCGGCCTTCAAGCCGGTTCAGCGATCTTGTGGATACTGCCTTGGTCTCTGGCCCTGACATGCGACGCCATCAGCGCTCATTGTTGCTAGATTTTTGAAGCAAATACATGCATGCTTCCAGCTCAGTCGATCCGGACGAACATAAACGGAATTGATGCGCATACAGCCCTTCAATGACCCCAACGTCGCTCACGCATCCCCTTCAATAGGCCATAGGCGCGTGGTCAGCGTATCAAGAACACAACTCGAGTTCGGAACATTCGGAACCAAATGTGTCTGCCCGTGTGGTACAGGATCGCAGAACATCAGGAAGAGCACGAGCTTCAAGCGCTCGTTAATTTTCATTCCTTCGGACGAATTTCAGGTCCACCGGGCGCAGTCGTCTCATGCCGTCTTCCATCTTCGGTCGAACAAGTTGCGCGTATCCTTTTGCGCAATCCTAGATCCCGGTTCAAAGCCACGGATTTTCGGACGAAGGATTCTCTCGAGTCTCGAAGGATTATACTAACATCTGCAGGTTCTCCCATTTGCTTGTCGAATCCGCTCAAGTCTCATTTCAGTCGGCTGCGATGATACTTGAAACCGTGCCTGCAGATCTCAAGCCTTGTTCGCATCCTTCACGTGTCCGACTTCGTTCGTGGATGTTCGGACTATCCTCCTTTGCTTTGTCCACCGCGTCGTCGCAGTGGAATTTAGCACCTTTGGGCATCAAGATGGCTCTACTGCTTTCGTGCAGCGACATATGCCAAGCTCATCAGTACTCCCGGGGCCGCCCTGTAAGATGGCCGCTCTCGGCTGGAGACTGGCAATCGACTCCTTCTCCGTTCCTCCGTTCAGCGATTCTCGAACGGCCTGTTCTCGGAGATATGGAGTGGCTTCACGGTGCAACGACGAAGGATTGCCATTGGGCTGTGCACGCACATAGCCTTGCCATCGACTTGATATCGGAGGAAGCACTCCACTCTCTAGACTGGTAGGATTGGCCATGCTTCTGACGGGCAATTCACATATATGTAGGCCAGGTTGCTCGCTGAGTCTATGCTATCATCGAAGTCGCAGCAGTTCCTTACACTATTCACTCGCTTTTGACTCGCAAAAATACCGCCATCAATGGCAATCCTCAACTTCCTGTCAGCTCTTCTGCTGGCCTCAGATCTCGCCCAAGCATTGATTATCCCTGGAAGCCAGCATCAACATCAAGCCCGAGCCAACACTGTCGCTATAGACAGCGAGGTCAAGGTGATCTTATCCTCGTTCGCGACTCTCGAACAGCTGGCGAAGGAACTCACAGTCGACATCTCGTGCCTGCGAGCCGCCAACCCGTTGTTGTCCTCGCTCAACCGTGGTCAATACTGCACCGTTCCCCACGCCTGCTGCGGAACAAGCTGTGAGGGCAAGTTCTGCAGCAAGCGGCCTCAGTGCCAGGGCCAATCGACAACCGCAGCTCCTGTGCAGAACGGACCCAGCACGACATGTGTTTCGACTATCACCACAGGCATATCCATTTCGAGTATCCCTATTGCACCCTCGCAGTACCCTCCACCCTCAAGCGCATCGAGCACCGTACTGGTCCCGAGCGAAAGCAACATCCAGTCCAGCGTTGGCGGCACATTGTCGGGTTCTATTGGCGGCGGATCATCGACTGCAGATGGTCTTTCCACCACCACCAATTCTCTCGGACAGACCATCATCTCTGGGAGTTCCGGCGCAGTCACTCTCCCGACGAGTCTCTCCTCTGAGGTCATCGTCACCCTTCCAGGCGGCTCAGTCACTACTGTTCGACCTTCTTCTGTGCCAGCCGGGAGTCTTTCTGGATCAGGAACGACTGGCGACCCGGTCGAGCAGACTATCACGTCCTCGGACTCTGGTGGTATTACTGTATCATCTGGTCTCCCATCCGTGAATCCCATCCCAGCACCAGGAGAGTCGGGTGTCACAACAGGGCCTTCTGGATCTTCTCCGTCTGTACTGCCTCCGTCTGGTCTCCCTCCGTCTGGCACTCCGCCATCTGGCACTCCTCCGTCTGGTCTCCCTCCGTCTGGCACTCCTCCGTCTGGCACTCCTCAGTCTGGACTCTTCCCCTCTGGATCCCCTTCCTCTGGATCTCCTTCCTCTGGATCTCCTTCCTCTGGATCCCCTGCATCTGGCACCCCTTCGTCTAGCCTAGGATCGATGACTACTACCAACTCCCTTGGACAGACCATCGTCCTACCTACTGGTGGCTCTGCAACGGGCACCGCAACACTTCCGCCAGATGCTTCTGCTACAGCTCAACCCAGTGCAGTTTCGTCATCAATGTTTCCAGGATTGATTACTACCACGAACTCTCTGGGACAAACGATCGTATCCGGCAGTTCTGGAGTGACGACTCTGTCTACTGGCGCTCCTATTGCGACTACCCAGACCTTGCCCGATGGCTCGGTCATCACCTTCGTTCCTTCCGCTACAGCTGGTCTACCGTCGTCTCCTGGATCTGGACAGCCTCCAAGCTCATCGAGCACGCCTTCTGTCGTTACCACGACCAACTCGGCTGGAGAGACGCTGATTTCGACCGTTGTGGGAGAGCCTTCATCTGGCCTGCCACCGAGCCCCTCGAGCTCGCCCTCTGTCGTTACAACGACCAATTCTGCTGGCGAGACGATAACTTTGACATTGGCTGGAGTCGGCCCTTCGGCCACAGCTGGTCTGCCTTCTCCGTCGTCGGGCCAGCCGTCGAGCCCTTCAAGCTCGCCCTCTGTAATTACTACGACCAACTCGGCTGGACAAGCGATAACTTCGACTCTTATTGAAGTCGTCTCTTCCGCGTCAGCTGGTTTGCCGTCTCCTTCATCTGGTCTGTCATCGAACCCTTCAAGCTCGCCCTCTGTTATTACAACGACCAATTCTGCTGGCGAGTCGATAACTTCCACTCTTGTCGACATTCCCACTTCAGTCGCATCGTTGACGACCTTCACCAACACCGATGGATCCGTCGTTGTCTCAACTCTCAGCAGCTTGTCGGCATCCCAGCAGCCACCAGAAAGCGTATTTACGTCCACGACAGCACCTCCTGTTGCACCAAGCACCATCTTGGGGCCAGGTCTGAGTTTCAATATATCATCTACACTCTCTCCCTCGGCGAGCAGCACCGGTATCAGTGACGGCACAATCACATTAACCTCCAATACTCCCACATCTCCAAGCAGCACGCCAGACCTTACATCGAATGGGATTACAACAGGACCTGAGGCGACGACCGCGCCCGGATCTGTCACCCCTCCTCCATCAGACACGAGCTCCAGCTCAACAGCACTTGCAGGTGTGCTCCCAGTCACAACATCGGTGCCCGAAGCCAAGGCGACAGATGATGGCACGGAGATTCCATGCAGTCTATGGTTCTTCAAGATCTGTATCTCATGGCTGGACACAAGCATCCTGGGCTGGAAAATCAACCTTCCACCAGGGATTTATCCGCCCGGACCTCCTCCAGGCATCACATTCCCACCGGGCATCCAAGTCAGCGTCAGTGGCACGATCCCTGATTGGCCGACCCTCACCATCGGTCCTGATCGTCTTCCGACTTTCGAGCCTGAGCCGGAAGAGTGCAAGACTGAGTCTGCTGAGTTGTGCCTGACGAGCACTTCTTTTGGCGTATCTTCGGTTGGTGGCACTGTGACCACTACTGCTTCCGATGTCCTATCTACGTAAGTCATCTCACTTCACGTATTTCTTCTAAGAGACGTTTGCTGACTATTCCTCTCACGTCCAGATGCGCCACGGTGTACGGCTGTGACGTTTCCGACGGCTCAACTTCAACAGCATCCACATCCACCGCTTCGGAATACCCCTACTCTTGCACCTTCGGATGCGCAGCTTGCAATGGTCGTCGAGATGTGTCACCTCCGACTGCCTTGCCATCAGTCTCAAAGCCACGAAGCCTCATCTCATTCCACGACATCGCACTCGCCAGGCGTGACATTCCGAACCGACTTGAGGCAGATGGGTCCGTTGACTTCTACGACACTGTGAAAGCCTCGTCGAACACTGTCAATGTTGAACACGACCAGCGGTTGGTGATGCAGACGACTTCCAAGTTCATACCCTTCGACGCCTCCGAGAGAAACATCCGAGTTGAAGGGCTCAGAGGATGTACATCTATATTGGTGGTGTCTCGACTTGGTAAGTTGGACCATTATTGCCTTCTCTCTGGATTCACACAGCAAGCCAATGGAATCTATCTCATGCGCACAAAGCTAGCGTGGTCAGTCGAGTATGCTAATGACATATCATCGCAGGTGCGTACATCTCCCACATATGGGAGCCAACATTCACAGCAGGCAATTTTCAGGTGGAAGGAATCGACTACCTCCGGTGAGTCCATCGCACAACGCTTCAACCACATGGTCTAGACACGCGACTGACAGCCGATCTCGCAGCAACGGCCGCGTCGGAGGCGGCGAGACTGGCACCGAGCCCCTCGGATCTCTCGTGCAACGAGGAGTGTTCAGCGACTCCGCAACCACCAAAATTTTCATCATGACTCCAGCGACTTACGACCTCGATCTCAATGACGGAAGTATCGAAAGCAAGCCCGCTGTTCCAGAAAGGGAACAGCGAGCTAGCCTTCTGACCAGCGCTGACCCGCCTCTCTTCGATGGAAACACTCCTGGCGGTCCGCCGGATAGACTCACTCCAATGAAGGCCGCGCTGTCAGCTCTCATGCCTGGCGTGCCGATCTCCCAGTTCAACTACAGAAGGCAGGTTGACGATTCCAAAGTCAGGGGACAAGCATATGGAAAAGCAACGGTAAGTGACTAGCCCTCACAACCTGTGCTCCTCACGCGGTCATACCGGACCAGCGACGTCTGCTCTCTTGTGTGGCTTGCGCACTCCAGGTCACCAATGTTCAGGTCGTGCGGTTCATGTTGAGCGGGAATATCGAAGCGGTATCGTGGAAGAAATGATGGTATGCTGACAATTCTTTTTGCAGATCGTTTACAGCAACCGTCAGACAACGGATCCGGCGGACCCATTCTCAGATGAGGACCTGACTCCGACCACGATCGCAGGTTCGGATGGAGGCTCATGTGAGATCCGGCGACAAAAGGCCGTTTGGCAATGCTACATTCAGGACTTCTTGATGGGCAGCGACCTTTGGGATGCACTTCCAGCGTAAGTGTAGCTTTCCTTACACTGCACAAGAACCGAAGAGCAGTGTGCTAACATTACACTGCAGTCAAATCGCTATCAACCAGAAACGCCAGGCCGGTGACTGCGGGTCTCCCAGCTCGACTCCGGCTCCAACCTCGGAACCAACTTCTGCTTCTGCACCCGCTACGACTCCGCCTCCACTCACAGACCTGCCTGACCTCACAAGCACTGCCTTCTCTACACCTTCCGGGAGCTCTTGCGCTTCGACCACCACCTTCTCCCAATGCAACGGCTCTGGTGGTGGAGCGGCATGTGTGACAACTTCCAGTTGTGCATCCTTCGTAGCCACGGACACCCCGACTCCGACTTCCACCGAGCCAACATCTACAACCTACGAAGCACCGCTCTTCACTTCTCCGACCGTCTGCAACAACGAAGCCGACTTTCCCGGCCACGCGGACGTGGCATCGGGCGCCCAAGAGAAGCTTGCAAAGGACTTTTGCGACAGCCACAACACGGAAGCATACCCAGGTCGGGGTCCGCCGCTGTCACAAACACTGCAGGATGGCGACGATATCAACTACTTCTACAGCATCTCGTGGAAAGACATCGACTGCCGCCCGGAGGGTACTGATCACCAGAATACGTACATGCCGCAGGGGAATGGGATCACCTGTCCGATTGTCATGAGGGCGATTTATCGGAACTGCAACAATGGTGGAGTGGGAGGGTACATGGATGTGGGATGTCTGCGGTATCGGTTTGATGGAGCTATTTGAGAGATGGACGATTGCAGTTGCGATGATGTCCAGTCTTGGACACCGATGCAGATGGCTATTGGCGGTCTTGGAGAAAGGTAGTTTGAAGGTCTCGGTCTCACTCTGGCAGCTGCATCTCTACCTCTGCATCTCTGCGTGAACAGCTATCGTACTGGCGCTTGGATGAATGATTATCCGGGCTACGATCCCCCGCCATCGACCACAAGAGAGCCCCATTGAACATCAACAGCATCATTGGCACAGGTCAACAGTGGAATGGGATAAGAGACCGAGCAGGCAATTGGCATATATCAACGCTCTATGTCCGGTGAAAGGTGAGGTCGAACGCTGTGTCTCGCCACCGGGACAATGTACAGCGACAACGACATGGGAGCCCTACATCTCAACACGTGCCTCACTATACATATGAGCTCCACCTTGCTCAAGTGCGACGCTGCATTACCTCCCCTCGCCCGCACTCCACTGCAGTTGCAATGGTCCTCGACGAGCACGACTATCCATCAAGGAGGCTCTCCATTGAACTGGTGTAAGAACAGCTTGAGAACTCATCATGCCACAATCCGAATTCGTCCCGCAGGCGTATACGCAGCATCCGGATTCAAACTCAGCGGAGACATCAATACGTCTGACATCGCCAGCGAGGGATGGCACCGTCGACTTCACCTTTGAGGCCCTCAAGCCAGGGCTCTTCCGGACCACGTTCACCTCGGAGATACATCCTCTGCCACCATTCCCAAGTGCCTCAAAGCCGCAGGCCGTTCCATCAACCTTCAAGACCACAACATCGGACGAGTCAACAACATTCACCTCAGACACCCTCGCCGCCACCGTAGAATGGAGGTCCACACCCATCGTGACCATCGGCTTCACCGGCCAACCACCTCTGCACACCGACCTGCCCTTCCGCTCCTACGCCCTCGATGGTCAAGGCATCGCGCACTACTCCCGCTACTTCCGCGGTGATCTCCACGTCGGACTGGGCGAGAAGGCCGCTCCCATGGATCTCTCCAACCGCCACTTCACACTCTCCGCCACGGACTGTTTCGGCTACGATGTCCATCGCACGGATCCACTGTACAAGCATATCCCGCTGCTAATCCGCGCCACTCCAAATGGTGTGGTCGCTACGTTCACGACCTCCCATGCTCGCGGCTACTACTCCGTTGGATCGGAGATGGATGGTATGTGGGGATTCTACAAGGTTTATCGTCAGGATCATGGTGGGCTCGAGCAGTACACCATGGTTGGTAAGACGCTGCATGAAGTTGTCAAGTTGTACGCCGAACTGGTTGGATTTCCTCTTCTGGTGCCGAGATGGGCGATGGGGTATCTCGGCGGAGGTATGAAGTACTCCATGCTGGATGAGCCTCGAGCGAGTGAGGCGTTGATGGAGTGGGCGGCGAAAGTGGAGAAGTATGAGATTCCCTGCTCGGGCTTCCAGATGTCGTCAGGCTATACAGTGGCGGAGACTGAGCCGAAGACGAGAAATGTCTTCACGTGGAACAAACATCGGTTTCCTGATCCAAAGGGTTTCTGCGATGCTTTTCACTCCAAGGGCATTCGTCTGATCGCCAACATCAAGCCGTACATTCTGGCAAGCCACCCGGAATACCAGAACCTGGTCAAAGCCGGCGCACTCTTCACTGACCCTTACACCGGCCAATCCGCCGTCGCTCGACTCTGGTCTGCCGGCGGCGGCGAAAGCGGCGAAGGCGGCCACATCGACTTCTCCTCCCAAGCCGGCTTCGACTTCTGGGTCAACGGCGTCAAAGCACTACGTCAAACCGGCATGGACTGCATGTGGAACGACAACAACGAATACATGACCCCCACCGACGACTGGCACCTCCGCCTCGACCACCCTTCCGTCGCCCCCCTCACCTCCACCACTCCCCGCAAGGACATCGGCCTCTGGGGCCGCGCCATGCACACCGACCTCCACGCCAAAGCCTCCCACGACGCTCTCCTCGCCGTCGCACCCCACGAACGACCCTTCGTCCTCACCCGCAGCGCCACGCCCGGCACAATGAAGTACGCCTCCAGCTCCTGGTCCGGCGATAACATCACCTCCTGGCCCGGGCTCCGCGGCGCCAACGCCCTCTCCCTCAACGCCGGCATGTGTCTCCTCCAATCCTACGGCCACGACATCGGCGGCTTCGAAGGCCCGCAACCGAGTCCAGAACTCCTGCTCCGCTGGGTACAGCAGGGGATCCACAGTCCCCGCTTCGCGATCAACTGCTTCAAGACGGGATCGGATCATTTGGTCGGCGATGTCATCGAGCCGTGGATGTACCCCGAGATCTTACCGCAAATCCGCGCTACGATTCAGCGGAGGTATGAGTTGATTCCGTATCTCTACTCCGCTCATCTGCTCTCTCACCGCGACGCCCTGCCACCTCAACGATGGGTCGGGTGGGGTTACGAGTCCGATCCGGAAGTCTGGTCGAACAAGACGCTGACTGATGGCGAGGAGCAGTACTGGCTCGGCGACACGCTGCTTGTAGGTGGAGTCTTCGAACCGGACGCTACGGAGGCGAGGATCTATGCTCCCGCTCGTTCGGCTGATGATCCTGGGTTCTGGAATGCGAATTCTCCGTTCCAGTTTCTCGAGGCTGGGAAGTGGCATACCATCGCCGCACCCTGGAAGGAGGGAAGTATTCCCGTCCTTGCGCGGGTTGGAGGCGCCGTGCCGGTGGGAGTGAATAGGCAGACTGTTGCACCCGGTGACAAAGTCAATGAAGCCAATCTTCCTGTGGATGACTGGCGGGGCGTGGAGATCTTCCCGCCTCCACCTGCGCTTTCGGATGGGAAGGTGACGTTTGAGAATGTTTGGTACGAGGATGATGGGATCTCGCCGCCGCCGGTGAAGATGGCGGAGATCAAAGTTCGGTACATTGCGGAGGCGGAGGTGGTCAAGATTGGCTTGAAGTCCGACACAGTCGACTTCAAACCACCTTGGTTGGATAGTGGACTTACGCTGATTCTGCCCGTGGGAGACGAGAGGACAATCGTTGCAATGGACCCCGGCGTCAAGGTGGAGAGAAAAGATGATGACGGAAAGGAAAGGAGACGATTCCACATCTCCTACGCCTGAAGCGGAGAGGATGATGAGGTCGGAACGAGAGGATGGTTGGCGGAGGTTGTTGAGGATAGAGGATGGGGTGAGCGGGTCAGGGTTGGGCACGGCATGGCTGTGGTTGCTGAGTTGGAGGAAGTTCGTCGAGAGCGTTATCAAGAGGTTGCGTTCAGCTTGAACCAAAATGCCGCGTGTAGCTTTGCTGTCACGAATATTGTTTTTCTACGCAAGAGAGCCGTGTCGAAACGTAATCCAGTCGCGAAAGCAGAATGAAGGATTTTTTTCGAATACCATATATGCAAGTATCAAAAGCCGAAATTATGAATTGTCCATGAACATCCCATCGTCAAAACGGCCGTGCAACACATCATCACCCATCATCATCATCCTCATACCCCGACCCCTCCTCACCCCCTCCTCGTACTCAAATACATATCCAAAGCCCCCAGACTTCCACTCCCCCCACTCCTCCCACTCTCCCGACTCGCCCTCGTCGCGCCTCCATCCCCATTACTCCCCACCTGAGCACCACCCGCCGGCCTCCCACCTCCCCCCGCTTCACTCCTCTTCGCGACTCTCGCCTGCCACGCCATCATCTTCGTCCCTCCTCCTCCTCCTCCTCCCCCTCCTCCTACATTCACAATCTTACCCGTGCTGGTCTGGACCAACGTCACATCATTCATGCCCGTCACGATGTCTTTCATCGGAACGGGGGGTTTGTGGCGGGTGGAGTCCGCGCTGGGGCGGGGAGGGTGGGGAGGTGGGTTCGAGGGCCAGGGGTCGGGGTCTCTCGCCGGTCGGTGAGGTAGATTCAAGTGTGCAGGTCCATCTGCACCGATGGGGGAGACGCCACCTTGAACAGCGCCGGAGACGGCATCGCCTGGCGAGATGGGCGAGACGGCGGAATTCAAGTCGCCGTTTGTGCGTAGGACGGCGACTAATGCGGCGGAGAGGAGGGCGTTTTGTTTTTCGAGCGCTTCGAGGCGGGCGTTGAATCGTGCTGTGGCGCGGGATGTGCCGGGTGTGCTGAGGCGTGCGACGGTGTTGTCGACGACTTCTTTTTCTTGGTCTGCGGCGATTGCGGGGCCGGCGTTGGAGGACGGGGTTGGTACGGCGCGAGAGGAAGAGTGGGAGCCGAAACTGCTGTTGACCTTTTGTTGCGGTAGTCTGCTGATGATCTCTTCCGAGGTGCGAGGGCGGTACGGTATTGATGATGAAGAAGATGTTCGCACGGCTTCGTATGTAGTCCCGCTCCCGACAGGCGAGGAAGTGACGCTAGGTGATGGTCTCCTCTTCGACGTGTTGGCGAGACGTTCGCTCCCTGATGCAGGTGGTGTGGGCGGTAGAGCTCGAGTAGGCGGGGGAGGCATGAAGTCGGGGATCGGCGGTGGCTGTGGAGGGGCAACTGAAAGATCCGGCCACGAGTCTCCAGCGGATAGGACAGGGTGCTGGCGTGGTATGTTCTCTTCTTGTTGTTTCAAACTTCGAGAGTCATTCGACGATGAGTTCCGTGCACGCTTGCCATTCTTTCTGCCCCCCATGCTGGCGGATCTCGGGCGGGGAGCATAGTGAGTGGGCCGTACTTTTGAGAGAGGGACTTGTTCGGCGAGACACATTCTTGGACTCCGACTCATGCGGAGAGAGTGGGAGCGTTGGGTCGAGGAGCTCTGTCGGATCGTCGTGTGGGATTCTCGTGGTTGGAGGAGGGTGGCTGCTTCAGAGCAGGCGGAGGGTGAGATGGGTGTGTAGCCTGACTCCCGTCGGAGTGAAGTAGACATCCTCTCTGCGCCGTCTTCTTGGTGTGTAAAGGAGGGAACGCTGGCAAGCGATGGGACAGGGGATACTGGTATCTTGGACGAATGAGCGATCCTCTGTTCCCATCGGGAAGTGCCATTGGACGACATCGAGGTTTGGCGCGATGGTGGCGTGTATGAAGATGAAGGTGTCTGAATCTGAGGTCTCGTCTTGCGCAGTCGATGACGAGCGTTGGCGTTGCTGATGTGAAATTCGGATGGCAAGCTGTTGACTACCGAGTCGATCGTCCGATTGTTCAATGTCGGTCGCTCGCGCAACTTCCGAGCACGAAGTCTCTCCGCAGCTCGTTCGGATTTACTGCCTCTTCGAAGAGAAGGGTAGCCTTGCAAGACTTCTCCGTTTCTTGACTTGGGGCGTGAGATCGGACCTGTGCATTCGGTTGTGACAGTAGCTCGGATCGGTTCGACGTCGAAGTGGAAGTCGCTGACAGACTTGATGCTCGGAGCCATTCGTGGTGTTGGCGTGGCTCGACCGTTGGAAATTGTCGTCGTGTTCGGGTTCAAGGTACCCTCGATGGTACGATGATCGTGTCGAAGGCGTAGTGGAGACTTTGGTGGAGGTGGACCAGGACTGTCGGAGACGTGACGTTGGTACATGCTAGGAGTGATGTGCGACGCTCTCTGCGATAAGACGGGATGACTTCCCATGCGTCGAGGGAACGGATGGCGGATCTCGACGTCTTTGTCGTGCGTGGGATGCTTGACAGGAAATTCCTCATCCGGCAGTGAAATGGTGAGACGCTTTCGATATGCGGGATGTGGCAGTGGTGCTCGTGTAGTCTCGGAAGACTCTGTTTCAGTCTCTTGATCGAATGCACTTCTATACGACTCTGACATGGACACCGCCGACTCCGGTATGGGCGATGGAGGTTCAGATGCAGCGGGACGAATTGGAGTAGGACATTGTCGTGCCAGTCGATGGGCTACTTCTTCGTATGTTGTCGCTTTCGGCGGAGTCTCACTGCTAGTATGCGACGGCTGTTTCTGGCTGCTGCTCTGCGGTGTGGTTTGTTGCGAATTGAGCGTGGACAGCCAGCTACTCAGTACATCGCTTCCGTTGAGGTCGTCGTGGAAGCGGACCGAGACTCGAGACTCCAAGACTTCGGGACTAGATTGGCAGAATGTTGGTGCTGTGCCGGCTACTCCACAGATTATGACATCGACACACGTACCTCAGTATATCCTCTTCCTTCTTTTGTTCCTTCTCGGTGCCGACAAGACGTTGACTGATCGGTGCTCGAAGCTCGAGATACGGCGTCCCTGCGGCATGGTTAGGATTGATGATATTACACCAAAGACAACGACCAAGCGACGACGTGGACGTCGACGTACAACGGAGTAACTCACCTGTCGAGGAAACTTTCTGTTGCACCGAACTCAGCAAGCCACCTTCATCGCGCGGGCACAATCTAAAACAACAGTCAGTGCAAGTCCGAAAGTTTTCACCACAAAAGCCGCTCGAAAAAGTGACAGGTCACATTTCCTCGGAACCCACAAAATCGTCAACCAAAAAAAAAAACGCACCTCTCTTCCTCTGCCTGCACCTCGGCTCCATCCCGCCTTTGCATCGGCGGCAAAGCACCTCCTCGACCCTGCTGGGATCCACCGCCACCTCGCAGCTTCAAAAACTTGAGTGCGTTTTTCGGAACGCTGACCGCTCTTCTCGGTGGGCGAAGATGAGAATATACCCGAGACGGTTCCGGGTGGTTGGGCTCTTGGCGAGGAATACTGGGTCCCGTCGTACGTAAGAAAAAGGCCAGCTCGCGAGAGTCGTTGTTCCGTGGGAGTCGGAGGTGACTCGTTTGCGTGATCATTCTGGTTGAGTGGGGTGGATTCGGTCGAGGTTCGAGATTCGGTCGTCGAGAAATGCCGCCGGAGGATAAGGTTGAATATGCTGGGAGGTTCGTGCTGTCGGAAAGCATCGACCAGGAGTCTTCCGACCGCGAGAGGGTGACGAGCATGTATGGGCTGGTGGTGCTGTTGTCCTCGATGGATTGGTGGATGGAACGCTGCCTCACAATCCTTTCGTTGTGTTGGCGGGGATGACGATGGTCGTCGTGGTCAAGAGTGCCGGAGGTGGGAGACGTAGTAGAAGAACGCTGACCCATGGCGGAGGTGGAAGCGAAGGTGGATGTGGTATACGATCGCCCTCTATCAGACTCGGACATGTCTTCGCCGGAGGCGGGAAACATCGAAGGGTTGAGGGCCCTCAGTTCCCACGCGCGAGGAGTATGGTTGGTGAAGCTTGGTCGAGAGGGCTTCCGACCATGCTGCGCCAACGCGGGAGACTGCATTTCACATACAGTACACGAGGATGGGATGATTGTCAGAGACTCGTGTGATCGTGCGTGGCCAGCCGGGGTGCGGCGCACATGCGGGCGGCAGACAATGACACTGTACGTCGGAAGATGGAATTATGGTGCGTGGTGCTGATTGCTTGCTTCAATCACGCGGAGGCCGGAGGGAGGTACGGTACTGCGGTGGGGAACCACTATATTTCCATTCCGCCTGATTTCGAGTCGGGTCCGGTTTGCTGGTCGAGCATGGGTTCCGTACAGAAAGCGGAGTCCGCTTGTCGATCGTATTTCGTGGTAGATTTGAAGCAGGAGTGAAGCATCGACTGGGATGATGACGGAATGGACGAGAGCGTCGGAGGAGATAGATTGCGTGGAAACGAAGAGAAGGAAAATAGAATGAAGAGATGCAGCCAAGTAGTGCGGAAAAGAGAGAGCGCACAACAGTGCACGGAAAGTGAATGGTACGAGCACAACATAGACACAGACATGAACATGAACACACAGCACAGAAAAAGAGAGAAGCGTACCCACACAACCAGTATCTCAATGGTCCAAGCTGGCCTTTCTTTCAAAGCCAATGCTTCGTCTGCCACACAGGCAGCCCACACCTGGCGCAAGGGCGGTCAACATTCAAGAAAGAGCTTCCAGACGTTGATGCCCAGCGACACGGCAGACGTTCTGGCACTAGGATCGGAAGAAAGAGGACAGGGCTGCGTCGTCCATCGGCATCGCTTGGCTGAGATTGATGGGAGGCCTGCTGCAGCTAGTTCATGTTCCGTTACACCGCATGCAATGGTGCACCGTTCCACAGATCCTTCTGGTCGAAATAGACGTGGTGGGTGGGAAGCTCCACCAAAGCTTCGTCGACGAATATTCAGCTCTTCCTGGAGAGAGGAACCAGTCCGGGAATTCGTCCAGACTTCGGAACTTCAAGCAAACTCGTCGAAGCGTGTTCGGGTCCAAAGCGAGCTGCAAGTCGGATGCTGCAGCTCAAATCAATCTCGAGCAGCGTGTGAGGTCGCACTGCAGGTCGAAGCTGAAACCGACAGGGTCGAGGGCCGGCGTGCAGGAGGCACAGTAGTGGGCCTGGCACGACCGCGACGGTGGAGTGATGGGTTTTCGTGAGACATGTTGGACGGCGACTTCCAGACTGTCAGGCACAGAGGAAGAGATGATGGTGCTGGAACATGGAGAGATGGATGGATGTGAGATGGAAGTGAAAACTTCTCCGCTCCGCAAGATCCATCGGGCTTAGGGTTGCTTAGGGTTACGCCAGATAAGGTACAAGAGCAGAGCGCCCTCTTCCGGCCCATACATGGCTGGACTTGCAAAGGTCTGCAGTCCCTGATTGTCCCGACACGGTGAGACTCAGGGAGCGACTTCCGAGTACGGGCATCCGACATCGTTGACAGCAACGAGGTAAAGGTTGTCCTTTTCCGTCCGCCGACTTGAGATTCGTGCCACAAATCACAACAAGCCTACAATCATCACCTCACTCGTCCGGTCCGTCTACCCGTCCCGGAGACTACATGCTGCCTATCTATCTGCCTCCTCGCTATACTTCCCGGCCAGAAACCGAAACGCTCGTGCCGTTGGTGCAGAAAAAACCCCCCATCATCCCCATGCTAGACTTTTGCCCCTCCGCTTGCCCCAAAGGAAGACGAGATCATAACGCCATGCCTCAATAATGCAAATGCAAATGCAATACCCAACCCCATTCTCATCCATACCATGCCCGACAACGCCGTTGAAATCATCGATGCTCCCCAAGCAATACAGCACTCACTACCTTACCGCCCACCACCACCCGCCCTCGGCTTCGGAATGAATGGACTCGCAGCGGCCGGCCTCTTCAACACTTTCTTCACCACCGTCGGCGGCGCCGCGTTGGACGTCTGATCCCTCGACTTCTCCTTCTCCGACTCCACCCCTCCGAGCCCGAGGCCAGGCGTAGCGCTCTTCGAGCTCGTCGTCGTAGTGGAAGTACCTCGTGGAGGATTGACCAAGGGCGTACCCTGCCTCGATCCCGATGCCGAAGCGTTCGCGGAGACGGTAGCTGACTTCGAGACCGCGCGGCTGGGAGCTGCTGATGAGGGATCGCCGGAAGTGGTGGCCGGGAAGAAGTCGTCGTTGTCGAAGCCGTCGTCCAGACTGGCGTCGGCCATTTCGACGTCTTCGCCTGCTCGGTCCGACTTGGTAGTGACCGGACTCGTCGCCTTGGTCGCAGCGATGCGGTCCTGGTAGCGGTATCGAACGCCTTCCATGCGGTCTTCCTCATCCCCATTCCCGTCGTCCGCGCCATTCGCAGCAGCAGCGCCGTTATTCTTCACAGGAGCGCTCTTCTCCCCCACACCTTCACCATCCTCAACCTCACCAAGCACCTTGCCACCTTCCATCACCTTAGCCGGGAACTTCTTCGAACTCGTCCTCAACATGCCCATCAAGTCTCCCTGAATCATCGCCCCCTTGCGGTTCACATCATCAATCAACAATTTCCAATACTGCCCTCGACTCAAACTCTCCGAATTCCCCAACACCCACAAACTGCACTTCGCCCTCGTCAATCCCACATTCATACGTCGAATGTCCTGCAAGAAACCCACGCCTCCCTTGTCGCTGGCACGCACACAAGAGAAGATGATAATCTCGGCTTCACGACCTTGGAAAGCGTCCGTGGTGTTGAACTCGACTTTTTCGAGGATTTCTAGGCTAAAGGTCGTGCTGAATTTCTTGCGTAGGAGCTCGAGTTGGGATTTGTAGGGGGTGATGATGCCGATGCGGTTGGAGAAGTCGTAGGTGCTGCCGAAGTCGGCGGTCAGGCGGGAGTATAGCGCCATGGCGACTTCGACTTCGGCGTGGTTGACAAGGGAGAAACCTTTCGGCGCGGCGGAGTGTTGACCTTTGACGTCGTAGAAGCGGTAGGGTGCCAGCAAATTGGAGGCATGCCATGGCTTCTTGCGCAAAGCGGCCATGTTGCTGCCGTCCTTGAGTTTGTGGTCGTAGAAGGTGGCGGATGGGAAAGCGGAAATGTCCGGGTGCATGCGGTATTGCGTGTCGAGCAGGTGGACCTCATTCGGGTAGTTGTTCTGCATGCGGACGAAGAGGGATTGTTCGTACTGGAAGCGAGCAGCCTCTTTCGAGAAGACTGTAGGTGGCAACTGCTTGGGATCGCCGACCATGATGCACTTGACACAACCGTACTTCAGCGGGATGAGCGACGACATCTCAACGCACTGCGCCGCTTCGTCGATGATGACAGTCTCGAATTCGATGTTGAGCGATTGAAACATGTCGTGACCAGAGCCGGAAAGTGTCGCGCAGATGACATGCGCTTCGTCGAGAACAGCTTGTTGAGCCCTCTTGCGGTTAAGTTCCTGCTCGCGTCCGGCGGCAAGTTCTCGATCCTTGGTCTGATCGATGCGAGATCCAAGCTCGGCTTTGCGTCGTCGAACATGCCCAATGTTGTCGTCGAGCTTCTTCCGCTCGGAATCCTCCATCTTCTCGTTGGCGTCGCGTTGCGTGTACATTTCCTGCAATTGGTGAGAAACCTGCTGGTGCTCCTTGAATAGCTCTGCAGTGGCCTTGCGCTTCTGCTCGTCCATCTGATTGCCGCCGAGCTTCTTCTGCACCAGTTCTTCCATGGTGACATCGCCAACCATCGCGTTGATGCGTTCGCTACGACCAATGCGCACGACGTTGATATCATGGCGGCGTCCATCCTTCGTCTTGACACCCTCCTTCAAACGCATGACAATCTCATCGACAGCAGCGTTACTTGGAGCACAGACGAGAAGCTTCTTCACTGCTCCATCAGTATTGGCATTCCCATTCGGCATGGAGATCCTCGTCGCGCCCTTGTAAGAACTGCTCAAAGTATGCGTCAGCAGTCCGCCCACAATCGCCACGATCGTCTTTGTCTTTCCAGATCCCGGAGGACCTTGAATGAGCGAGAATCCTTCATTCTCCAACGCGGCATTGATGGCCTCAGACTGCGCGCGATTGACATTGTACACATCCTGGAAGTTGGAGATTTGCTTCTCGCTGTACTCGATGCGCTGCGAGGGCCTCGCGCGGACAATCTGATTGCAGAGATCGTAGTACTGCAGCGCTTTGAGCGCACCGTACTCGCGCTCGAGGGGAGTGATGGACTGGACTTTGACGCCGTGGATGATGGTCTGTGGGGTGATCTGAGAGGCTAGAGAAGAGCCGGGCGTGAACTGGTAGACGATCTGAAGCTGGCCTTTTTCCCGCTTGATGCGGTATACTCGCGCGAGGCAGTTGGGTGTTGTAGAGTCGCCGGCAGGACGGGGCGATTTCGAGAACAGGATGATGTCGCCTTCCATGATCTGTAAGTCGCGATTCTCCTTCTGTCCGAGGACGCTGTTGATTTCGACGAACTGATCCACGTTGTTGCGGTTTCCCACCTTGATTTCGTATGGCTTGGAATGGTCCTGAAGTCGTGATTGGACCAGGCCCTGCCATGCTTCTAGTAGAAGAAGTGGCTCGAATGTTTGCTGGTAGGTGACCGGGTCAGAGAAGGAATCCGATACTTGCGAGAATTCGTGTGGATTGCTTCCTGGCGGGTAGTCTCCCTGGTGGAAATAATCCCATCCAAGGATCATACGATGAAGAGACCCCAGATCAGGAGCCAAACGTGCGCGCATGTCTCGCAGAGAGCGTGCTGTCCGCTTGATCTTCGTCGGTGCCTTCTTGGCTTCGGCCTTCAGTCCGATCGCACCAGTGAGGTCAAGACCAGGTCGCTGCTGTTTCTTGATGGATGGGCCAAAGAGATCGTCGTCAAGATCGTCACTATCGTCATCTTCTTCTTCGCTCTCATCCGAAGAGACCATGACATTCTGACCCTTGACGGCATGGTCTTTACCAAAGTCACCGAGACCAGCGACACCACTGCCAGCGCCCAGACCATTGGCTTTGGCAAGGTTGGCCAGACGAGTGCGCTCAGCCTCGGCCTTTGCCGCCTTGCGCTTCTCGAGAAAGTCCTTTCCAATATTGGCTTTCTGAGCAGCCAGCTTCGTGGCGGCGCTAGGTCTTGCGGGCAGCTTTTTCGCCAGATCTGGCCTCTTCTCTTGCTTCGCCGCCGCACTCTTCCACTGCTCGAGGTCGATCGCATTCTTGGGCTTCTTGCCATCCAAAGTCTTCTGCTTCTTCTCAAGCTTGATCTCCGGCTCGGCTGGTGCAAGTGCATGACCAATATGCTTCTCCAGCGCCCGCTGAAGCTCGGCTTTGTGATTCGGCGTAAGCTTTGTTTTGACTCGCATATCCTTCTCGGTGCTGAGGAGGATGTCTTCGATGTACTTGAGCGATTCCGACGAGATCTTGAGGTCGTTTTCTTGAAGTCGAACGAGCATGTTGGAGATCAAGCCGACGGCTTTTTCGATGAGATACTCATCTCGCAGGCGCAGCCATTTGGCAATGAACTTGAAGGCCTTGCTTGGAAATTGCAACAAGGTCTTTCCCACCGGCATGCTCGACTTTTGCTTCGCGCCGTGCTCGAACGTGGCGGCAATGAGAGAATACTGGTGAAAGGCGAAGTCTGCGAAATCCATGGTCTCTCGACAGAACTCCGACATGATGGCCTTGGGATGTCCAGCAGCGCTCCAAAGCTCAGTTTGTTCAAAGATCGTCTCCAAGGAGGTCCAGGTTTGAAACCAGAATTTCCTCAATGCGTCCAGATCTTGCTCGTCAGTGAATGCGCGCGAGCGGAGTATGCCGTCTTCACTGTCACAAAGACTGCCGTAAATGTCTCGGATGAGCTTGAGCGCTGTAGGACAAGGGCCGAAGACCTTGGCATCCGATATCAGTTTCAAAGCATGAGACACGGCTCCCAAGGCGGGCGCAAAGAATGCCAATAGGAGATGCCGCAGACTTCCCCGTCGACCGTCTTCGCCAGACAAGGACTTCAACACGCTAAGCGCCGACTGATGGACACGGTCATCTCCGCTGAAGAGAAGAGCCATGAGGCCTCGAGCGCCGTCGAATTCTTGGAACAAGTCGGTCAGCTGCTCGGCACCGAAGGAATCTATCCGCTCCAGAAGTTCGACAGAGACGATGTTCAGCACTCTATCCAGCGCACTGTCCCATTTGTCGCAGATTGGCTTGAACTTGTGGTCGATGTTGTTCTTGCCGTCCTTGGCGGCATTGGGCGGCATCATCTCCAAAGTCAGGATGCCTTGCACACCCGTGAGAATATGAATCACCAGGTGAGGCCGGCCCGGCTTGACATGACGCATGCTAAGATTCCACACATTCAGATTCGACTGGCTGATCTCGTGGTCAAGCTCCCTGTTTCGTAGAATGACACGACGATCGCGAGCGAGGCTCTTGAGGTCGAGCGCGATAATGTTCTCAACGACCTCCAAGTCGAGGCTCTGAGTGACGGTGAGTTGGAATTCCTCCTTGTGCTCAGTCTCGCTGAGTTCATGCAAGATGTTGGCGATGTGATCTTTGGACACCGCTTCGATGAGGTGCGCATAGACCGGGCCACCGTCGACAGTTTCAGAGATGCGTCGAATGGCCTCGAGGATCGAGGTGAGACCTTTATGCCAGGCCACGCTGCTAGCCCAGTGGCTATATTGGTCTCCTTGGTAGTGAAGCATGAGTTGGTTGAGCATGGTTCGGAGTGGTGGGACCAAAATGCCGGGCTTGATGCTTCGAACGAAGCTGTCCACCCACGCCATAATGACTTCAATCTCAGCCACCGGATTGTGCATGCTCTCTGCGTTCCGTGTGAGGATTTGTTCGAATCTAGGAGCTCTGCAGATGTTCTCGATGACGTTCTGCGGATTGACGGCTCCCATGGCGGCCCAGAAGTCTGTCGGGCTGAGCTCGATGATGTTGACATAAACGGCGATGAGATCCGAGAAGTGGTTGGCGTCGATTTGGAAATGATCAAGCGAGAGCGTGAGGAGGTTGCCGTTCATCTTGCGCAGGTTTTGTGCGACCAGAGCGGGCGTCAGCTTGGACACGATCAATTTGACTGCGCTCCAGAAGGTGGGCAGAAACTCCAGCTCCAACGACACCACATGGACTCGATTCATCGCGGGCTCCAGGAAAGGTCGGACGCTGTACTCGAACTCGTTGGCGAGCATTGGCCGCTTGACTCTGCCGAAGTTGCGCGTTGCCCACGACAAGCGCATGGGGTTCTTGGAGAAGAGAAAAGCCACCATGCCTGGAGCGATGGCTGGCAGGGTAAACTTTCTCTTCGACTGCGCCATTGCAAAGGGCCTGTCGAAGTATTGCTGAAGAGCCTCCTCGTTGCGTAGAAAAGGCACTGACTGCAAAGCCTCAAACATGGCGTACATTGCCTCGTCTCCCGCAGAGGTGATCTTGCGTTGTTCTTCTGGCAACCCCACCAATGCCTCGGTCATACTGTTCAGCCCGGAGATGATCCTCGCCGCGTTCATGTCGTCGAATTTCTTCAAGAAGCTCAACACATCTTCCTCGGGATAGTCCTCCTCCAAGCTTTGCTTCAAGCTTGTTCGTGATCGATGGTATTCGCGAATGCAGATATCGCAGCGGGAAAGTTGTTTTGTCAGACACGCCGTCAGACTCTTTTGAAAGGCCACTGCGTCTGCGCCGTCGTAAGCCAGGATCTGCATCGCCAGCATCACCTTCTCTCGTCTTTGTGTCGCCTCTTGAATCTTCCCTTCTCGCACCGCCCTGTCGCTGGGTGTCTCGCCGGTGTGGACATTGCAATGGTCTTCGTCGTAGTAGATGTTGAAGTCGTCGGAGGTGCTTCGCGGGCAGAACCAGTGAATGTCCTGATCGAGGGCGGTGAGCTCGCTGGGGTGTTCGTGATTAGCGGGGGATGTCTGTGGGCATTGCCGGGCATGAACTCACTGAATGGCCTTTACCAACACTTCTCCCATGATTGCAATGCGCCGGGCCAAGCGGGCCCGGCGAGATCACGTAGACTGGTACTCTACCAGAGGGAGGTATCGAGGGAAGAATATCAAGAGGTGGATGCGCATGCGCTTAGTTGTGAGACAATGGGGAGAATCAAGAGCGTTGTTAGTCAGATGTCGAGGTCGTAAGTGGTAGTCGTGGTCGGTGGTGAGGATGTTCGGAGAGAAGTGCTCTCTCTTCAGAGTGGTAGATGTTCTGAGGTCGTGAGGTGGAAGATGTCGGTCTTCAAATGTGATGACGCCGTGGAGGTGAATCGAGCCGAAAGTGATGCCAAGGGCGTGATCACATGAAAGACTTTCCCCAACGCCAATCCCTGTTCACCAGCTTGCAACGTCAAGAAGAAGAAGAGAAGGTCGATGTTGGTCGAGTGTTGGGATGGGAAGTGTTTGCATCTTCAATGTCGTTAAATCCGTGGTCTGGCCGACGCGACTGCACGCGAGCGCGACGGAGGACGGACCGAGCCGGAAGTCTATCTTTGAGCTTCGTCACTGGGAGTGAGGTTGTTGTGATACACGAATATGACTTGTACATTACGGGTGAGAGCAGTGTGATACATGCAATCGAAACCACATGAGTCTGTCACAGGACATGTCGTGAGCTCGCGAAAGACTTGGACATGAGCGACGACCTTGAATATGTCCTCTGATCTGTTCGCCGCCTTTGGAGACCCGGTACCAGAACCCCTTCAGACGAAATCACAGAATCCACCGGAAGAAGACCCATGGAAGTTTGACGATGGGGAAGCACAGACTTGGCAGGCTGGTCCTGTCGACAGCGTACTGGAGACCGATCAACATGTAAACGCGAATCCGGACGTCGAAGACGATGACGATGACTTCGGAGACTTCGAAGATGCATCTGCTCCTGCGGCGGCAGTAGTGAAGCATACAACACCAACAGAGTCGAATCTTTGGTCTTCGGGTCCTGAATCGCCGGCGAGGTCTCAGCCTATTACCAGATCCGAGCCTCCTTCAAAGCCAGCACCTCCAAAGAAGACATCTCTGCCATTCTCTCCCAAGCCGCAAGCCCGTGAACAGCCCTCGAAAGTTGGCAAACATCCATTTGCCGACCACATGGACTTCCTCTTCTCAGGTGGAGACGACGAGTACGACGCCGGCGAGGACGAGCTGAACGACTTGGCCACCAATCCCGAGGCTGCCATGGCATACTCGAAACGCATCATTGCCGAGCAGGAGGCCCGATCGAATGGCGTGCCCGGTACTAGGGCATACAGTAAACCGACGAAGCCACTGCCCTTCAAGTTGAAGAATGAGGTTGTTCCCCCGAAGAAGACAACACCGCAACCCCAACCTCCTCGGCCGCCTAATAAGCTCCGTAAGAAGTCGGGATATGCTCCTGCGAAGGATCCGAATGTTCTTTTCGATGCTGAAGATGTTTCGCCGCAAGATGAGGATGATGATGATGATGATGATGAATTTGGTGACTTTGAAGCTGGGACTTCAGACATCCCACAGCCTGCCGCTGCTCCTCTGACGATACCACCTGCACCCAGTATGCAAATGCCTCGCATCGATCTCCTCGGTCTAGATGATTCATTTTCAAAAGACACTGCAATGGACGGCATGGCAATTCCACGTCGACAACGAACTGCATCTGTCCTTGAGCCGCCAGTGGACTCCAGGGCGTTCAAGCTTGTCAGCCCTACAACACCCACAAGTGCTCCCCCAGAAGATACATGGGAAGACTTTGAAGCCGCGGAACCAACCTATCCATCTCCACCCACCACTTCCACCCCGCATCACATCCCTTCCTCACATCCACCTCACCCACCACCACCTCCCTCCAAACCCCTCCCCAAAACCCCCCCAACCACAATCCCCCCACCCTCAACCCTCCTCTCCCTCCTCCCCTCCCTCCTCACAACCCTGCAAACCACCCTCCTAACCCCGCTCTCCCACCTCCCCACCTCCCGCTCCACCCTCCTCACCCACCCCTCCACCCTCTCCTTCCTCCACACGCACCTCTCCCACCTCCTCGCGTTCGCCCACATCCTCGCCGGCCGCAAACACCGCTGGAAACGCGACGTCCTCCTCTCTCAATCCCACCGCCTCGGATCCGCGGGCGGGAAGGGGATGAAACTCGCCGGCGTCGACCGCTCCCTCCTCCTCCGGGAAGATCGCGAGGTCCTCGACGCCGTGCAAAGCTACCGACCCATCGCGTCGAGACTCCGAGCCGCGGTGGCGGGGATCGTAAAGCAGAACAAGGCTGAAGCGGAAGGGTTGGTCGTCCCGGATCTAGCGGAAACAATGCCGGTGAGGGCAGTGGGTGTGAATGAAGGCGGGTTGAGGGGAGTGAGGGCTTGTGCCTTGTGTGGACTCAAGAGGGAGGAACGCGTCGCGAAGTGTCACGATCATGGCGTGGAAGACAGTTTCGGGGAGTGGTGGGTGGAAGGGGCGGAGATGCATGTGTGCTGTGCGCGGTTCTGGGTGGATGTGGCGGAGGAGAAGTTGAGGGGCCGGTAGGCGAATGTCGAGAATAGTGATCGGGCTATGGAGGTGTACAGATACCATGTGTAGAGAGGGCAGGCCGAGGCGGTTCAAAAGTCGAATCAAGTATACAGGTCGGTTGGCAGGATGCAGAAGAGACGGAGTTTCGAACGAGCGAGCGATTCTGCGCGGCCAGCTCGACAATTGGGACATTTGCTACTCGTGGACAACTCGGAACTTGAAAGGTATGGTCAGACGCCGAGTGGCAGAGTCGTGAAGTGAGAGCTCGGAAGCAGCGAGATTCATGCAGCTGATGGGCATATCATACAGCAGGCCGCATTGGAAGTCTACCGAAACAGAGGGAATCAATCGCAGCATTAGACGAACCGCGGAACAGACTCATCTGCACAGATCAAAGTGAACAACTAAAAAGAGATCATATCCATACTTTTCTGTCTGCAGTATCTCAAGCAGCGAAGCCCTAACCTGCCGTCAACATCTCCTATCCCATCTGAATCTGATCCCGCATGTCAAAGAAGCCCAGGTATCTCATGCTCACATACAGCCATTTCCATATTCGTCGCGTCAATCCCTCCCGTTTAGGCGTCCATGCCTTCGTATCGTCTGGTATTTGCTTCGTTCTCCTCATTCTCATTTCACGTGCTCTTAACGATCACCCGAGTCTGGGCTCACGTTCGCACTGCCGTTGCCGTTGCCATGTCCATGCGGGTGTGGGTGTCCCTGCATTGGACCGTGACCGCCATGTCCCTCAATCACAACCCCAGAGTCGCGATGATGCTGGTGCGGAGGCTCCTAACCCCGGTTGTGCATCTGCTGCTGCGGTGGCATGGGATACGCTCCTTGCTGCGCCGCCTGTTGCTGTTGTTGAAGGTATGCCTGGTATTGCAGGGCTTGTTGTTGGTCGGCGGTCATGTACGGCTGCTGCTGTTGCTGCTGATTGCGTGGCATGTTTTGCGGCGGCATGGCTTGTGGCATCGGTGGAGGTGCGGCATGTTGCTCTTCGGGAGACTCGACTGCGGATTCGCCATCGACGCCGTTGGCTTCGGCGGGTTCGGGAGCGTTGAGGCAGGCCTGGGATGGATGTCAGAGTGCTGTCAATAAGGTGAAGTGAGACAGGGATATCACTGACCTGGATGAGGTTCTTGCCTTCCGGCTTGGTGACGAGTGGTTGGAGCTTGGGCGTGGTGAAGGTGTAGACGAGACCGGTTTCGGAGACGACGAGGAGGAGAACCTGAGTACCGGTGAGGACGGAGAGCTCGTATGCCTGTGAAGGTATTGTCAGTGAATCGAGTGCAAAATTACGCGCCATTTCACGACGCGTTGTGTATTGCATATCCTGACGAACCTTCTTCATGATGCCGGCCTTGCGCTTGGAGAATGTGATGTGACGACGCGACTTGTCCTGGATGAACTTGATCTCAATCTTGCGACGCTCACGGCCCGGCTTGTCATCATCGTCGTCGTCGTCGTCGGCCGCGGCGGTGGATGTGCGTTGACGCTTGACGCCGCGCGACTCATTGTTGCCGTTGTCGAGGTCGTCCTCGTGGTCGTTGGCCGGATCCTGGTTGACGATCTCGGCGGACATGTCGGCGGTGGGAGGATGAGTAGAGAGGGTCGACGAGGATGTGTGGTTGGTGGTGAGGTTGATGAAGCTACGCTGCTTTGGGGTTTTGCGGAGACGCCGGAGAGGATGGTTCTGACTGAATAGGGAAGTCTCCTAGAAAGGAAAGGAAGGGACAGGCTTGACTCGGAGGAGTAAAAGACTGCCAAGGCTCGGGTAAACGGTCCAATCAGAAGGAGTCGGGTGGATTGTGGAGGTGGACGGGCGGCGTTTGCGAATTCCAGTGGTGCGTGCGTTTTGCTGCTGATGAAGGCCGAAGTGCCTGCGATCGTGTGGGTACGGAGTAGTGGTCAAGTCGATGTCGTGAACAAAGACTCCTCGAAGAAGTGAGGCGCAGCGAGAACGGGAATCCCGGCGTGAGATGCGCAGGAATGTGGAGTGAGGCAGGCGTGGTGTTGCGGCGTTGTGCAGCAAGCAAAGAGCAGACCGCAGCAGCAGCAGTAAGCTGTAGCAGGCGCAAACGGCTCGTTCGGGCGAAGTGCGACGGGGCGAGATGCGGAGAAGGTGATCTCTTCACAGAATTGCCAGAAGGAGCAGCGTGGAAAGGCTCCAAAGTGTGTCAGATCTCGGTGGGGGATATCGACGTCTTCAGGCCAGACGAGGCAATGGGCTAACTGCGTTGGTGGAGAGTTGAGGAGGGTGAGAGAGAAAGGAGTTTAGGGCGGCAAGCCTCGTCTTTTTAAAAAGAGGACAACCATCAACCCTACTCTAGCTCCGCCTTGGCACGGAGTGGGGTCCGGTCGGCGATATGTGCGAGCTCTTCCCAAAGTGGTCGTTTGCGCTGAAGCTGATACACTCGCCCCGAACGTGTGCTACCATGGAGTGTTTCGCTCTTATTGCGTTGACATACCCGAGGCTTACCCACTGCGAGTGTCTTGTATCGCAAGCGTATTACTGTTGGCAAGCACGACCAAGACTGTGAAGAACGAACTCTCCACTTTCAGAAACCTTGAAATAAGCTGAATTACGCCATCAATCTCGCGTCGAACGAGCTCTCCTACGGCGACGCTGCCCTCGTTCGTTTGAAAGCCAGCAACACTTCCTCAAAAGCTATGGAGCGAAATGTGTGTCGAGCTTCCGCTAGCGTGGCTCATATATGGCAGCGGAGCCAGGATCAATGGTAATGAGTGCAACGGAAGAGCCGGTGGACCGTAAGCGATATTCCGAGATGAGTGTTCCTAAGACAGGGTCGCGGTCGCTTTTACGAAAAGCCGTGTGAATGGCTCTCCGGCCGTTGGTTTGGACGGAAGCTGCAACAATGCCAAATCTCTGCCAGGTCCTGGCTTAGCGCCAATTTCCGCGACTGAGCTCCTGGTATGGCGACTGTAGCGTTCGATCGTTCACGTTCCATCGAAGAGGACAGTCCTGAGTAAACGAGTGCACCATCCACTATGAAGTGGCAATTTTCGGCTTTCCTCCACGCTTCAGCGATTCCCACTCGCCCTCGTCGGCCCTCCCACGTTCATGACCGGCATTCCGTCCTGCCCCTTCGGACCCAGTAGCCCTTCGACTTTCAGTCTCAACTCCTCCCGCTGCCTCACCATCTTCTCTCTCGAAGTCTGCAGCTGAGAAATCTTCTCCGCGGGAGTGGATTGGATGATTGCTTGTTTCTCCTATTCGTCCAATGCTGATCAGTATACACGGCCACATCCATGAACTCGCTGAAAGACTGTTTGCGATGAGAACGAACCTCCTTGAAATCATCGCTCATCTTCCACATCGCTCCAGTAATCGCTCCGGTAGCGGCGAGGGAGCCCACGATGGCGGTCTTGGCGATGGGTGAGAGACTGCTAATCTTCCGAGACACGTCCCGGAGGCCTTGAATGATTGCTTCCGCCATGATGGGTGCTCTGAAGATGAGGTTCGATGGATGTTGAGTTGAAGAGGTCGACGAAAGGCTTGGCAGCGAGGAAAGAGCCGAAGTTGACCCTGACGCGGAACTTCACGTCCAACGGGACCATCAACAACAACATCACTCTCGAACAACCCACGAACATTCGCGCCAAAATGTCCACTAACAATCCAACCCGCACTCCCGGTCACACTCACACCAACTCCACATCCTCGCGACTCTCCACGGTCCCCACCTCCGCCTCCAAGTCCCGCCAACTCTCACATCTCCACGCCCAACTCGCGCAATTGACGGCGAATATGTCGGATTTGGAGAATTTGTTGAGGATGACGGCGGTGCAGGCGGAGAGTATGCGTGGTCTGGGGGGTTATGCTGGGGGACTGTAAGTGTTCGGAGGGTGGAGATGGGGGTTTGAGGTGATGGGTCGAGTGCTGACTTGGAGACCGATAGGTTTATGGCGGCGAGTAAGGTGTTGGGGGAGGAGACTGTTAGTGGTGGGAGTGGTGACCATCAGGCGGGAAGTGGTGGGCAGTGAGGGCGATGTATGGCTTTAGCATGGTGTGCAGTTGCTGCGGCTGTGCGGACGAAGTTTGTGGTGGTTGTCGGAGTAGTGCAAAGTTTATGCTCTGCTACGGCCGCTTCGCGGTCAGAATTGCGGCAGAAAGACAGCGGTCTGATCGGTGCCATGCAGGGCCTCAATGCCCGTCAGGAGCAAAGCCACATCTACGTCAGCTCACACGCCAAAGTCCGTCACGATCAGCTCGACTCCGGACACAAGATACGCACCGCACTGCAGCATTCGAACTTTTGGCCGAACGACAAACACGGTCTATCAACTGCTTACACGTCAGCTTTGTCCCCGCGGTTTGATTGGATTACTCTGCAATTCACGTTAGCTTGATGTATTTCAAGACGAAATACTCATGCCTCGAGCTCTTACGAATTCACACGGGTCCGAACGCCTGCCAGCAGCCTAAGTTCACAGCTGCCAAGAGTCCAATTCAGTCCTAAGGACGTTTACCTTGCAATCCGACCGGAAGCGGCACGCACCGCTTTCATCCTCCGAAATCTGGCCCAACGATCGCAACAAAGCAATTTCTTTGCGCTCTCTGATATACGGCGCCGCACCCTCTCTGCCCTTCGCATGAAGCCGACTTGGACTCTCAGTCAAGTCCGAGCAATCTCCTCAGACCAAACGATTCACAGACACAGCCGCCGGGTTCTGAAGACTGCCATAAAATCGTCTTGACACACTATTACCACCACCAGTACCTCGCATCGACTCCTTGTAAAATGGCCAAACAACAACACAGACAACACTCTCCATCACCTGCTTGTTTCGTCCCGGTGGTGTGATATAGAAGTCACGGTGCTGTTCACATGAGCCTGCTTTCTCCGCTTGGACTATTCTCATGCGAAACCCCAGTGCCACAGCCACGGAGATGTGGTGAATCGGAAGAAACTCTCGAACCATCGAATTCGACACAAATACACCAACCTCGAAATTCCAACTTCGACATACCAACTTCGATTTGATATACCAACTCCGACACACCACTTTCGACACGCCACTTTCGACAGACCAGGAGGCAAATAAGCGTCGTACGACCAAACCACAACACGTCGATTCCTTCTACAACCGCGCTATCAGATGACGAATTGGCTGTGGTAATTCACACGAGCTGATTCTCACTTGGACTGCATCACTTCCATGAGGAATTGGTAGCTGGCGAGCTCTGACAAGGGAATTCCCTTCCAAACACCAACTTCTTATACGATCCAGAAGTTCGTCATCAGAAACCGAATCAGCATTCAGCCAGACACGACTTACAAATTTGTGGCCTGCGCCTCCGCCGCTAATGTCTCAACACAACGAATTCCGCTGCCAACATCACCGCAAACCTGACCCAATGGAAGACCAACACACCAAGTTACTTACACCGTCCTTCACAGCCACCCAATACCTCACGCCGTCCTTTACAAGCACCAGAGCTTCCGCTTCCGAAACGCCTTACTCCGCACATGATATCAAGCAGGAAGATGCCTTTGACACGTTATTGGAATCGAAGGCAAGGCAGGAAGAAGAACAAATTGCTCAAATACTCGAGTCGGAATTACTCCACGATATAGCCGGCAATCAAACATTGCAACTCAATTCTCGAGAGAAGGATATCATAATATCGGAATTGAGAGCCAGAGATATTGCGTTGGAAGAAAGAAATGCCCGGTTACACGCGGCTCTCGAAGAACAATTGCAGCCACGCGACGAAGAACGAGAGCACAGCCTCGGTGGATATCGCCCACCTCTAACCGCGGACAACTTGCTGCAAGCTGGGTCTGCATTTGCGCAGAAGCCCTCTTCCATTGCTCCCGACGACCGTGCCAACGGGCTCCTGGGCACCTCGTCCGGTTCGACAACGTCCAGTGAGAGCGAAACGCCGGAAGACAGCGAGGAACTGGATGATGGCGGTACCGGGCGAACCTTTGCGAAGTCTCAGGCAGACATCAATCGGGAAAGATGGATGATCAAAACCACGCCGCAGCCCGTTGTCTCGGCAAATCCAAGGACGATCATCCATAGATCGGAGTTCATCTTCGATTCTAGGTTCACCTTTGAAGCTCTCGTGGGCTTGTCATCCACAGAAGCGCCAATGCTGGTCGGGTTCGATGAGCTTCCCGACTTGGTTCTCATGTCTGTGTCCCGAATTCTGGACATCATTTCCTCTGGATATTACAGCAAAAGGCGCATTCCGAATCAGCCAACAATAGCGCCGGGCTCCTACTGCGCATTCTATTGGCTGACCAAACATGGACCGAACAGCACGCAGTGGACCGTCCGTAACCCGGGCTTGTTTGCGTGCTCGGGCTGTGCTCGCGACGGCCGGGCTTGCATGCGCTGGGTTCGAGCAGGCGTGTGGCGACTGCTGCCACTGCCTGACCATGTGAGACCCGAAGGAACTGGCTACAAGGATGATGCGTTCTGGATACAGAATCTGAGTAGCAGCATGTTTGGACCGAGAACCGACTGCACGATCTGGGAGCGCACCGAGCCTAAGACGAAGAAACGGCAATTCGTGGAAGGTTTGGAAGCTGCGACATGATATTCCATTGAGCCTTCGATGCGCTGCTCCGAAGCACGCTCATAGTTTGTTATCCATCATAGTCGACAGAATGATGCTCCATCGTCTACGCAGCATCAGCGATGCCAAATTGTCGCAAGCACAACCCAGAATACCATTCATACAACTTAAAAGCAAATACATTCATGTCAACCAGTCTTTCATCCGTACAGCACATTGAGCCGTTCAGAAGTATTTGAAGCTCGAACAGACCGCGTTCAAGTTGTCCTGCTCTAGTACTCCGACAGATCAAGAAGATTTGAGATCGAACACTCCGTACGATGGCTGCTTTCGAGGTCCGGTACGAAACTGAAGTGGGTATTCCTTCTTGACGATCGTATCCAGGTAGGAACAAGGTAAGAACGACGTAATGTTAAGGTAGGCATCGGATGCATTTCTGAGGTCTGCTAATCGACTAACCCTAACCCTACGCAGGCAGCCCAGCGGATGCCTGAGGCCGGCCGCAATGACCTCACGAAGTTGCATCCTTCCCTCGCCCGAGGATTTAGTTCCGAGCAATCGATCTGCTCCGGAATGAGCTGCAATTCACAACACGGGTCTCTGACTGCAACGGACATGCTTGGCGTGCTTCTGCTCCGCCGGGGAGCTATCTCCTTGGCTCCTCTGAGACCGCCCCTCCCACCCACTATGGGCTGGAATGGTTCAGACAGTAAAAGCCAAGCCGGGTAGCGAAATGATTGTCGCTGCTATTGCTCCCTCGAAGACACATACATCCTCCTCGAATCTGGTACGGACCGCGGATTCCGGACCACGTCAATGCGACACATGCGGTATAGTCTGAATGGGATCAATGAGGTGGTGCAGCGGATCCTGGACCAAGGTATGTGTCCATCTCGTTAATAAAGGCGTTGTCTCTGTCTAGAGTAGACGCCCGTCCGCGTGCGATAAAGCAGTCATTCATCTGGGTCGTCTCCTTTTGATCCTGACCTTCAGTCCGCCCGCAATCGTCCAGCAATGTCCCAAACTTTGGTTCTCACTCCGGAGGGCGATGTCGACACCACCCTGGCAACATCAGGTCTTCAGGTCGTCGCATGCGGTCTCCCACGAACAGGCACTACGACCATCGGACTGGCATTGGCCATACTCCTGGACGGCCCTGTTCTGGACGGCATTCAGGATACCTTTCTCCATGGCACAGCATCCCAGCAACAGGAGTTACTCCGATTGAGCACCCTTGCAGCCGACGATCCGGAACTGTTCCCCCTGATCAAGCATATCTTGACCTCACGACTGCCATACAAGGCGACGACGGATGCACCTTTCGCTTCTTACGTACCGGAGCTGCTTACTCTACAACCCGACCTCAAATTCGTCTGCACCGTCCGCCCGTTCGAGCCATGGTATGCATCTTTCACAAACATTCAGCATTCATTCACGCTACTAGCGCCTTATGCATGGCTATGGCCTTCATTGAAGCGTTGCATTACGTGCATGGAGTCTGGCTGGAAGAATCGATTTCGGGAACACTGCACATCTTACGCCGTTCCCGCCGGCCGGAAACTTCTGGAATCGCCTGTGTTTGACAAAGAGTTGCTCAAAGACCTTTGGGACACGCACATACACCATTTGCGGGAGACGGTGCCGGAACGTCAGCTGTTGATGTTCGATGTGCGTGATGGATGGAAGCCGCTGTGCGATTTCCTCGGGAAGCCTGTTCCGACGAAGATGGTTGCGAAGAACGATGGAAGTGGGGCCTTCGAAGAGGTGGAGCTGGAGTTTCCTCACGAGTTTCGCGGTACTTCGGTGGTAACGATGCGTGATGATTTGCTACGCATGCTGAGGAAGAGATTGATGCTGGTCGCGTTTGGAGCTTGTTCGGCTGTTGGAATTGCTGCGTATTGCACCTTGTCTTGACATTTCGCGCTAGCTCTAGCTAGCTCTGCTCCCCTGCTCAAACTGCACGATCTCAGCTAACTGGGCGGAAGTTGTGCGGTGAAGGCTGCACGGAAAGGTGGAGAGTTGCGCATTACAACCGGCTGCTCGAAATTCTACAGGGCTTTTTTGGCAATGTAGCTCCACGCTGTTGCTTGAGTTGCACTGGACGAAGTGGTGCTGAGTGGCTTGGAGCGTGTAGTGTGGACGGGAGCACGGAGGTAGATCAACGCCGTCTTCGAAAACATATCACCTTCTCTCAGTTCCTTTCCGCGATGGCGATTGTCTCCTCGAACGCCTCCCTCCATTCTTGCAAGACAAGGCCAGCTCGAGGGATCGTGTGCCCTTTGCCAGTATCAAACAGCATTGCTGTATCCGGGTTGCACACATTGAACAATGCGATGGCGCCGACCTTGTACGGATCTGAGACATGATCAGCGAACGGCCTGAACATCTTGCGCTGCATTACTGACCTGATGCTCCGATTACATGCAACGTAGGAATGTCCAGCTTCAGGTCGGTCTCATCAGAAAGCACGATGCCTCCACTTGGTCCAATTGGTGGCCATCCAGTAATGAACATCGCACATTTGAGCCTGCGTGGTCGGCCTTCTCTCTGGAATCGATCCATCTCATCCAGGACCAACGACGCAGCGAACCCGGCACCCTCGCTGTAGCCTATGACACCCTGGATTTCCGGATCGTTCTCCAGGGTCTCGTAAATGAGGTCTAGCAACTGAGTCTTGTTGCGCCACTCCATGGTGGCCATATTGCTTGAAGAAGCTGATGCTCGAATGACATCTTCGGGTGTCTCGCCATTGGGAAGTTTGCGAATTCGAGTGATCATGCTCTGTTCGGCCGCACCGCCATCGTCGAACCAGCGATAATGAGGGCCCGCACCGAAGTATTGTTCGAAACCTGAAGACTATTGAGCTAAAAGTCTGGCGACCAATGTCGTTCAGGAGATCTACCTTCTGGTGGATCAACGATGCATGGACCGTTGATGTATCGGAAAGATGCTACATTATGGGCGGCCAGCTCCTTTTCCAGTGGCTCTGTTGCACGTCAGACCATGGGTGCAATCGCGGTTGCATTTCACTGAACATACGCAGCTGGATGCTGAAATTCTGTGAAACGCATCAGATTGATCCTCTCCTTCTGTCAAGTCCAGCACTCACCTCGGTATTGCCAATGGCACCGTGCAGACAAAGGAACTTCATGTTGTCGAAGCGGAATACTGACAAGCCCCTGCAGCACTGTCGACAAGTCAAATATACCTCGTACGCAGACCAAGTCACAAGTACCTCTTTACGATCACCACCAACTCGAGCAATTTCCTTCGTATCCGCCAAAAACGCCTCGCCGATCATGGAGCCCGGGCTTTGTCCGAAACAGATCAAGTCTGATCATCCCAAAACCTAGATAGGCAAGTCCAACTGATCGACATGCTCAACCGTGGCGCACAACCTTACTTGACTCAGGCAACGCACGGAACCGGCAAGGAATGCTATACTAGCGTGAAGATAGTCCAAGAATCCAGGAACCAGGGCGGGCCAGGCCGTTTGTCCCTCATGCAATTCATCATCAGATCACGGGCTCATCGTGCGTTGGATGTGACCGATGCGACAAGGTTCTGCGGCCGGCTGCGAACATGCGTTGGAGGTGACAGGGTGAACATGTACATAGGAGTGATCGATGCCGAGGTGCTGCTAGTGTCTCAGGCCGGCCAGATACATGTGAAATTAGGCATGTGATAGCACGGACACATATCGTTTCAGGGATAGGTCCGTCAAGCGGGTAGGTAGCAAGCGTAAAGGGAGGGTACAGGTAAGTGTACACGCAACCGTACACGGGACGCATCAAGATGACCAAAAAACAGTACTAGTATGTGTACAGGTACTTGACGGAGAACACGATAGAAAGGTCAACAAGTCGTAGATCTATGCGTGTAAGGAAAGGAAACAGGACAGCCAGATAGCTATCCATGTAATTGGACAGGTTTTGCTACAAAACCGGGCAGGTGATCTTCATCCATCCACAGATCTGCCGGTTGAAGACACGAAAACAGAGCTCCCGACTCTTAACATGCGTTCACAAGTATCCTGATCACATCTCTGGTCGACTGACAAGGAGAGAACTAGACAATTGAACGCAATCCAATGGACCACAAAGATCTCGTGGACACAACTGCATCTGAGACATTATATATTATCTATATGTATTGAGTGATTCCAGACCATAGAATCTTCATGTCGACATGTATATTGACCAGTCACAGACCCTTCCCCTCCTCATGTCGCCTAGTTGTAGCAGTACTGCGAGAAGCAAGTGTTGCAGAAGTCTGGCAGGCTTGAGGCCTTCTTCTTCATGATGAAGCATGCGACGCATCGAGGCCAGTCCGAATTGTTGTTGTTAGTGGCCATTAGGTTTCCGTTGGTGATGAAGTCCCGGGTCTGTTCAGGCGTAGTGGCCAGGGTAAAAGTGCTCGATGTCTGCGGGAGGTATTGCTGGACAGGGACATATATGAGAGTATTCTTCGAGGAATCATTACATCCGAAGACAGTTGGCTTTGTGTTGAGCTGTTTCGCTTGGAACTCATCCGGAGGCGGAATTGTTGGCATGCGGTTGAGGTTCGCGGGCTTGGAGGCTTGGTAGGTGTTGTGCAGCTGAGCTCCGGTACTTTGGACCCCGTTGAGATCGTAGTACACGTCCCAGACGAACATGACATCGACGTTCGATCGCTTCAATAGCGGCCATGCCGGGATCACTTGCCCTGAGTTTCCTCCGTCGATCAAGGCCAACTCCTGCTGTGTGGTAACTTGCGGCGAGGACTTCAATCCAAAGAACGGATTCGGGATGGCGGAGAAGTACTGTCGGTTGAGCGGATAGGTGATCTTTCCACCAATCTCCTGGAACAACGGTGCTAGAGGACTTATGGGTGCAGCCCCGCCGATATCCGCGCAGAGGTTCACGATGACATTCGCCGAAGTGCCCATCATGAAGCCGAGATTGTCGAAGCCTGTCGTGCACTGGAAGGCGGCGGGTTTGCCAGCAATCATTCGGGTTCCGAGGTACTTGATGTCCATGAAGGCTTTTACCGCCGGATCCCAGCTTCCAAATTCGAAAGGAGTCATCTCGTACTGGGTTCCGTTGGATCCAGGATTACAAGTACCATCTCCATCCGCGGACGATGATCCGATGGCCGTAAAGATTGGCATCGGAACTTCTCCATTCGTAAATCTGGACTGGCTTCGGGCGTCGGACATCAAGGCTCGAACTCCCCCGTGATCGCCATACAGATTGCCATAGCCAATGAGCCGACCATAGACATCGATCAATGTCGCTGGGTAGCCCGCGACTGATTTCGAACCAACGTCCATGGTAAGCTCTACACCCGACAATGGACTATTCGGGTCCTTGAGGGTGTTGAGTCCGTATTGGTACTTGGGCTGCCAGATGTTGTTGGACAGGGAGCTGATCGAAGGCCAATTGTTCTGGATGAGACCTCCTTGAAATGCAGTCGAGCCGGAGAGTGTCGTCTCGTAGGTTATTGCTTGGAGCAAGCCGGCCATAGGTCCACTGCCCTCGGTGCCATCAAGCTGTTGATGGATACCCGCAGAAAGCAGAGACGCACGTAAGAAGCCGCCCGCCAGTGCAGATCCAATGGTCGGCATGGAGTTGGCGTCGAATGATCCGAATTGGCGAAGCCATGATCGCAGAGCAGCATCGGCCTTGGGCTTCTTGTTGTTGTACCAGGTCTGCTCTGAGCTGCTCAGTCCTTGAGCGGTCCTCACGAGAGGGGTCGAAGGGCATAGGCCTGGCTTCGGAGCATAAGGGAAGAGCCCCGTTGCCTCACGGGATGAGAGCCCGATGCTGCCAGCGAGTGTGGCGCAGACAAGCGCTAGCAGCAAGAAAAAGCTGTGTGATAAAACCATTGCGACCGGAAACGTTCATGGATCGTCTCAGACCGAGCGACGCGGGAACGCAAAGCTCTTCTATCTGAAGGTAAGCAGACGCCACGATGGGAAATTGGCAATAGACACAGGGCTATGTGCAACGATTGGAAGAGATGAGAGCGGTAATACTGCCGATCATTTTCATCGGGCTGGCCATGGCGGCCCGCCTGAATTTGCAGGATCGATCGTTGGCACAACAGCATGAACGGCATTGGACCGACGGAACGTGTCATAGGGAAGAAGCCGATACTGAACTCCGTAGCCTCTTCCTTGACAGGCGAATAATACCTCAGAGGCACATGCTCAAGAGATGAAGCTCCCGGACAGCCATGACTCTTTGGCGAGCGCGGAGATCATGGTAATACACATGTGCACCTGGATACTGCACGACTGCTGTACGGCCATGAGCTGCTTACTGTTATGACCGATCCTTGTGCTCCACGCCACATGGCCGTCCGCTGTCTGGGTTGTTGCACGTTCAGCCTGACAGCGGTCCACGTAGGCTTACTGGCCGAGTCTGTTCCACGCCCCGGACGCTCGATTCGATGACCAACTTGGAGGCGCTACTTACCTTGGGAAGCAGACTCGATCGCTATCTCCTATCAGAGAGCTCTGCTAGAAAATATCGATTCCGAGTTGTCTGGATGCAACCTAACAAATGATGATGTCGTCTGGTGTCTCCTATGCCTAGCATAGGAGGTACGCTTTCAGGATGCGGAAGGCGTCCCAAAATGCCTCGGAATTCTGGTTCTCGAGCAAGGAAACGCACAGTCGAGTCCCCTGGATCCGACACTGCACGTGCATTGTTGCGCGAGGGACAGCGCGCCGTTGGGTGTCGATGAAACAACCTTTCAACACCCTGTTATGAAGGTTCAAAAAGGATCGACAACCGTACATAAGCTTCACCGGACCTCTTCACCTGTACCTCGGGGATCGGCGCTAGCAGCGGGCGCTAAACTGGTTTGACTGATTCTGGCTTCCGAAGTCGTCTCTGCTCGGCACACTCCGAATGGTAGGTCCTTGTCACAAGCGATTGCACCTGTCGATCGCTGCCGAAGCAATCGGCTGCGCGCGATTCAAGATCGTAACCAGCAAATTTGTTAATGTTCGGTGCAATGGAGCCCAGACTGGGTTATTCGGCGCCCCCACCAATGAGCGAGGCGCCCACTCATCGTAGACGAATACTTGGGGTCCAGGGGCATGTTCGAGTAGAAAGCCCATCGAGGGCCCATAAAACCCCGGGTCCTGTCTTGAAGATCGCCTGCAGGCTTGTGCATAAGCGACCACATTCCCGTTATTCCGTCGCTGTCACTCAACCATGGCGGACGACATCGCCATAGTAGGCTATGCGTGCCGACTTCCAGGACATGTTTCCACTCCAGACGACCTGTGGGAACTGTGTACACGAGGTCGCAATGGCTGGTCTGAGATTCCCGAAGAACGCTTCTCATCCGGTGCATTCCACCACCCGAATCCCCTCAAACCCGGCACCTTCAACCCGAAAGGCGGATTCTTCCTCAAAGACGACATTTCCAAATTCGACGCTCCATTTTTCAACCTCACGAAGAAGGAAGCCATATCTCTGGATCCACAGCAGCGCCTCCTTCTGGAGTGTACATACGAAGCCCTGGAAAATGCCGGTTTCCCACGAGAGAGCTACGCAGGCAGGAAAGTGGGCGTGTACGTTGGTGGAAACTTCGCAGACTACGAGCTCATGAACGTACGAGACCTGGAGACCGCACCGGTGTTCCAGGCCACCGGATGTGCACCAGCCATGCAAGCCAACAGAATATCGCATTTCTTCGACTTCCGAGGGCCCAGCATGACCATCGACACCGCATGCTCTGGTTCTCTTGTTGCATTACACCACGCAGTGCAGAGTCTCGCCCGAGGAGAGACCAGCGAAGGCATCGTCGCCGGATGTCGGCTGAACATTCTTCCCGACTACTTCGTGACAATGTCCATGTCTCAGCTTTTGAACGACCACGGGAAGACCTTTGCTTTCGATGACCGAGCAGACGGAGGATTCGCAAAGGGCGAGGGCGCAGGCGTTCTTGTTCTTAAGCCTTTGAAGGATGCTATTCGAGACAAAGATTCCATCCGAGCAGTCATTACGAAGACTGGTGTAAACCAGGATGGTCGAACAATCGGGATAACCAATCCGAATGGAGATGCTCAACAGAGCCTTGTCCAGCAAATGTACAGCGATGCGAATATCGATCCCTCCCAGTGCGCATTTGCGGAATGCCATGGAACTGGCACAAAGGGTATGTTGTAGCAGGCAAGGCTTCGTTCTTTTGTTCGGTGGCTGACTTCAGTACTTCAACTGTAGTGGGAGATCCAATCGAAGCTAGAGCGATACACCAGTCCTTGTCCCATATGCGATCTCCTGAAGACCCTCTGTACATTGGCTCGGTCAAGTCAAATGTCGGCCATCTTGAAGGAGCGAGTGGCGTGATCTCGATGATCAAGGCATCTCTCATGCTCGAAAAGGAGCTTCTGCTGCCGAATGCCAACTTCCGGGTTGCGAATCCTGCAATCCCAATGGAGGACTGGAACATGAAGGTGCTCAAGTCCACTCGACCTTGGCCAAAGGGAAAGCACTACGTCGATGTCTCGAACTACGGGTAAGTAGCTTGAGAGGAGTGAGGCCTGAGAGAGCATCTCCGGTCGTGCAAGGCCTTGTCCTGCGTCGATGATCTGTTGGTCGGTTCATAGCTAACGATTTGGCTAGATTTGGCGGCACCAACGCCCACGCCATCCTTCAAATGGCTCCTCGTGAGACGAGAAGACCTCCACAATCCGACAACAGCCAGCCGGAAGACCCGGGCGTCAAGCTCTTCCTAACTTCTGCGAACGATCAGGATGCTTTGAAGAAAAGGATGAATGATCTTACCGTCTACATCGAGCAGCGTCCCGAAGTCTTTGAGAAGAGCCTGTGTGCCAATGTTGCATACACTCTCGGAGCTCGCCGTTCTCATCTTCGGTATCGATTGGCAGTGCCGGCCACTTGTCTTGCCGAGCTGAGCAACAGCATGACGACAAATAGCACTCGACTAACAAGAAGTCTGGACGCTCCCAAACTCGGCTTCGTCTTCACCGGCCAGGGAGCCCAATGGCCGCAAATGGGAATGGGCTTGATGCGAGAGTATCCCATTTTCGCATCTGCAATCAACCGTGCTGATGCGCATCTGCGTTCACTGGGAGCCGAGTTCTCGCTTTCCAAGGAACTTCTTCTTCCCAAGAAGATGTCTCGCATCAACAATCCGGAGATCAGTCAGCCAGCCTGCACTGCTATACAGATTGGGCTAGTAGAGCTCTTCAGATCATGGGGCATCCGGCCTAGCTCTGTTGTTGGACACAGCAGCGGAGAGATTGCAGCAGCATATACCGCAGGTGCTTTCGACGCTGATACTGCGATGGGGCTGGCGTACTTCCGTGGGCTCATGACCCTCAAATTGAAGGCCACATATCCTGACCTGGAAGGTGGCATGATCGCCATCGGACTAGGGCCCAATGATGTTGTACCTTATTTGGAGAAGACCAGCAAAGGATATGCTACAATCGCCTGCATCAACAGTCCGACGAGTGTTACCGTCTCTGGAGACCGAACTGCAATCGCCGAACTCCACGAGATTTTGCAAGCGGCAAATATCTTCAACCGCCAGCTACCGATTGATGTTGCTTATCACTCGAACCACATGGCAAAGATCGCAGACTTGTATCTCGAAAGCATTTCAGCAGCAAGGCCGTCGACCAGTCTGACTTGCAGCTTTATTTCCTCCGTACACGGGAAGCATCTGGAGGGCTCTCAGATTGAGCCTCAGTACTGGGTGGACAACCTGATCTCCCCAGTGCGCTTCGCTGATGCCGTCGCTTTGATGTGCTCGGATGCGGAGAGGCCTGACATGCTCATTGAGTTTGGGCCACACTCCGCGCTCAAAGGACCGATCTTGGACTCCATGAAGGCACAAGGTCTGACGCCTGAAGACATCAGCTATTCGGCATGTCTCGTCAGAAACGAGGATGCTTTGACCTCTGTCCTTACAGCTGCCGGCGCTGCATACATGCGAGGTGTTACTCTGGACACTCTGGCGATCAATTTCCCGCACTCGCAGGCCCAATCGTGCGCTTTGTTGACAGATCTTCCTCGCTACCCGTGGCAGCATTCGACATCTTACTGGCACTCCTCACGCCTGGCGCAGAAGCACATCTCACGCTCCGGCGAGAGGAACGATGTCCTTGGAGCGCTGGCTGCATACTCCAACGATCTTGAGCCAACCTGGCGGAACATCATCCGCTTGGACGATATTCCATGGCTGCGTCACCACAAGATGCAAGGTCTTCCCGTCTTTCCATTCGCAGGCTATATCGCAATGGCCATCGAGGCTGCCAAGCAGGAGTCGCAGTTCCAAAAGTTGGAGTTCGACGGCTTCGAGCTGCACGAGATTGTCGTCAGTGCCGCTATGGTCTTGGATGATGCCTCGGATACGGAGGCCACAATCACCCTGCGACCTCACAATGAAGCATCACGAGGCTACTCAAAGACATGGAAAGAGTTCCGTATTTGCTCCTGGGGTGAGGGCCCTGGGTGGACGGAGAACTGCCGTGGACTTGTGAGAGCAACCAATTCTCGTGCCCGGGAGCATCAAGCCTTCGCTTCGTGCCAACAGCTCGAAGTCAAGGTCTTGGGCAGTCGTGAGGAAATCATCACTGCAAGGGCGACCAAAGAGGTGTGTCAAAAGCTGATATATGAAGATTTGGATCGTGTTGGTGCTGGGTACGGAAGCTCATTCCAGGGCCTGCGGAATTGCTTGTCCGGCGCGGAACACTCCCGAGGAGACATCTTTGTGCAGGACACGAAGAATCTCATGCCCAAGGCTTTTGAGTCCGAACTTGTCATCCATCCATCGCTGCTCGACATATTCCTTCACTTGACCTGGCCTATCTTGGGAGCAGGTCAAGGGTCCTTCGAGAACCTCTACATGCCCACGAGCGTGCAGTCGGTGAAGATCCAGATGGACTCTGTGAAGGAAGTTGGCGAGCATCTCCGGGTATGGTGCTCCGGAACGCCGGATCTCGCCGCTCCCAAGCCGACAACATTCGACATGCATGCGACCAAGCCTGGCGAGCAAGGTAGGCCGATGATTGAATTCAAGGGCTTCGTCATGACTCCGCTGGGAAACGCTGATTCGACTTCCGCTCCGATTGAGAAGATCTGCTACAAAATGGTTGCAGAGCCTTTCGAGCCGTACGGTAGGAAGGACTCGCCTTTCGAGGATGCTCGCAAGGACTCCCCTCTGGACTCGCCCAAGGGCTTCACACTCTTCAACGGCAGCAACGGCCAAAACGGACATGCCACTACCAACGGCAATGGCACGAATGGACATGCCAACACCAACGGCAACGGCACGAATGGAGACCATCGTCAGGTCCATGGTACTAACGGCCATCGAATCCAGTCCAATGGCACGAATGGTGTGAATGGCGCTGCAACGAACGGCGACCATGCCGCTGGGACGTCCGACATCACCGTTGTGCATTTCGGGAACTGCGACAAGCTCAGCAGTGACGTGTCCGAATCGATCCACTACAACTCCGGTCTGGAAGCGCCGATTAATGCTCTGGGTAGCGTGGACTGTTCTGGAAAACGAGTAGTCCTCCTTCAAGCCAGTGGTACCTCGCTCGCGGACATCTCAAGCGCCGACTTTGACAGCCTCAAGAATGTCTTGCTCGCGGCCGCACAAGTCATCTGGGTGTACCCCAAAGACGAGCCCGAGTCGGGCATGAGTGTCGGACTGGCGAGAACAATCCGTGCCGAAAACATGTCGAAGATCTACACACTCGGCGTGGACTCAAGCGAGCTGCAAGGCTCTTGGTCGGTCATGGCAATTGAGCAGGCGTCGCAATGTCTGTGGTTCTCTCCGCCTGAAGGGGCTGTGCGAGATGCCGAATTCACCGCTTCAAGGGGCAACTTGAGCATTCTGCGTGTCGTTGACGATGATCAGCTTAATGACTTCATGCGCAGTCAGACTGGGACCGCTGTTTTCCAGAAGCAAGATTTTGCACAGCCTGATCGAAGACTGCGGATGAAGATCGAGTCTGCCGGTTCTCTCGATACGCTATACTGGGAGGATGAGCCGGCGGAAGCGCTGGACGACGATGCCATTGAGATTGAGGTCCGAGCGACCGGAGTCAACTTCAAGGATATCGTCGTGTCCATGGGCCAAGTCAGCCAGCCATACATCGGCGTTGAGTGCAGTGGAGTGGTCGCCTCGATCGGCAAGAACGTTACCAATGTTCAGGTCGGTCAACGTGTGATGGCCATGACCACCGGAGCCTATTCCACCTACGCACGCTGCCTTGCAACAAGCGCATTTCCCATAGCCGACAGCGTGAGCTTCGAAGAGGCTGCCACCATCCCGGTCATCTTCGCTACAGCGTACTATGCTCTCTTCGACTGCGCTCGCTTGGAGGAAGGCGAGACGATACTGATCCACGCCGCTGCTGGAGGTGTCGGTCAAGCTGCCATCATGCTCGCAAAGACGATCGGAGCCAAGATCCTCGCCACAGTCGGAAGTGCGGACAAGAAGCAATTCCTGATGGAGCAGTACTCCATTCCCGAAGAGAATATCTTCTACAGCCGTGATGCCTCCTTCGGGCCGATGGTACGCCATGCCACTGGCCAGGCTGGAGTGGATGTCGTGTTGAACTCTCTTGCCGGCGAGCTTCTGCGGGAGAGTTGGGATTGCCTCGCTCCATTCGGAAGATTCATCGAAATCGGCAAGGCCGATATCACCCAGAACGGACGTCTGGACATGCTCAAGTTCGAGTATAATTGCACTTTCGCTTCGGTCGATCTCACCAAGGTCGCAGCATACAAGCCGAAGCTCATGCAGCGATTGCTCTCCGATGTTCACAAGCTGATCGCCTCTGGAACGATCTCGCCGATCTCTCCCGTCAAGACTTTCTCCATCTCCGAGACTGAAGCCGCCTTCAGAGCTCTTCAGAGCGGAAGGATCTTTGGAAAGCTGGTGGTCGTTCCCCGCGAAGGCGATCAAGTTCGTGTAAGTCTCCTTTCCAGTCTGAATCAGCCAACAAAATACTGACAATGCATAGGCAACGACCAGGAAAGTTGGTGACGACCTTTTGCGTAGCGACGCTACCTATGTCATCATTGGTGGCACGGGCGGCCTGGGTCGAAGCATGGCACGTTGGATGTCGATGAAGGGCGCCCGGAACATCGTGCTTACCTCCCGGAGTGCTTCAATGAACGATCGAGTCCAGGCATTGGCAAACGATCTCAGCCCCCACGGCACAAAGCTTGTGGTCAAGGCTTGTGATGTCTCTGATATGGTCTCCGTGAAGCAGTTGGTCGAGCAAGACTTGAACGGTCTTCCACAGATCCGTGGTATCGTCCATGGCGCCATGGTCCTTGAGGACATGCTCTACGAGCAGATGAGCATCGACAGCTTCCGGAAGGTGACTGCATGCAAGGTCCAGGGTGCGCAAAATCTCCACCAGGTGCTTGCAGGACAAGAGCTCGACTTCTTCGTGGCGCTCTCGTCCGTCGCCGGTGTCGTGGGCAACCGCGGCCAAGCAGCGTACGCAGCAGCCAACGTCTTCCTCGACTCATTCATGGAGTGGAGAAGATCCCAAGGCCTTCCGGGAGCTTCCATCGATCTTGCCGCCATCTCCAACGTCGGCTACCTGGCCGATGGCAGCGATGCTCGTCGGGAAGAAGTGCTGCAGAACATTGGAGGACAGACACTCGATGAGTCGCAAGTCCTCGCTCTCTTGGCTGCTGCCGTGACGGGCAAGCTACAATCCTGCGGCGGCCAGTGTATCACTGGTCTCGGTAATGCCACCAAGGAGAGCTTCTGGATCGGCGATTCCAAGTTCGCAGCCCTCAAGGAGATTGTGGACTCGCAGGATGGTGGAGCTGGAGCTGACGCTGCGAATGTCCCGTTGCTGAAGCTCATACGAACAGCATCGACCTCCGAGGATGCTTCGACAGCGCTTTACGAGGCCTTGGCAATCAAGATTGCCAACGTGCTGGTCCTTCCCGAAGATGCCATTAAGCCGTCTCAGACTTTGAAGGCACTCGGCCTGGACTCCCTAGTCGCCATTGAAATCCGGAATTACATTGCGCGAGAGACGGAGGTGAATTTGCAGGTGCTGGAGCTCCTTTCCAGTGGCTCGATTTTGAATTTGGTACACCTGATCTTGAAGAAGATGGGCATTGAGGTGTAGGCGAGGTGGTCGACGGTCGTTCCCTTTGGTTTGGTCGACTTGGCTTCCATTGTACATATTTACCAGCGTGCACATTGGGTTGTGTTGGGAGCAATAGAAAGAATTCTCGTACCAGAGCGATGCCGATTTCATGCCAGACGCCGCCGCAGGACTCTATTGAGCTCTGTTGTCTCGTCAAAAGTCTTGCAGTAGAGTCGTTCCCGTGAGAAATAGATCATCCTGCTGTAGAGTTTGAAGTGTTTGCTGGCAATCCCGAAGCCATACGCTGAACGCTGGGTCATCACCGCTGAAGTCTCCCGAGGCAGCGTAGAGCTGTCCGATGTTGCCTTCCATGTATGTGTCGCCGGGGTGTGGTCCGTGGTTGCTGGTACCGGACTGATCGCTATCGGTTGTTCGTGCTTGCACGGTCCATTCGCCTTGCATGTTGTGAATTTGGGCGATGTTCGTGCTGGTATCCGTCCGAAGCTGGACAAAGCGCTGAGCAATTTCCAGGAGCGGCTCGAAAATCACACACAGTCTCTGCAGTGAAGGATGAGCATCGCAACGATTTCGCAGGTTTGCGACGAAACTTTTCAAGTTTGCCAAGTCCGACACATCTCCGGTCTCGAGCACATTGCAGAAGACTACGATGGCCGGTGCAAAAGGGGTGTAAAGGAGGGACCTAGCGAAGTGAATTAGCTGATACGTACTTGACGCCCAACGCCCGGTCTGGCTCGAGCAGTGCATATGAACCCACCAGTTGATGTAGAGCTCGAGCGTGCCGGAATTATGTGGCTCTATCGCTGTGATACATCGCCGATGACCTTCTAGAGCCTCCCGAGCTATGTCGATGCATCGATAGGCCGTAGCTTCGACAGCGTTCTGCGCGCGCCTGACCGTGCGGAGGATGAGGGTACGCAGAGAAAGAATTGTCACATCTTCCGCCATCAACATCACCGAGTCTTCCTGATTGAGGGCGTCGCTGTCTCGCTCTAGAATTTCCTGGGCGATTGTCAGATACCTTTGTCCCAAACAGACTCAGGATACGGAAGCATAGATGAACTTACACGCAGGCTGCGCATCTCATCTCTTAACTGCCACAACGAGGCAAGTAATTCTTGGGCTCGAGAGTGACGCATATTGTCTTGGAGAGCCACGGCCGAAGCACTGTAGAGCTGGTCGTAAGTCTCTCCCTGTAGGCGCGCGACGGAAATCGACAGAGTCATGTATCGCTGAAAGATCGATCGAGTGGACACCAGTCCTTGGTTTAGGTGAGCAAAAGATGAGATATCATGATCTCGTAGATTGGAGCATCTTCCAAGGCGGAGCGAGAGTCCTTTGTCGAGGATATATGTCATCGCGAATATTCCGAATGTAATGTGCTCGGTGCTCCCAGTCCTGCGATCGGATGGTGGCATTTGATGGTACTCCAGAGCCTGGCTTATCTCGGTGGCCTTCGAGATCAATTCCCATGCTCGCGATGGTTTCGCAGCTTCGATGGCGTATGTCGCCTGGTGTAGAATCAGTGGATCGTGTCGGGATGAAATTGCCATGTATTATCTGCTTACTCCTACAAGAAGAGCTTGCAAAGTCTCCAGACTGGGAAGCATATGCAATGGCAGTCGGGATAAAGCAGTCTCCAGCGCAGCGCGGCACATCTGGCTGCTTTCATGCATTGCCTCTCGGTCTAGGCTATCCTCGGTTGCGGCAGCTCGATAGGCAAACTTCCAAGACATTATACCGGCAACAAGGATCAATTGGTACTCCGTGTAAGCCGTGGAATAGTATACGGCTACGCAATGCCCCATGAATGCATCTTCTGCGACGATCGAGTTCATCCAAATCGACGAAAGCGGCGGTGGCTTACCTCGTTCCGATCCGAGAAGACTTGCCACGGCTGTGAAAGGAGGAAGCGAGTATTTCCCATCCGACGGAATGGACTCATCAGCACTCTCCCAAGCCTCATCATCGGCGCACGGCGCTGATTCAGCTGGCGTAATTATGTCCTTCGATATATCGCCAGCGTCGCTCCGGAAGACCTTTCCTAGCAAGCGATGGGTGAAGTCAGAATGTGGTTCGACGGGTGTCCTGGCTACCTTGGTGTTGACCGTGCGAGACATCACGTGCGCCGCCGCAGTTCTGTTCGTGGTGACACTGGGTGGATCGATAGTGACAGGAGTCCCTCCTGTGCTAGGAGTTGCGATTGTAGACCGTCCTTGAGTGGCCACAGCATCCGCTAAGCGGGCCAGATGTTGCTCGATGCGATCAATTTTCTGTTCGTACTGAGTCGACAGCAGTACTCGTGCTCGCTTTTCTCGTGGTTCGCTGCGGCGAAGGTGCTGGCATTCTCTTCTTGCACGCGAACACTGCCGGCATGGTGTCTGTCCATCACACTTGATCTATATCGTTGTCAATGGTATAGCACACCTGGAGATCAGCTCAAGAGAGATACCTTGCGACTGCGACAATTATCGCACTGAGATGCAACTCTCATCAGTAATCGGCGTCGTTGCGAGGATCGACAAAATAGCATACCGCTGTAGACTTGCTCACGCTGGGGCCTGCATCGGTCTCCATATCGACGAGTGCGCTTCTCGAATCCTTGTAAGAAGAGGGAAAACCCGCCAGCCATGGGAGATGTGATTTGCACGAGGACGAGCCCGACAACGTGTGTATTGGAGCAGCTAGGTGAGTCTTCGGTCTCCGCAGGTTCCGGCTTCCGTGGCTACTATGACGATTTTCGCGCACTTGGCAACGGCATACGGAGCGCGGGGAGCACGAGAATACTGCCAAGTTGAATCCTCTCCCGCTCATGTACCGCCTGTCGGTGGGCAAGTTTGGCAAGACTTCAGCAGCCAGGACAGCAGTGGTGTGCAAGATGTTGCACGCCGTCGTCGCGTAAGGCATACAAGGAGCGGTCATGTTGGCTTCACGAGCCCAGCATTGCAGGTCTGCTCCAAAGCTGCTGATGGTCACTCCACAGCTGTCCAGCTTGCCAGTCAACGTTGCAGTAGTTGTACGCATACTCCTCGCGGCCGGAACACGAACAGAATGTTCCAGGCCCATGACACGCACAGTCAGCGTGGAGAACAGCTGAGCTGAGTAGGCGTGGCCAACAATGCAACGAGACAGAACTCCAACTCGCTCATCAGACCACTGCTCGTCGAAGCTATGGTCAGCTCATACGTGCATTCATCCGTGAGCTGACTGCCAAGGGCCGGGCAATCAGAACACATAAAATGAAGGCAGATCCGCGCTTCGAACCTGACGCTGCGTCCATTACGCAAAGATCCATCAATTGCCCGGACACTGCCATTTCTTGCCCTCAAAGTCTGTGAGTCCCAGCGCTTCTACTATACCGAATCATCACTGACTGGTTGGCCAGCACGACTCGACAGCAATCTTCGCCGAAATCATGTCTCGCAGTCGCAGCTTGAGCGGCATCAAAGGCGGCTTCGTATCAATCCCTTCCGCATTTGAAGGCGTTCCGGAAGGCTCGAAACACGTCTTCAAGCTCGAGCTGGTGCCAAAACTGGTCGAAACTCGAAACCTCGACAAGGTCGATATCAGCATTAACGTCGATGTTGTTAGCCACCGCGCCTTGTTCGACTTTGCCGAGTTCGACGTCGATGATGTCGACTACGATCGGCTGGGACGCGATTGTGACTTGCTCAAGGAGGCGTTCAAGTCCCGTCGCAAGGAGCTCAACACCGCGATGAAGGCCGTGAGCAACACCGGCTCGACTCCAGAGGAGATTCGAGACATCGCTAAGATGCTGGACGAGGCGGGATTGTCGGAGCGAGCGTTCCTCAAGAATGACGGAGGCATTCTACCATTGCTTGCCATCGGAGCAGCTTTGCTCTTGTCGGGGTGCGTCGACATAAAGATCGACGAGAAGTGAGGCCAAGACCGGGGTTTCCGCTAGCTGGCGAGGAGTGCGTTTCTCGATATTATGTGCTCTGTGATCGAAGGGCTTGTGGGAGTCACACAAATTTGGACTGCAGTGTCGAAAGGCTCAATTAGTTAATATGCAATCTCAGGCTATGAAGCCTCGAAAATAGCCAGTTCGACGTTCAAATTGTCCTTCAGACCTGCGATGGCATGCGCAATACCGTTGAACCAGTACGATGTATACTCCATCAAGCCTTGGTCTTCGGGAGCTTTGGCGCCTCGACTCACAATCGGGTTGACAAAGTCAGCTGGGCTACGACCTGCACGTAAGGTCGACAGATGACCATGGAAGTCGGCATTTGCTGCTCCTCCTGGAAGCTGGTTGTCTGAGTCGTACAGCGGCTGGCCTGCTGTACTGTCTCGCGGGGATAATGTCGTGAATCGTGGATTGGGACTAAAGCGTACGATTAGTGTCATTCGCAGCCGCCATTTGAGAGTACCTACATCCATGCCGCCTCGACGGCTTTCAGAAGCTGTTCATTGGTGAGCACAGGATTGGTGAAATCGAACTCTGCAAATGCCTGCCGTAATCCTTCTTCGTAAAACATGTCATGGGAAGCCCAGTTCATCGTCAATAGCCCGAATTGGCGATGAAATTCGACTTCTTTCTCGCAGCCCGGCGGTGGGCTTGGACCCAGACCATCCTGCCGCCATTCTCGCTGCACGACCGCCTCTCTCACGGTCTTGGCCGATGGCGCAGACTCTGGGTTCGACATCGTGTCCACCCACTCCTGCAATACCCTCGAGACCGCAGCCTTGACGGGTTTGCTCGAGCCAAGCCAACTCGGAAAAGACATGTCCTCATTCCTGGCGTCCAACATCTCCACCACTTCCTCCAACTTCACTTTCAACACCTGGCCGATCAACCCTGGCATGACCTCGCCAAGTAGGAAGTAGTATAGTACCGGAAATATGAGACTCTGGGCTTTCGCTACGTCGCTGTCCAGAACCTGTGATAGACTGTCGAGCAATATGAGGGTAACGATCTCGCTGGCTGCTTCGTGTTCATCACTTGTGTAGAGTATTGGATCGTTGGCTCGTTTCGAGGGAGAGAGCTCGTTCCAGGAGCGGATCAGATATGAGTGAAGGTCATCAACATCATGGAATTGCTTCGGTATTGATGATGGGCAATCGCTGTCGGCCTCTGGTAGAGTTTGATTGTTGTTGGAAAAGTCCATTTGCGAAACCTGAGAGTCTGCTGCCATGATGGAGCTCTCATCGAAATCCTCTGTCGGTCATTAAAGCGAATGGCGGATCCTGATGAGATCCGTGGATAAGTTGACGGGCAGGAGACGTCCGTCGATTCAAGGAGCAGACATTGGTTGGTAGGAGGAAATACACAAGTTGCACGGAAATGGCCCGAGATTCTGCCGAGCAGAGCTTCCTTCGATCTTGGACTCGGTCCCTCATTCGCATATCATGAACAGCGCCCTCTGTATACCACGCAGCGTCGTACCTGGCACAATGAACGGACTCCGGACTCAAGGCCAATGTGCCGTTCGGCGCCTGTCCTCACAGCGCCAGCCTGTCTCACGACGATATGCATCCAGTGCCTCGCCCTCTCCACAACCATCCTTCTTCCGTCGCCATCCACGCGTGATCCTCACGACCATCGCCCTCGGCCTCGGTATAGGCGTTGGCACCTTCGCCGTCCACATCATCGCTCCACCTCCCATGCCACAACCCGGAACTCACGAAGACAACATCCTCATCGCGGACCTCAACCAGCGGATCGACGAAGAGTTCAAAGTCAAAGTGCTGCGAGGAAAATGCTTGGGCGTTGCGAAGCAGCTGAAAGGTGAAGAGGGCGGCTGGGTGGAAGTGTTGCCACGACTACATCCTACGCATTTGGAAGGTCTGCCGGAGAATGAATTGCCTTTTCACGATCGCTTGACGGATCATCTGCAAGGCGCCAGAGGTCTGGGCGTGGAGAGAATATTCTGGGACAGAAGCGAGAAGAAGCTGGTTGCGATTGTGTGGTTTGGAGGCGCAATGTCTGGCTGGCCAGGCGTGACACATGGAGGTCTGCTGGCGACCGCACTGGAGGAGAAGATTGCACTGGCTGCTGCGCTGTCGAATCCGTCTTCGCAGTCTTCTGTCTCTGCTGCGGCTACACCTCAACGACTACCTGGAACTGGAAATCACGCTACCATGACCATGCCAGTGGACACTCCCGCTGAGCCAGCACAAGTCAGCATTGACTACAGGAAACCAACCTACGCCAACAGCCTCTACACCATCCGTGTGACGCCGGCATTCAGTGCAGATGACGATGCTAGCAACGTGAGATATGCTATCAAAGGAGCCGAGTATCAAGCAACGCTGGAGACAATGGACGCCCAGATATGCGTAAAGGCTGCGGCGAAATTCGCTCCACGGTCGACGGCTGAGCAAGTGGAAGAGAAGGTCGCGGAAGCGGCAAAGTGGAGTCTTGATGAGTTCAAGCAGTGGATGTGGCCTTCGAGGCAGCAACAGGTCGGATGAATGACGAAACTCCTCCAACGCCAGTGGCGTATTGGCATTGGGCCTCTAAGTCGACGCCATGCTGGACCTTGAACTATCGAACCCTATATCGGCCAAGCCGGATCCAAGCGAGGGCAGACCGCTGGGATCACTTATCGAAATGCCTCCTGCGAGCTTGGGCAACAATGGAGGAGAAGCTGTCGAATGGCGTTGAATGAGTCTCAGCGGCGAAGCGGCCTGCTTGCCGGCCGCGCTGCAGATTTGCCGCGAGGCCCTGCATAGCTTTGGATGTTCTGATCGCAGTGCCTACCGCGCCCTGCAAACGGCATCAGTCAGCGCCTCGGTGTACCAGGAACAAGGCAAATACCTTTTCATACGCTGCCTCATGCGAAAAGCGGATTTTAGTCACTGGGGTGGGAGAGCATGCCAATGCGTTCACAAGTAGCCGGCAACGACGGTCCTGGCATCACGACGTCTCCGCGTGCCACTTTCCTCCTCATGCACGATCGCTTGAGTATGCAGCACTTTCGAGACTGACGAAGAGAGGCGGCTACAGAACGATCGTGTACCTCGAGTATATTTCAACTTCGATTGTGTTGAGTCAACTTCCAATCCAGCGCTTTTTCTTTTACGCTTTCTTTGCTTGCACATGCTTCCCCTCCGCTTCTATCATGCACTTCACTTCAGCCACACGTGGTCTTGTAACAACTTTCAGTGCGCAAGGTTCAAGCCCTGTTCTCTTCCTTTTTGTACAATGCTTCTTCAATTGTTCTCTTCTTCAACCGTGTGGGCAAGCTGCTGTTACCTCGCAATCTGCGCCTTCGCCCTCGCCGCATCCTTCTCCGGAAGCTGACCGATCAGCAGCTCCAACTTCTCACAAAGCGCCTGCACCTGCGCTCCAAACGCCGCCCAGAACGCCGGCACCTGGTCCGGATCAGACGGAGCCGACGGCAGCAACTTGCCAAACCAATCTAGTCGTGCCTGAGCCAGCCAAGCAGCTGTCTTCGGCTGCGATGACCATTTCAGACCATTCCGATGACTTTGCAGCGTCACAATGAACCAGTCTATACTCTCGTCTGGATGTGGCACAACGTGGCAGAGGTCGTTCTTCAGCTTCTCGTCGTCGTAGGCGGCTTCCACGTGGGCGATAAAGGCGGCGCTGAAGACTTGCTGGCAGTACCGGACGGATTGAAGGGTAATTTGTCTCCCGCGGAAGACGGGGACGGGTTCGAGTTTGGCCAGGGCATCGGCGCTGCAGTCGATGTAGAGCGTATCGGGGGTGGGCTCGTAGGTGCCGTTTTCCATTGCTACTTTGTTCGCTTCGAGACTGACGACTCGGCCTTGTCGGATGACGTTGCCGATTTTCTGGACTTGCTCGAGCTCTGCGAGGGAGACGGTGGCGCAGCGAAACATTGAGGGCCAGACTTGGTCGGTCATGCGAATCAATTGCTTGTGCCTCTCCAGTCGCAAGAAAAGATCTTCGGGAGAGCTGGCCTCCATTACAGAGCCGTTGATGGCGTTGATACTGGCTGCGGTGCTCTCGGCGAATCGTTCACCAGGCTGGATACCGCCACGTTCGAGGAACCATGAATCTCGTGGCATGATCCATGAGATGATCTTAGGATCAACGCCTTGCTTCAACAGCCAGAGGCAGGTATCGATACCCGTCTTTCCGGCTCCAACAACAGTGTAGGCAGCGTACGGCCGAGTTGTCTGGGGCAGGTCATTCGGCGTTACAAGTTCGACGTCCTCTGCAACCTTGTACGGAGGTGGACCCATGGAGGGCACTTTGACTTTCATGTAGGTTGCGTCCACGATAATCGTCTCCTTCCCGACCTGATACGATTTACCAGTCACGCTCGACCGCCATTGCCCTCCACCAGTATACTCATGCAGAGGAAAGTACTGCACACGACCAGAGGGGAGAAAGGTCTGATCCATCACGATCCCATAGTACGCATTCACCTCGTCGACCGAAGCGAGCTCTGACAGTCCCTTGTTCCAACCGACCTGATCGACGCGATCTTCGCCCAAGTTCCGAGAATTGACGCCGTAGAATTGAGAAGGCTGATGAAGCCGAACGTAAGGATAGGCCGTTGTCCAATGTCCTCCGGGACGAGCGTAGCGGTCAACTATGGCGAATATTGCCTGAATGTCGCTGAGCAGGGTGTCGGCGAAGGCCATGCCCATAGCTCCTGCGCCGATGATGAGGTAGTCAGCTTGGATCTGTTCAGCCATGGCTGCGTATTGTTCTTCGTGGCTTGATGATTTGTGCAAGGTATGCTGAGACTACAGGGATGTGCGATGCCTCTTTTAAGATGATCGAGGTCCACGTGTGTGCTTGACATTGTGAACAGCGGGGTAGATCGCCTCGAGCAACTGCCGAGCATGTGCTGTGGGGTCTCCCCATGGGATATTGAGATCTCCGCCTCGCTTGCCCCTCTTCTTTGCACTCTGGCCTCCTTCACACGACACCAGACACCCTCCTGGCCTACGCGACAACGGAACGGTCTCGACGCGTTGCTGCAGAGCGTCGACGCGGCTACTCAGCATGCTTCAAGCCTAACGATGACATGACCAGGGCGACAACACGCAGTCCTGCCTGGATTGCGAAGGAAGACAGCTACATGGCTTCCAATATAGTCATGATTGAGGATAGGTTTCTGCATACACATTATGTCATCGTCTGCATTCCGGGCGCTCGGCACAGACTTCAAGCTGGCGACTCTGCCCGCCTCCTGCGCGCCTTCTCCTTGTCCGACATGCCCTTGATAGTGGTGCTGAGATCGATGACGGGAAGTGCGATTGGGAAATCGACTGAGAGAGATGTCTGATCAGCGATGTGGCCAGAGATCATCGGGCTGATGCAACGACTTACCTCCGGCGAGTACCAATGCGGCGAAGATGTACCATCCGAGAAGCGAAACAGCCAGCGCGAGTCCAGCGCCTGCATGTTGCAGTGCCAGAGACAATGCCGTATTGCCTTGTGCACCGTGCCAGAACGATCCAGCGAGGCAACCGAAGCTACAACAGGTCAGCATTGGTCGTCCTGAAACGGCTCCCTCAATACTCACGCCGGCACGATCAGCAAGAAGATGAAGAAGAAGACGAGATTTGTCCGAATCGAGGCGATAAGGTATACGAAGCACAGCAGACCCATGGAAACCAAGAAGAAGGCAAAGGTCGCCATAAATTCAGGCGCGACTGCTCCTTCCCAAGGCATTTCCGGATCAGGCGAGTACGCTGCTGATGCGTTGTAGTACGGTGTAAGTGTCGCGCCGAAGGTGAACCACTTGGAAGATGTCAGCTCCGTGTCGAGCCAGGTAGGGCTGGTGAGCACGTACGAATGCGCCAAAGGTCGTGAAGACTGTAGCTGGGAAGTTGTTGCCCAGGATCCATTCGCCGATACCGCCGAGAGTTAGGAGCATGCCGCCGAAGAAGTAATCTGCGACAAGATGTCAGCTCTTGAGCCTTTTCAGCTACTCACGGACAATCATCATCGACGTACAGGCGCCGTTCATGGCTGCACCGAGACCACCCGCTCCACGCCACCCGAGCAGTGCCATCGATAGCGGAGTCAGGGACAGCAGGAATCCACCCAATGCGATTGGTGTCGGGTTACCGAAGGTTTGACGAAGTTCTCCTTTGACCGGATTTTGAGGAGAGAGGTATAGTTTCTCAAAAAGTTCAGCGCTGATGTTGACGGATCCCGCCGTTCGGATCCGTTCCATGTGTGCTCCAAAGTCGCCGCCCTTCGCCATGTCGTCATTGTATGGCGCAGCCATTGTGCATGTAGGTAGTCAAACGGAAATGCAAACGAGGACAGTCGTAGGATCTCAGAGCAGGTCCCAGTTGCGGCTCACCTTATAGTAATCCATTGCCCAGCACTAGGGAGAGGGGTACCAACCAATGGCATGGTATCCTTCCATGCGTTCGATCTTCGAAGTCGCACGTCGATACCAAGATCCCAGTAGGGCAAGGATTGCCAGAGACTGAGAGGGGAAGGACTTCGTCGTCACGTCCTCGCTAAAGAAGGCGATTGGAGGAGCCGAGCAATGTCGCAGGTTTCGAGTTTGAGAGCAAAGAGATCACTCAGAGTCTGGGCCCTCGAAAAGCTGCAGTTGCATACGTAGCCGTGGCCCGTAGGGACTTGAAGTGCCAGACATAATATCGCATGTCTGTCTTTCCAACCAAGAGGTAGCTTCTCCAGGCCAACTCTCGTAGTCCACGACGTCTGCCCGCAATTGACTCGGTCTACCGCTCCAGATAATCTGACCAGCGTCGACAGTGGGATAGTAGGGTCAGGATAAAGATTTACTCCTGTAGTCCGATGGTCGACGCTACCCCGCACACCAAGGAAAGCCACAAGCGTTTGCCGAATCGAGCTGGTGCCGAGTGAATAATGCGTTCTGTGTGGGAAAGATGTGCATGATCAAAGCATCAACTTCGGTGCAAGGCTCAATGCACTTGGCGGCAGTCTGAGCGAGGAAGACAGGGCTGTGATGAGGAGTGACAACTGTTACTTCTATCTCGCGCCCGCTTCATGTTGAGAATGCTGAATAGTCTGATCACGCATCGCTGTGACCCTTCCGGTCGAATTCTGAAAATCGCCTGAGTTCCATCGGCTGGCATTCTGGGTTGTGGTCGGATCGCCCAGCCTGGCTGTTTCCCGTGTCAGCATCATTCATGGTCGTGCAATAAGGGTCGCTGAACGGTGCATGGGCAGTTGTGTGCCAACGCTGCTAGACAGATATTCCAGGTCGATTAATGAGGCGAAAGAGGGGCTGGTAAAGAAACGTTAGAGGAGAAGGGAGATGAGCTCGAGTCTCCGTGGCTGACTAAGCTAAGCTAGCTCGCGGTCATCCTCGAAATTCCCACACCATCGTCATCCTTGACAACGACATCCTCGCCGCGATGAGCAGCAACGATGATGAGCCTCAGCGGCGGACGTCCGAATCGATATCAGCTCCTCGCGAGACACACGTATGTCATGCCAGCAATCTGCCTCTCAAGCCATGCTTCAAACTGTCCGGCGCGAATGATCTGAGCCCGCTCGGAGGTTGTAGAAACCGCAGATCCGCGACGACAATAACCCGAGACACTGCCTTGGCCGCAGGCGCCGACAAGCCTTCAGTACTTGCAGTGGCCGCAATAGTCGCATCGCTCCGTACAAGCTGTGTAGTCTGGCTCACCGTCGCTATCATCCTCACCACCGGATGCCATGTCAACGCCGCCTTCAGCGTCCGAGCCGACGTGACAATCAGAAGCTTCATCGTTCAACTCTTCAGCCTCGTCAAGGTTGGCTTCGCACCAGATCCGCTTCAGCTCATCTGGTAGGACGGAATCGAAATGTCCGCCGAGGCGGCGAAACTCGAGGACCTGCGGCTGTTGTGAGCAGACTTCGAATGCGATGCCTGCATGGCTTCTGGCAAACGAGATCACCCTCTCAACAATTGCCGAGAATATACTGATATCGTCCGCATGCTCGACCTCCCACTGGAGTGTCTGCTTCCGGATGTTCGACACCTCGATGTCTTCGAAGACGCCCCTCCGGTGGTACGCCACGATGAAGTTGGGGATCTGCCGTAGCCATAATCTGCTGATCTCTCCGGCGAGGAGATCTTCGCCTTTCTTGCGGACGGATCGGGTTTTGATGTCGAATATGGCCGCCTGAGGGACGATTTTGCCGCCGGGCAGCATTTGTAGAGTCTCGAATCTTCCTGCACAAACGCTCGCTGGTGTGGGCGCAGTGCTCTTATCCGCAAGATATCCGTCGCTTTCGCAGCGCACGACACACTCAATGCCACCTATATCATATCTGATCATTCGCTGATGAGATACAGATCCTCGGACGCTGTCATCGAGCGTGGTGTATGCATCTGGCATTGTGTGGCCATAGCCGCGCAAATCCGGAATCTTTTCGTCTGGGCTGTTTTCGCGTCGGATGAAGAACACAGTGCCATCCACGACCTCTACCACAAATCGGAACGTCTTGTCGCTCTTGCGAGCGAATCGAAGAAGATGGCCCATCGTGCTACCGCATGCGAACAAGTCAACATCGTCGGGAACGAAATCTGGATTTTGTGACAGGACTGCGCGAACGGCGGGCTCGACAGGATGCTTCGGATATTGTGCGGCGTTGATATCGCGGAAGAAGTCGCCGGAATCTTCGGCCAGTTGAGGAGGCTGTTTGTGTGGAGTCCACTTTGGAGGTAAGCCTTTACTTGTCAGCTTCATGGCCTGCATCTGGCCGCGTTAGGCAATACTCACCAGGCACCACGATGGTCGGACTACCTTTCTTGAGCCAATTGAACGAGGCCAAGTACTGACATCCAGTGATGCATGTTGCTCTGCCGCTCGAAAGGCCGGTCTTCACCTCTTCGTGCGTCAAGGTGCTGATGACCGTGCCGAATGGCGGAGCCTTCTCAGGCAGCTCCATACCACCTCTGTGGACTGTCGAACCATACCCTCTGCCGCGGCCGCTGCGATAGTTGGAGTATCTGCCGCGACTGGAATGCATTGCGGATGGCTTCGATCAACCACGTTAGATGGATCTGGAATCACCTGGGAAGACGAAAGTGCTTCGACAGTAATTCGAGACACATTTGTCTCGCTCGCAAATTGACGGCAGATTCACGAACTCGCCACGTCACTCTGGTTACACGGCAGCATATGCAGGTCCCGCTGTTTGCGCGCTTGCACAAAGCCAGGGCTCACCCCAAGCTTTGAAGCCATAAACCCGTACGGCACTTTAGACTGTCCACTCCGCATCCTGCGTCCATCTGGCACGTAACACTGCGCTACTTTGCAACACCCGGCGGCCACCACAGACAACTGCTGGCTCGATCTCGTCTTGCCATCGCAGAGATGGCGAATGGTGCTCAACGCGTTGACCCGTCGTCACGTAGCGATAAAGTCGCAAGATTGCTGCACGCCTTCATCACAGGCCTCCGACCGGTTCGAACTACGCGCGACTGTAACCAGTACATCGATGCCATCTGTGATCAACCAGATCATGCCAACTGTATCGAGAAGCTCGGGTGCAGTACATCGGGCCTGGACGTGCTGCATCAAAGTCTACGATTCGATCCGTCAGTTGCATTCATCAACGGTCCACTCCATCGCCTCCTGCTCTATCTCGCGGTTCCAGAAGTGAAGAGACTCTGCAATGGCGAATATCTCAGGCGTGTTCTCAAGGGAATGGTGTCACCTACCAGCCTGTGGGACAAACTCGTCCAAGCACAACAGCACAGCGATTTGACTGCAGAGGCGCAGCGCAGTTTTGCATGGCTCCTCTTGGAAATACTTCTCTGGAGCTCTGACCAGCCTCCAGACGCGGAAGCTATAGCAAACGAGATCACGGCCAAGCGAACTTTGCTGGACTCATCAGACCGTCAACTCCGGGCCATTGGCTACCGCATCGAGCACATACTTCAAGCGAAAAAGACCGGCACCAACATCTCTACTGCCTCTGGTCCCGGAGGCCGGCACGACAACGACTTTGTCGACTTTCGCCACGTTGCGATCTATCCCACGAAGGATGAGCTCACCACCAAAGACCCGCCCTACTACAACCCGGCACACACTTTGTACCAAGTTCCGTCCGAAGAAAGAGTTGCTCACCACCTGAGCAACCAGTTCCGTCTGCTTCGCGAAGACTTCCTCGCTGAGCTTCGCCTTGACCTCAATCCCGTGCCGGGTAAGGGCGCACGCCGTCCTCGCACGAAATTGTCAAATCTCCAATTTTGTGGAGTCTTCAATGGCGGCGAGAAGAACAGATCTTCGACGGCAATCATCGTCTCTGCTAAGAAGGGATTCGGCGAACTCGCGAATTCCGCAAACCCACGAGCGTTTTTGAAGCATAACCCCACATTCTTGAAGCACTCATCCTTCGGCTACTTCATAGATCGAGGTGACGTTATTGCATTCGGTACCATCCATCGGAGCGAGGATCTATTGTGCCAGAAACCCCCTACTATTGCCATCCGTACTCCAGGATCGGGAGCCATGCGAAGGACACTTCTGGCCCTCGCAGAATCTACCACAGTTCAATTCGTCATCATCGACACTGCAGTTTTTGCATATGAACCTGTACTGAAGTGCTTGCAAGCCAAACATGAGCTTCCGTTGTGGGAACACTTATTGTGTTCGGGAAATTCGAGCAAGCGTCTTGGTCTTTCGGAACCCTCTGAGGCTTTGTCGAATGTCACCAACGCCATACAGAGCAAGCAGGATTTGCAGACCGTTCTCGGACTTGCGAAATCAATCAGTCTCGACGATTCTCAGACACAGTCTCTACTGTCGGGCTTGCGTCAGTCCGTGAGCCTTGTTCAAGGTCCCCCAGGAACAGGAAAGTCCTTTGTCGGCGCTCTTCTTGCCAAAGCCCTCCACGACAACACTTCTGAGAACATCCTGGTCGTCTGCTACACCAACCATGCCCTGGATCAGTTTCTGGAGGATCTCATGGACATTGGCATTCCCAACTCCAGCATTGTGCGGCTCGGCTCAAAGTCCACAGCCCGCACTCATCCTTTGACCTTGTACGAGCAAGCGCCGGCCAAATCTCGCACCAGAGAGAACTGGGATGCAATCAACCGGCTTGGCGAGGAGACCACAAGCCACGCAGTCACGCTGGACCAAGCTTCGACAGCCTTGAGATCGCTCAGACCTTCTGGTATTCAGCTGCTTCAGTACCTCGAACTGTCGGAACACGACTATGAGTTCTTTGAAGCATTCGAGGTTCCAGAGTCAGAGGAAGGCTTCACCACTGTCGGCCAAGACGGTCGCGAGATCGATGAGCTATACTTGCTGCAGCGATGGATCCGCGGCGATGATGCTGGTGTCTTCGGCGAGGAAACGTCACCATGGCACCTCGAGATCTGGGGTATGGAACAGTCCGCGCGTCAAGCAAAGCTCAGACAGTGGCAACACGCTATGCTGGTAGAGGCTGTCGACGATGTCGTTGACCGGGCTCATACCTGTGACGCTAGCCAGTACACCCTGTCTGAAGCCCTGAGTCGGAAAGCTACAGAAATGATTCAACAAAAGCGGATCGTTGCGTGTACGACCACTGGAGCTGCTATATACTCCTCTCAAATCCAGAGCGCCGCACCAGGAATTGTCCTGGTCGAGGAAGCCGGTGAAATATTAGAGAGTCACATACTGACTGCGATGACTCCGGACACCAAGCAACTCATCCTGATTGGGGACCACAAGCAATTGCGGCCGAAAGTCAACAACTATTCTCTCACGGTTGAAAAAGGGGACGGATTTGATCTGAACCGCTCATTGTTCGAACGTCTTGTTATGGCCGGCTTTCCACACACTACGCTCACACAGCAGCACCGGATGTGCCCAGAAATCTCGAACCTCGTCCGGCAATTGACGTATCCGGATATCCTGGACGCACCATCTACAAAGGAGCGTGAAGCATTGCGGGGACTACAAAACCGAGTTGTCTTCATCGAGCACACAAGACTTGAACTCCTAAGCCCTGGGTATGATCGTCGAGACCAAGGCGCCGTGGTCACCAAGCAGAACGAACACGAAGTCGAAATGGTCAAGAAAATCGTCAAGTACATGGCGCAACAGGGCTACGGTACCTCCAGTCAAGTTGTGCTCACCCCGTACCTGGGCCAACTCAGTCTCCTGCGTCAAAAGCTCGCAGAGGACAACGATCCCGTCTTGAATGATATGGATTCATTCGATCTCATCCGCGCAGGCCTGATGACTCCGGCTAGCGCATCGCAAATCAAGCGCCCTCTTCAGATCTCTACCGTGGACAACTACCAGGGAAATGAAGCCGATATTGTGATCGTTTCCCTGACTCGCAGTAACCCAGACGGCGACATTGGCTTCTTGATCTCACCTGAGCGACTGAATGTGCTTCTCTCTCGAGCGCGCAAGGCTCTGATCATCATCGGCAACTCGGCGACTTTCAAGGCCAGCAAGAAGGGAGGAGAGCTATGGTCTTCGTTTTTCAATTTGCTCGCCGAGACAAATTCCATTCAGGAAGGCCTCCCTGTCCAGTGCTCCCAACATCCCGATCGAAAAATGCTTCTGACTTGTCCCGACGACTTTGATCAGCAATGTCCTGATGGCGGCTGCTCCGCTCCTTGTGGAGTGCTTCTCAACTGTGGCAAGCATGAGTGCGAGCGAAAGTGTCACCAATTGGCCGATCACTCGAAGATTGTGTGTTCTTTCCCGATTCAAGGGGAGTGTCCAAAGGGTCACCGTCTTCGTTGGACATGCGCCATAGGCCATCCGGTGTCGTGCCGAACGTGTGACATTGAAGCTGCAGCGCTTCGGGCTCAGCAAGAACGAAACGCCAAGCTCGACCAGGAGCGACAAGCACGACAAGCCGCATACGCACTTCAGCTCGCCGCGGTCCAAGAGGAGTTGAATCGTCTCCGACAGACTGCCAAAGACAGACGTACGGAAGAAGAGCAAACTGCCGAGCTCGCGCAGCGCCAATTGGACCTCGTCAATGCTAGAGCCCTCGCCGCCCAACGGGACGCTGCAGAGAAGAAGAAGGCTTCCGATCCTGCGCGATTGAAGACCACGGAAGCTCAAGCAGACCGAAAATCGACCACTTGGAGCGACGAAAATGCCGAGAATAACGAATCGGAAGCACAGCTTGACTGGAATCGGCAGAAGACTACCGAAGGAGCGAGCAACGGGGCCATTGATTCCTTGATGGCCATGATCGGACTGGAGGCTGTGAAAGATCAATTCCTCGAGATCAAATCTCAAATTGACTTGCTGGTTCGACAAGATCTGTCCGTCGAGAAAGAACGCTTCGGTGCAGTGCTGATAGGAAATCCTGGCACCGGCAAAACGACTGTTGCTCGGATCTACGCCAAGTTCTTGTGTTCGATCGGAGCTCTACCCGGGGACGTCTTTGTTGAGTCGACTGGAGCCAAGCTCGCGAGTGAAGGAGTGGCGGGATGTAAGAAGACGATCGAGGATCTGCTTGACCAAGGTGGCGGCGCCTTTTTCATCGACGAAGCATACCAACTCGCGTCAGGCTCGAATTTTGGTGGTGACGCCGTGCTGGACTTCCTGCTCCCCGAAGTTGAGAACCTTACTGGGAAAGTGGTCTTCATCCTTGCCGGCTACAACAAGCAGATGGAGGAATTCTTCCAGCACAACCCAGGCTTGCCGAGCCGTTTTCCACGCCGAATGCAGTTCGCAGATTATGAGGACCATGAACTCTTGGCCATCATGAACTACAACATCAACAAGCGATACAACGGCAGGATGGAACTTCAAGACGGAGCTGAAGGTCTGTTCGCACGGATCGTGGCACGCCGTATCGGACGTGGTCGTGGAAAGGAGGGCTTTGGCAATGCACGAGAAGTCGAGAACGTGGTGTCGAAGATCGCTGCCCGTCAAGCGAAGCGAGTTCGCAAGGAGCGGCGAAAGGTGAAAGGCAAGGGGCAAGACACAAACGATCTGCTGTTCATGGACAGGGACCTCATCGGTCCAGAGCCTAGCAACGCCCTCCTTACGAATCAGTCTTGGAAGAAGCTACAACAGCTCACTGGCTTGCGTGATGTGAAAGAGGCCATCCAGTCGTTGCTGGACAGCATCAAGCTCAATTATGAACGAGAGTTGGCAGAGGAACCTCTCGTCGAGTACAGCCTGAACAAAGTGTTCTTGGGCAATCCTGGCACTGGCAAGACCACTGTTGCGAAACTGTATGGCCAGATCTTGGCAGATCTTGGGATGTTGTCAAGTGGCGAGGTCGTCATCAAGACGCCAACTGATTTTATTGGAGCTGTGATGGGAGCCTCAGAAGCCAACACGAAGGGAATTCTTGATGCTGCGGTCGGAAAAGTCCTGGTCATCGACGAAGCATACGGACTGTTCGGAGGCCATAGCGGTACCGCGGATCTATACCGCACTGGTGTCATTGACACCATCGTTGCGGAAGTGCAAAGCGTCCCAGGCGACGACCGCTGCGTCTTACTGTTGGGTTACAAGGAGCAGATGGAGGAAATGATGCAGCACGTAAATCCTGGACTTGCACGTCGCTTCCCAATCGACTCTGGCTTCATATTCCAGGACTTCGATGACAAGGACATGGAAGCCATTCTAGAGATGAAATTGAAGGCCCAGGCGTTCAAGATCACCGATCGAGCGAAAGACGTCGCCCTTGGCATGCTTCAACGTGCTCGCAATCGTCCACACTTTGGCAATGCTGGCGAGGTCGATATCATTCTCAATGACGCCAAGCTGCGACAGCAGAAGCGCATCAGCCGTGAGCCCAGTGTCGCAAAGGGTATCTTCGAAGCGGAAGACTTCGACCCCGACTTCGAAAGAGGCGAGAGAGCCAACACCAATCTTGCTGCGCTCTTCAAGGATAGCGTGGCGTGTGATGGCATTGTGAAGCAGCTGCAGGGATACCAGAATGTGGTGGCGAGAATGAGGGAGCACAACTTGGTAAGTACTTCTCTGCGAGATCGACCAATTCGTATCGAATCCGCACTGACATCATTTAGGACCCGCGAGAAGAGATCCCGTTCACATTCCTATTCAGAGGCCCGCCGGGTACAGGAAAGACGACGACCGCTCGCAAGATGGGTAAGGTGTATTATGACATGGGCTTCTTGTCAAAGGCGGATGTCGTTACCTGTTCGGCATCGGATCTCGTTGGTGAGTACGTCGGCCACTCCGGTCCAAAGACGAGGAAGCTATTGGAGTCCGCTCTCGGAAAAGTGCTGTTCATCGATGAAGCATACCGCCTGGCTGGCGGGCATTTCGCGCAAGAAGCGGTCGACGAGCTGGTCGATGGTATAACGAACGAGCGGTTTTCACGCAAACTCATCATCGTCCTCGCGGGCTACAACGATCAAATCGACCAGCTGCTGCGCACTAACCCAGGCCTGAATTCTCGTTTCCCGGAATCCATCGTGTTCGTGTCGTTTCCACCGGAGGAATGCCTCAACTTACTCATCAAGGTACGTATCAAAAGTCTTCTGAACGAGACCACGCTGACAACTATACAGAATCTACGCAAGAAGAAACTTCTCGATATCTCGTGCGTCACTTCCATGTCGCCTTCGGAAGAGGGCCAGATCCTGCAACGCTTCCAAACGCTGGCTTCGTTGCAAAACTTCGGTAATGCCCGCGATGTTGAAACGATGGCCAAAACCATTTTTGGATCCCTTCTCAAGAGTGCGCCTTCCAAGACCGCCCACATGTCGGTATCCCACGACCTGGTTCTGAAGGTCCTGGACGAGATGGTCACGGAACGCGCTCGGCGAGAGGTCGACTCCACTGTTGCCGGAGCCGCACTCCCGCCAGCACCATTCAGAGCGCAGGAGTCTACGAAGCACGTCACGGAAGCAGCAACGCACACGGCTGCCAATACAAAACACACATGTGCGCCTGAGGTGGCAGCGGATTCAGGAGCTGTTGAAGAATCGCCAGCGAATCCGGAAGATGCAGTCGACGAGCCGCCAAGCTCAACGCCCTTCAACTCTTCCGTGCGCCGTGACGTTGGCGTAAGCGATGCAGTGTGGGAGCAACTCCAACTCGACCAAGCGAAAGCCGACCGCGAAGAACAAGAATTCCGCCGTCTACAAGAAGAGGAGCGGAAGTTGGCCGAATGGCTCAAAGCCTGCGAAGACGCAAAGCAGCGAGAAGCATTGAGGGAACTGGAGCGCAAGCGGAAGGCCGCGGAGGAGGAGCGACGCAAGCAAGCTTTGGCGCAGGAGAAGTTGAAACAGATGGGTTGCTGTCCTGTTGGCTATCATTGGATCAAGCAGGCGAGTGGATATCGCTGTGCCGGAGGGTCGCATTTCATGTCGGATGATGCGGTGAATGCTATGCTGTGACGAGCTTGAGAGGGTTGGTCGGAAGATGACTTTTAGTTGAAGCTGAGAATCTGTGAAGTTCTATTTACAATTTTGGTCGTTCGCCCAGTGGGGCTTCTTGACAAGCGACTGATCCAGATGCTACGCTGGTGATCAATGTGCGGGTGTTTCTCAAAATCTTGTGGAGACTTCGATCTACTCGTATTGATAGCAGTATGGCCCGCCCGTAGCGCTCATAGCATCCCTGACAGTGTAGTTCTGGAAGACAGGAGACATGTACAGTGTCATGTCAAGACGAGCCTCTGGAATGCCAGTCACTGTCATCATGGTAAGCATGCGAAAACGGACCACTGGACACGGGAACATGGACTTACGATTGAACACCTCTCGAGTGGGGAAGTATGTTTCGGAGTCCAAGGTGTATGTCCGGCTATCAAAGTCGAGGGCTTGCCAGATGGACCAAAGACGATCCTGGAGACATGATACGGTCAGTTGGGAGTGCATTGAGAGGGCGTCGTGTCCGACAGACAATGTCAGATGGAAGGACTTACAAGGCACGCATGATGGAAGAAGAAGAACACATCTTGAGAGGAGCGGTAGATGTTGCCCTGTAAGCCTCCGATGTACTGCGAGAAGATCAGTTAGTCCGTAGTGTCATATGCAGGTCCCGGAATAACACTGACGCTATGAGGCACGGTATGGTACCCATTGTTCTTCTCGAGCTCATAGTGGAAAGAGACGATGTCTGCCGATGAGTGTCAGCAAGGCCTCGTCATAGCATGTTCAACGAGGAACCTCTCACCATCATGGTTCGTGAGCAGATCGGTAATATTCGAGTACGTGAGGTACTGCTCCGCGGCACCGGCCTGCACGTTCCGCTTGATACACCTTGGATTCTGTTGGATACTAGCCGTCTCATCCGGCGGTGGGATATTGACCGCAAAGTCAACGAAAGGTCCGTCTTCGATGCAATAATTCGGACCAGTTCCATTTCCTCCAATCGAAGTCTCCGAGCCGTCGAACAGAGGGTTCTGCTCGAATGGTCGGCCGAGGTACTTGCTGTAATCCCAGTATGGGATATAGCCCGGGTAGTTGCACTCCTCGCGGAGGGCAGTCTCGACGACCCAGGTGAAGTGTCTGTGCCAGGGGAGGAGGAGACCAGACCAGTGGATATTCGGCGTGTTGAGGAGGTGGGCGACGGTGAAGTCGTCCCAGCGGTTCTTGGCGTCGGGGTATAAGTCTGGTTCCATTTGGGACGGGAGGTTTTGCATGCATTTGATGGCTGAGATGAAGTCGAGCTTCTCTTGCTTGGAGAGGTTGCCCCTGTGTCGTGTTGCTGTTAGAGAGGGTTGTAGATGGAGAGGCTTGGACTGAAGCGTACCATTCTCTCCTGACGGCGATGTTGTCCTTGGTGCATGTTCCCGTCAGAGTGGCCTCCGTCTTTTCCAGATACTGACGATGGAGGTCTTCGACCTGTGCCTTGGCTGGATCACGCGCTTGAATCGCTGCGCCATGCACAGATGTGCTGGCAAGCAGGAGTGGCAGAAGCAATGCGTGTCGGAACATGGTGATGGTGGCCGAAGGAGTGTCGGTTGTTGGAGCTCGAGTGATGAGTTGCTCGGTCGTTCCATTGCGAGTGTCTTATATGATGTCGAGTCACCGTGCGCGCCGCCCGGCCGGATCGCTGGCAAATACGTTGAGCCATCATTCACCGTGGCGATAGAAAGCCTGATCATGCCCGCTGAGAAAAGTGAGTCTAGTCACATCAGCTACAATCGGAAGCAGCCTGATTCGAGGATAGTCACTGTCGGTCGAATCTAGAATTGGTTGGGAGGTCTTTCAAATTCTGCAGCCAAATGTGCACTATGCGCCGCGGACCAATACACTCTCGCTAACACGAGCCTCAATTCATCTTAGCAATGTACTTGGCTCCATTCTTGACTGCCAGATCGTGCTATCTTGGTCGTGGTCAAGCACTCTGCAGACCCACCACCTATGCGAACCATGCCAGGGTCGTAGGCCGAGATACTGCAGATAGCACTGCGGTCGTCTGGCATGGGCATCCTGCTCGTCCGGATAAGCTTATCCGCGATGGCACTGATGTCTGATCCATGTCTTGAGGCTGTAGACCGCCATAGCAAGGTACCGGTATGGACGTAACAACAGGCGAACCATTCGAAGCCATTTCGACAATGCAAATGTCTTGAACATACGATGAAACCTTGAGTGCACGTCGTGCGGTCGCTTCGATGGCAAACTAGCGCCGGCGGCTCGCGCGGGCCGAGGATTTGGCAATACTCGCCAGGCACTCGACCTGGCCCATGCCTCCGATCGATATGGCGGTTGTAGGTCGTGGGAGAAATCTCTGCTCGCTCCTTGCGCCAGAATCGAGCCGCGATGGTTAAGATCGGCAAAAAGAATGTTGGTCCATGGAGTGGAGGATGTAGCGAAATCGATCATGTCCGACGGCAAACGACGGCGAGATCGGTTATGCAGCCTGAGTGGGCTCGGGCATCCGCTCTGCGAATGGTGAACGTGCACTCAAACCTCCACTGCGGCCGCAGCCTTGCCCTTCCCGCCCTTGCTTCTCTTCTTCTTTTTCTTCTCCGACCTCTCGCCGTCCACGACACCATTCACCTCCTGCACCTTCTCCTTCTCCTTCTCCTTCTCAGCTTTCTCCTTCTTCTCCTTCTTCCTCTGCTCCCTCAGCCACCTCTCCCTACCACCATCGTCCTGCGCACCACTCTTGACATCCTCGGCGACGACCGCATCCTCCAATGCTCCTTCTGGAGGCTCTTCCCTGCCAAATGTCTCCCGTCTCCACATCTTCACCCTCCCCTTCTTACTAAGCTTTTTGCGCTCTTTCTTCTTTCTCTCCTCGTCGCGAAAAGCAGCCAGCTTCTTCAGCCCGGCAAAATTGTTCAGCGCGGCGTCGGAAGCGAAGAGGATGTCTCGTGGAGTGAGGCCGAAGGTCGTGGGTGAGGTCTCGCGGTATCGGAAGCCGGTGGGAGCGGATGTTGGCTGAGTGGAGGACGTGGCCACGGTGATGGGCAGTTTGGAGTCAACGAGAGATTCGATCTGCTGGCGTTGCTTGCGGGCGGCACGTTTGGATTCGGACTTCTCTTTGGCACGGTCTTTCTTCGACTTGGGCTTTTTGCGGGTTTCCTCTTCTTCGGCGTCGTTGGCGTCCGATCCGTCAAGTGCCACGCCCTTTTCGCCATCGTCATCGTCTGGTTCGACATCAGACAGAGATACTGTAGGCTTGTCGCCTGGGTCAAAGTCGGGCACCAAATCCCCAATATCGATATCGTCGTCCCATGTTGGCTTCTTTGCCTTTCGCTTCTTTTTCTTATCGGCGGATTCGTCCTCGCTGTCGTCCTCGCCCTCGCCGGCCGCATAGTAATCTTCCCCGAAGCGCCTGGTCATCTCCTCCTCCCATTTTTCATCGTCAAAGTCTCCATCTATGACCTCCCTCCACTCTGCCAAATCCAGCACATCATCCGCTCGCAAACCAGCAGCCTCCTTGATCCTCTTGACCTTCTCCTCTGCTTGCTCGATTTTCAGCTTCCGGAGTCTTGCCTTGTCTTCCTCTCGTTCTCGCTTCATCGCCTCTTTCAAATCCCGTTCTCGATCACGAGCTTTGGCGCGCCCTGTCTTCTCCTCCCTTCGTACGCCGTATTTGCCCACGTCTCTCGAGAATGAAGCAAGTTTCTCATTCGCCTTTGCCGGATCCTCGAATCGGAGATTGTATGCCTCCTCGTATTCGTCTGCACGGGCGTCCTCGTCGCTATCATCGGATTCGAGAGGTTGGAAGCGAGCACCGTCGGATGGGAGCCACGCTCGAGCAGCCATGAAGTTGGAGAGGAAAGTTTCCGGATCCTTGTCGGCTTCGCGAATGTCGGTATCGGTGATTTTCTTCGCCTTCTTCTCTTTCTGCCTGGTGACGCCTGGGAGATCCTCGTGCCTTGAGCGAGACTTTGCGACGAGAAAGTCGTCCGCATCTTCGTCCTCGTCGTGGTCCTCCTTCTTCACGGCAGCATGCATAGACCCGACAAGCTCTCGCTTCAGCTGATCTTGCTCCTGCTGATATGTTTGCACTGGAGGACTGTCATCCTCATCATCCTCTTCTGCACCGGTCTTGCCAGCGAGGTAGTTCTGGCGATGGTAGTCCTGCAGGTACATCGGCTTCTCGCTTTTGGCAACTCCTCCCGCACCATTCTCCGCAGCCTCTGCATCAAACTCGCGGTAGAACTTGACTTCCGGATCGTAGACTCGCGGGTCCTTGTTCTTGATCGCCTGTAGTGTCGCAAAGATCTCCTCGTCCAGGTCAGCCGTGGCTAATTCGGCGACATCGTCCTCGTCGGAGCCTTCGGACGAATCATTCTCGCTGTCGTCGTCTCGCTTCCTCTTATTGTCCTTGAACTTCTCCTCCAGCCGCGATAGCTCTTCCCGCTTCTTGTTGTGCTCGAATCGACGGGCGTATTCCTCGTTGACCTGAAGTACAGGAACTCCGGCATCGCTCTCGTCGGACTCCTCCTCGAGGAACTTCTGCCTCTTCGTGGCTCGCTCTGCTTTCGACATGGTGGTGAAGTGGTTGGTGAGGAAAGAAGTGTGACGAGGCGCACAGAAGTTTGAAGCTTTGGGAGATGCCTCTGCCGATCTTCAGAAAAAAAGTCCCAGGGTCGAACTCTTGGCGGTAGGATGGACGACGACGACTCTCTATGGACCTCACTTTCCTTTCCATTCTACAACAATATCACAAACATGGAGCCACCCAGCAAAAGACGAAGATTGTCTCAAGATGTCAGCGAAAGTAGTGACGAGGAAGACTTCAAGCCGGCCGCTGTCCAAGAAGCGACGTCTCGAATCAAACCCAAGCAAAATCCCACATCAACCGCAAAACCCTCACCACTTGACACCAATACGGAAGACAAAGACGACATCTCCGCCCTACCTACCGCGATTCAAGCGACTCTCGATTCGAAATCTAGCTTTAAAGCCATCGGCGTCGATCCCTGGCTGATTGCCTCTCTTTCCCACCTTTCCATCAAATTCCCGACTCGCATCCAAAAAGCCTGTATTCCCGAGATCCTCGCCGGCCGAGACTGCATAGGAGGAAGTCGTACTGGTTCTGGTAAAACGATCGCCTTTGGACTTCCAATCCTCCAACAATGGGCAAGGCAACCATCTGGCATCTTTGCACTCGTCCTGACTCCAACCCGCGAACTGGCCCTGCAGATCTACGAGCAGTTTCAGGCCATCGGTGGCGGTCAGGGTATCAAATGCGTTCTCGTCACGGGCGGAGCAGACATGCGAAATCAGGCACTTGAACTTGCGAAGCGTCCGCATATTGTCATCGCCACGCCTGGTCGACTAGCAGACCATGTCTCAAGTTCAGGCGAGGATACAATCTACGGACTGCGGAAGTGCAAATTCGTGGTACTGGACGAAGCCGACCGTCTGCTAGCCAGCAGCAAAAAGGGGAGCATGCTCCCAGACGTCGAAACATGCATGTCCATCCTCCCCCCCGCGGCATCAAGACAGACTTGCCTCTTCACGGCGACCATCACACCCGAGGTCCGCGCTTTGAAGTCAGCTCCTCGCGCAGCCTCTCGTCTACCAGTCTTCGTCTCAGAGGTCGATGTAGATTCTCTCGCCATTCCCGATACCTTGACGCAAACATACCAGCTCGTCAACGTTCTCCACAAGGAAAAATACCTCCACATCCTCCTCTTGACTCCCGAGAACGTCACCAAAACGACCATCATCTTCACAAACCGGACGGAAACCGCAAATCTGCTCGAACACACCCTCCGGCTTCTCACCCACCGCGTGACAGCATTACACTCCGCTCTGCCCCACGAGCAACGCACATCCAATCTTGCACGCTTCCGCGCCGGCGCAGCACGAATCCTCGTCGCCACAGATGTCGCATCTCGCGGTCTCGACATCCCTGATGTGGGATTGGTGATCAACTATGACATTCCCCGCAATCCGGACGACTACATCCATCGTGTGGGTCGTACTGCGCGTGCAGGTCGAAAAGGATTGAGTATCTCCATGGTCGGGCAGAGAGATGTCGAGCTAGTGCAGGGGATTGAGGAGCGGGTCGGCAGGAAGATGGAGGTCTTTGAGGAGGAGGGGGTTAGTGTTGAGGGACGGGTGGTGAGGAGTGAGGTGTTGAATGAAGTTGGAGGGAAGAAGAGGGAGGCGATGTTGGCGATTGAGGAGGGGAGGGATGTGAAGGGGAATCGGAGTAAGGCGATGGGGAAGAAGAGGAAGGGGTGAGGAAGTCGGGCCGGTGGATCAGGACGACCGAGCGGATCCAGGATTGGGACAATGAGAGGCACGAACACCTCTCAACAATGAAGTCATACGGCCTTAAAGTCAGGAACAGTACCTCCATCCTTCCGCTCAAATTGCAATACTACAAACTAAACTAATCAGGACCACCTCGTGCGGTGCATGTCACATGACAGCGTAGAGACATATTGCCGACAAGACCTTAAGAGCAAACGATCCTAATGCACATCTCCCCAATATCCCGCGCAGCTTTCACCGTACAGGGATCGCTCCGTTAGCTTGGATAGTGCAGTTTGAGCGGAAGCACGGAGTTAGTCCGCACTTGACATGTGAACGCCACCTCGGCCGAATCGGGTAACCGCTCACTGAGCGCGTTTCGTCTTCGATGGCCATCGAGCGGCCTCGTCTTCCTATCGACATGGTTCAAGATGCCTGCGCGAATGCTTTGGTGTACGCAATAGCATTCGAATCCCTCCACGCAGACCAATCGTGGTTGTACAGTCCTGCACCACGTTAGCAACGGCCGATGGGAACTCTGCCTGACGACAAAGCTCACCCCAAGTCTCGTCATAGTCCTGTGTCCCCTCTCGGATGTAGTAGCTGCCTCCGAGCGCCCACTGCATCCAACCCCCAGGCCCACCAGGTTGCCCTGTCACAAACTTCTTGATACACTGCGCATACACGCCGTTGTAGTCCCCGTTCTGATTGAAGCCAAACTCCGTGAGAACCACAGGAACATGGTAGTAACCGCTATTGTTGACATCCATGGCATTGAATCCAGCATTCTTCAACCCGCTGGTGATCGAATCGCAGGAAGTGGCATCATTCTGGTAGTTGTGCAGCTCCATGACTGCTCTGTTGCCGAAGTCGAATGATCGCGGGTTGAAGTAGTGGCCGTTTCCGAGGTGCTGCTTGTTGACGAGAGCGGTGATGTCCGTGTCGTAGTTGAGGCCGGAGAAGAAGATGAGGATGTTGGGGTTGCTTTTGTAGACGGCTTCTGCGGCGGGGACCATGGCTTCGTACCAGTGCGCCCAGTCGTAGGGTTGAGCGGAGCTTCCGGAGGGTGGTTGTCGAAGCTCGTTGCGGAGACCGATTGATGCGAAGGATTTCCATTGTTTGCCCTGAGTTTTGTCAGTCGATTGGTGCAATGTTGTTCAGCGACGTGGAACACTTACATGATTAGCCATGTATTCTAGACCACGCTGCCATTTGCTGACATCAAATTGAGAATCTGGATGTCTCTTGTCAGTATACAACGACGACCGATGACAGCGTCGAACTCACCTCCGAACCATGTGTTCCCGTCATTGCCACCGCAGCACCACTTCCCTTTCGACATGTGGTTGTCCAAATGGACCCATATGCCTTGGTTTGCGAGCTCCGCAGCGACTGCGTCAAATACCTGCATCGCGAACGTCAGCCGCTGATCTAGACCCTCAGAAACAGTGGACATACCTGAAGCCGAGTAGTAGACGATGTGAATTGCGGATTCTTCTTCAAAATCTGAGCGAGAACTTTCGGACCGTTGGTAGTGCCCAGAGCATTATTGAGCGAATTGGACAGTGTTGAGCTGCCACTGTTGGAAAGGATGTCGTCGACCATCTCAATGGCAAACGTCAAGCGCACGACGTTCATTCCAAGGCTTTTGATTCCGCTCACGATGTTGGCGATGGACTGGTACTGAAGACCTTCCGGTATCATGGCGTCTGCCGCGCCGGGCCAATTCACGCCCTTGTACACGATCTTGTTACCGACCGCGTCGAGAATGTCACGATTTGAGGATGTGAACGGCGTGTTGGGGAAGGCGAGAGCCTGTCCGAACAGTGTCGACGCTAGAAGCGTCAGGAGTGGAAGGAGCAGCATGGTGAAAGCAGTATGATGCTCGGTATCGATGTTAACGATGTGTGGTTCTGAATAAGCTGTGCATCGGTAGCCCTTTATACCAGAATCAGCGATCATCTATTCCAAACATGAGGTCAACGTACTCGATGCTACCCTTGCAGAGGTCATGTGGTGGAGCCGTGTATTCTTCCGTAGAGAATGTGGAGAGCAGGACGTCTTTGTTCCTCCTTCCCAATAAGGCCGAAGATCGACATGGATGTAGAGTACCATCCGTGGTGACGCCGAATACGGAAATCTATTTCTGCACGAATCATGAGACTTCCGTGGATCCGAAACAGCGTCTTGCGAGTTGCGACTCGTGCGAAGCGATCCTCCTGCAGAGAAGTCGCATTTCCCGGCATCGAGGTCTCCAAGCGGCGGATGAAAGAAGAGGTCGTTTTAACGCCTGCAATATTGATACGCACACCTTGTTTTGATATGGGTGTCTTCCGTCGTGTCGGGACTGTCCCGCAGAGCACGAGATTCATCCTCGCCAGTTCTCGTAGCGACTGAGTTGGTCTGAAGCGGCATGTGGACAACCGTGCCTCTTCGTCCGATGATCAGCGTAGGAAGTAGAGCGGAAATCGCCCAAGCTTTCTTGTGGGCTGCTCGTCCTTCCATTCCGGCTGTTTCGTCGTCCTTGAAAGCTCGAGGCCCGGCTGTGGACGAGGTCGATGAACGCCAGTGTGCAAGGACCGTGGCGCCATGTTGCTGGCCACTTTTTGATGTCGACGGGAGGATGTCGAGGATGATGGCTCGCGTGCGCGACGACGAGTGTGGAGCAAAATGCGGAGACCCCGGATCGACATTCTCGGTGCGAGACGGCCCGAGCACGATACAGAAATAGTTCTATTTGATTGAGACTGATCTTCCAGACCTCTTGCTTTACATACACATTGTCCATCTACGTACGACTGTCTATGGCAGACCTCGTCTGCACAGAGAAGATCCCTGATCGTTGAGACCAAGCTGATTGTCGTTCGAAATCAAATGCATTGACGGCAGGCTTCAGGTTGGCATATACCTGAACCTCATCTGCCTGCTCGGCGATGTCCTCGAGACGCTCCTCTTTGAAAGTCAGCCTTCAGCCTGGGCAGGAAATCAATCCTTGGACATATCAACCAAGATCTTGATATCCGACCCAGGATTATCTCTCAGTTTCAGAATGCCATGAGACACAAGCTGCGAGAGACCGATACGAGCGGTGATCAAGAACTCGGGATCCATCCGACCTGCAAATCATAGCATCAACCCTCACCGCACTCATCAATCACCTCAAAACCGGAATCATACTCACCACTGCCGATAGCCTCAATCACCTCATCGAAATCCTCCGGGGTATACACCGCCGTACCCATATACCGCTTCTCACCAAACAAGAACGAATTCGGCAAAATCGTAGCCGACCCGCCCCAAACCGCAATATTGACCACCGTGCCTCCCACGCAAAGCACAGAGATACATTGATCGAGCGTCACCTGCTTGCCGGCGGTGTCGTAGGCAACGTGCACGCCGTTCGTGTCCGCACACAGTCTAGCGCAGACCTTCGCTACGTTCTCTTTCAGCGGGTTGATGAAGTGATGGGCTCCTGCTTGTGTGATGAGGGTTTGCCGGGCGTCGTTGGTTTCTACGGCGATGATGCGGGAGATGCCTTTGGCTTTCAATGATTGCATTACGCAGAGACCGATGGGCCCGGCGCCGACTACCATGGCTGAGGTGGTGAGATTGGAGACGCTGTTCTTGACTGCGTGCCAGGCGACGGAGAGGGGCTCGACGAGTGCTGACACTCGCGTTAGGACGGCGCAGGATCGACCAGGGAGGATATGGGGAGTGGCACATACCAGCGACCTCTAAACTGACATTAGCTGGCACCTTTCTCGCATTCTTTGCTTCAACGACGAGGTATTCCGCCAGACCTCCATCAGTGCCTGCGTCGATAATGTCAGCCATGATCTCGGCTTCAATTTTGTCGTTTACGACGGGCACGAACTCAAGCCATAAAACCCCTGCCTAACGCAACAATTCGGTCTCTTCAGCTGACACGCATAACACGTTCCGTCCGACAGAATCGGCTGAATCGCTACATGATCCCCGACCTGAACGCTGCTAACATCTGGTCCAAGTTCATCGACGACGCCGCTGATCTCGTGGCCGATGGTCAACGGCGCACATCTTCCAGTAAGGGTATGCTGTTCTTCGGGGATCAGAGTCGCTCCTCTGCTGTACTCGTGGACATCTGGACATTCGGTCAGAATTTGCTGTCGCACCAAAGGGTCCATGCCACTCACCTGTTCCACAAATGCCGACGAATGCTGGTCGTATTCTGACGTGTCCAGGTTGGACGGCTGGGACTGCTGAGACTTCGTTTAGACGAATGTCTTCTTTGCCGTGGAATTGGATGGCCTTCATCTTGTGGATAGTGTAAGCAATGACAACGGATGTCAGGCAATCAAAAGCCAAATGAGCACGCTCAATGATTGTAAGCGAATGGAAGCGGTCTTACCGCCCATGGTCTGAGCGAGTGTTCCCTTACACAGAGCAAGCCATTGTGAAGTGCCGAAGACGAGTGTGGAGAAGTGAGGGGGGGAAGTTCAGCGAGTGGGTCGGCGTGGCGTTGTGGGGTCGTGAGGTGGAGAAGAGGTGGATATCGTGGAAACGTGGGAATATCGTGCGTGAAGCTGGGGATGATGTACACCAGTTGAAGAAATCGACACAGGAGGTCGCTCCGTGCTAAACTGCCCAGTCATTCGTTTGTTCTGGAGGCCGACAGCATACCCCGTGCGTCTTCTTGATAGACAGTCAGGGAACACCCGGTCGATTCATTCGGTTGCGGACACAATCGCAGCATTTACTTCCACACAGCTTCAACGAACTCCTCCACATCACTCAACAAGTCCTGTGGCCGCTCCAACGCGGCGAAATGGCCACCCTTGTCATGCGCCTTGTGCCAGACCAGATTGCCAGTCGTCTTGACCCAGCCCACGGGCATGGGTGCAATCTCCCTCGGAAACCATGAGTATCCCAGGGGTTTCTGAATGTAGTAATCCTTCGTGATGGCCTTTGGATTGGGACCGAGGAATTGGCGATATGGATAGATTGCTCGCGGGAATGAGTCGGTGAACCAGTACAGCGAGACGCTGTCAAGGATTTGATCCAGCTCGAGAGGTTCGTCGACCCACTCGAGATATTTCTCGCCGATCCTGTCGAGGGTATTAGCGAGTGGAGGTGGTCTGAGGGGTGTTGTATCGTGTCTTACCAGATGAGCAGCGCGAGTGGTGATGTGGAAAGAACCAGACCGATGGTGGCTGGCCGCTGTCCATGCTCCATGGCGTAGGAACTACCCTGTTCGTTGAATTGGCCGGCTCTTTCGAGACCCTTCATCTCCGTCGCAGTGACATCTTTGCTGGCCTCGCCTTCGGGAGGTTGCATGATGTTGAAATTGACTGTGCGTTTGTGTTTAGCCGAGGAAACCCTGGTGACACCTCACGTGCGACTCACCGTGCACCGCTTTGCAGCTCTCGTACTGAGCACCGAGAATGCGGGAGACGAAACTGCCAATGTCGCCGCCCTGGGCGATATAGCCGCCGCCGAAACCCAGACCGACCATCAACTTGTCCACGAAAAACGCCATTGTCTCGCAGGTAGACTCAGACTTCATCGAGGGTCCGGAAGAGTAAGCGTATCCAGGCAATGATGGTACAATGAAGGTGTAGGGCAGATCCTCGGCTTTGTACTTGTTGCGAGCGAGATCCAGCATTCCCAAAAACTCAAGTACGCTGCCCGGCCAGCCGTGGAGGAGGACGACCGGCACGGCGTCAGGTTTCGCGGATCGAAGGGCAAGGAAATGGATGTCGAAACTTTCTCCATCTTCGCCCGGAATGGAAGCTTTGTAGTTCTCGAACGAGTTGATGCGCTCCTCCGTCTTTCGCCTGCACAGTGTTCAGTACCCAAGCACACATGCCCGGTGTGATTTGAATACGCACCAGTCGTATTTGTTCAGCCAGTATTCTTTCGCTTTCTCCGTCCAGTCTCGAGAGAGTCCATATGCAGGATCCTTTGATGAGTTCTCGAGTGTCGCAGGACCGACCTTTGACAGACGCAGGAGCTGCTTGAAATCGTCGAGAGCTGCATCCGAGACGGCGGCCTTGAACGGCTTGGCTTCGAGGGCGCCGGAAAAAGGAGCCATGGTGTCGTTTTGCGAAATGTTGAACTTTTGAGTGTGTTTGCTTTGTGATGTATTGACGAAGGAAGTGGGACCTCGGAGTGGAGCTGTCCGTAAAATCCGGCCATAGTGGGAATACAACCCTAACCCTAATCGCCTCGAAAACCATGTTTCCGAAGACCTTCAGTCTACGAGATCACCGGCTGAGGACAGCGTTAGACTTGTAGAGTTCTGGATAGTCGTGCTGGCCCCAGATCTTGTCCGCTCGATCTTCTTTCGTATCCAGAGCTACGGTCTCATCTCGCGGAATCATCATCCAGCCCGATGAACAGAGCTCCCCGCCGACCACCCCCTCATCCTCTTGCCAAAGAAATACAACGGCAATGCGCCAAACACAAGCAAAGCGGCGTTCATAGCAGTAATCGTCATCAAAGGACCAACATACCCAATCTCCACAATCCAATTGTTGATGAATTTGCTCATGCCATAACCCCAAACATTCTTGATGACGGTCGCTCCGACGAGGAACTCCCCCGCCGCGGGTTGGTAGCAATCGACCTGTACAAAGTCAGTCAGGCTCCGACTTCTTGTCGATTCGCGTATATTCGTGGCTTACCACGTAATTGATCGCAATCCCAGATATCGCCGCAACCTGCACCCCCACAAGCCCAAACCCAACAACGACCACAACCTCCCACGCCCACCCGTTTTGAAACCCAACGCTCACAACCACACATCCCACCAAAAAGCACACGGCGAACGGCACCAACGCCGGCAACCGCATTTCCGGCTCCCTCACCCCGTTGTTGCGTATCGTCGCTCGTCGGGACATCCAGTCGCCTAAAGGGCCTGCCGTTAGGAGGGCAATCGAAGTTCCGACAAACATGCCCAGATTCGTGTACCCGACCTGCGCGGCGGTGAAGTTGAAGGGCGGCGCTCCTAGGGCTTGAGATTGAGTGATGCTTATCATCAGGTAGCAGGAGCAGGCGCATGTGAATTGGCAAGCGCCCCAGAGCACGATTGGGAAGCGGATGAGTTTGAAGGGGAGGACTATGGCGTTGAGGATGGATTCGTGCGCGCGCCAGGGGGCGATGGGGAGGAATTGGAGACGGTTCGGGCGGCCGCTGAGAGAGGGATCGAGGTTTTCGTTAGGAGTGTCAGAGGAATGCTCCACATGCGCTGCATCGACGACTGATTGCTCGGAGTTAGAAACTTGCATCTTCTCTGTTCCTGCGTTGATTGATGGCGACTCCAGCCGTGCAGCATTCACAGTACTTGCGTCCAGTCCGCGTCGATCCCATTTCGTCTCCGGCAGGAAGAAGATGATCCAGACATTGGTGAAGACAGATATAGCAGTGGCGATCCACCAGAAACTCTGCCATCCGTACAAATCCGCTGTGACTCCAGCGATGATGGGTCCGATCTGGAATTAATTAAAAGGAATTCCTCAGAAAGGCCGGCTCACTCCACATCGAAACATACCATAAGACCGCCCATAAACGCCCATTGATACATCCCCATCCACCAGCCACGCTCGTGCAAAAGCATGACGTCGGCGATAAGAACGGGTCCCAGAGTCTCCCCCGGAGAAGCTCCCACTCCACAAAGGATAGCAGCTCCGAGGAAGGAGTTGTAACTCGTGGCTCTGGCCCGCCAGATACAGGAAACCGTCGTGATCATAGTCGTCAAGATCGCCATCGGTCGTCGACCGAATCCGCGGGCGAACGGGACCCAGATCAAATTTGTGAAGCCGAGAACGAGGATCGAGACACCGGTGAAATTGATGACTTCTGGTAAGGTCGAGTTGAACGATTCCATGTAATAAGGGACTTGCGGACCTAACGCGAGCGGGCTGAACACCCAGTTGAATGTGGACAGCACCATTGAGCTCATGGTGAGCCATTTCCACGTGCGGCTCCAGTTCACGGGGTCGGCTGGGTCGTCGCTGGGGTGCGGTACGAGAGTCTCAGTGCCTGTGCGCTTGAGATGGACGTTGTTGACTTGGTTGTTAGCTTCGTTTGTGGACTGTGCCCGCTGGGTTGCTGGACGCACTGTCTTTCATCAATTCTGTGCCTGGGAAGAAGTCGATGCCTGTCGCTTGCTGTGCCGCAAGGCGAGCTTCGTCCTGGTCGGTAGAAGGCGGTGCTGGCATTCTGTCTGATCTGGCAGATGATATCTCGTGGAGAAGGAGTTCATGCGTCGTTCTTGAGACTGACGGCTCTGTGACCAGGTCGCAGTGCCAGCAGAACCATCGTGCCTTATCTTTCTACTCGAGCTGTCGCTACGTTATGCTGCGTCTGTGGGGTAGTTCGACCCACACACTGTGCGGAGAACGAATTTCACGCGGCGCCAAGTGTGAGAGCTCTTGCGACAGCAGCGTGCATATGCTATTCATCGGCAGTTGCGTGGAGGAGTCGCTGCATCGTGTGGTGGATAGTCTGTTTCGATGCCGTAGGACGAGGAGGGGATGATCGTCCCGACGAGAGTTGCTCGTAGCACAATATCTGGCAGCGGTTTTGAGACAGTTCGACGCTGAGAGTGTCAATGAGAAGAGGCTATCAGTCGTAAACGCTTGGTGACTGCTCTCCAATGATGAGCTCAAATCTGTCTGAAGTTTCGTGCTCGATTTCCGTGAATCTACCACGGTGACGAATGTGAATCGAGAAGTCAGTCTTCCCAAGGCCTCGACAGTGCCGTAGAGTCCAACCTCAGCGCTCGAAGGCTTAATCTTACACTGTGTAATAGCAAGTCTACCACTCATCATCACTCTTCTCATCGTCTGCAGAACAGAGTCAGTCGGAATACCCACCCCAACAGCGACAAATATGAACACTTACCACTATGGCTAACCTTACTCTTCCTAGCCGCCAACGCACTTGCCAATGCGTCCGCCAGTCCACCACCAGCAGCCGCATCGCCGCCACTCGCACCTCCTGGCGCAGGTGCGGCAGCTTCGCCACCAGGAACCGCGGCAGCACTTCGGTCCCTCTTCTCTTGATCGCTGACTTTCTTCAGCCGTGCTCCTTTTTGGATATCGGCCAGTAGTCCGCCTCGTCCTGGTACGTCCAATTTAGGCAGTGCGGCAGCGGAGTCTGCATCGACGCCCATCTCTGTTGGTGGTGCGGCAGCGCTTCGGGGAGGCATCGGCGGAGGAGGAGGAGGCGGGCCACCAGCTGCAGTTGGCGGCATTGGAGGTGGAGGAGGAGGCGCGACGTTAGACATGGGTGGAAGAGGAGGAGGTGCGGGAGGACTAGATCCGTTCGGCGCAGGTGGAACAGCTCTTGTGGTCGGTGGAGGAAGTGGTGGAGGCGGAGGTGGACCAGCATCGCTGGGCATTTGTGGTGCACGAGGCGGTGGTGGTGGAGGAAGACCAGCTGGCGCGGCTGCATCTCGTGGAGGAGGAGGTGGAGGAACAGCTGCTGCTCCTCTCGGGGGTGGTGGAGGCGCCGCCGGACTTGACGTTATTCTCTTCCCTTCGAATGGCGGCGGAACCGCGAATCGTCCAGGTGGAGGCGGAGGAGAGTTGTTGTCAAGTGGAGTCTTCGGTGGACGAGGTGGCGGTGGCGGACCGGGCGTACTTTGACTCGCAGCCCTGTTTCTTGCTGGCGGAGCAGGAGCATCGTTTGCCAGCTTACCGGCGTCTGCGATCGGCGGCGGGACTCTGAAGCGTGGCCTTTGCGGTGAAGGTTGTCGAGGAGGGCTAGGACTTGGGCTGGGCGGTCTGTTTCCGCCGGGCGCCGGACCTCCTGCCGTTCTCCTAGACGGCGGAGGAGCTGGCGGCGGACCGCGATTTCCTTTCGAGCCGCCAGTAGTTTGAGGACTGAGGTTGGCTACTTGAGGCGGCGGAGGCGGAGGAGCACGTCCTGCCCTGTCATTCTTCTCCGCTTGTGCCTGCGCCGTAGCCTTGTTTTGTTCCAAATAGCTCTTGATAAACGCAGAGTGTTCGTGGATCTGATCCTCCGTGATGCCCATCTGCAGCAAATCTGCCAAGACTGCCTGTACCGCCGGATCGTTGAGATCGATGTCTGATTCAGCCCGATTGCGTCCTGCCGGGGAAGGCGCTGCAGGGCTAGAGGACGCATGAACATCTACACCCCGTGGTGGAATGATGCTTTGCGACGGCTGTTGGGGGTGGCTGTTGCCTCGATCTCGTGAGAAGAGACCGCCGAATATACCGTGACTCTTCCCGCTGCTCGCCACTTGTTGAGTCTGCTGTGGCTGCTGTCCATATCCTGTCGTCTGTGCAGGACCACTCGCAAACGGCCTGTTCTTGGTATTCTTGTGTGCATTTTTCTCCCGCTCGTCCATCTTCTTCCGGAACTGCTTCGCCTCTTTCTCGTCCGCAAAACTCAGCCCTGCGAGACATTCCTCCAGCTCAAAGGTGTGAAAGAAGACTCGGTCTTGGTTGTATGAGAAAGTATCGTAGATCTCTTGATCCCAGATGACTCCACGGTTCGCGGGTGATACGTCGACCAGCTTGATCCAGAAGGTGTTTCCCACGAGATCATTCGCAAGCACTGCGGCTCCCTGCAGGCCAGTATATGTCCATCGTGATCGGTCGGGGTGGGCAACGTAGAGCTTCGCGACAGCCACGGCGTGGATTTTGTTGGAGGCCTTGGGAACGGTGCGCTTGACCGTCTGCTTGTCGTCCTCGGTGAGGATTGAAGGCATTCTCGGGGTGGTTCACAGGTGTTCGAGGTGTTCGTGTTTGCAGTCTCAAGGGTGTTGATCGAGTTTTGATCAGGCAGAAGTCCGTTCCAATGTCCGTGGACCGGTGATGTCAATTCTGTTGGTCTGCACGGGTTGAAAGCTCGTTGGAAAGGACTGGTGTTCTCGCAATGAAGCGGATGGCAGTACACTGAGCGCTTAATTTGAGGCGAGTCTCAGGGAAAAGGCAAATAGCACAAGCAAGACAACATCGAAGTCGGAGTGAAGCTGAAGATGTCAAGAGGCGGGATGGGGCCAAAGGTTACGTAGTGGCACGGAAAGAGCGCCGGCTTCCATTCTTCAGCCTCAATTTACGCTGCGCCTCATGAAATATTGAAAAGTGCTGGAGATCACGGAGATCGCACGCGGCGAGTTGCAGACCTCAGGGAGGATACGATGGACTGTTCTTGGATCCCCTCGCCTTGAGGCGTGGTCTTATCAACGTGTGTCGACTGATCGCCAGCACAGGGTCGGTTCACACGCGCAACGACAAAGGGCTTGAATTCGCATTGCGTCTGCTATGGTATATCGACAGGAAACTAGGACAAGAACGCCGATCGACCACCATGTGGCGAGAGCCGGGAATGGCTGTGTCCAGTACAGCGAACAGGTGTCATGGAGAAGACATGGAATGGCTGAAGAGGCCGCGAGCAGACAGTATTTCGTAACGTGATCGTAAACTGTGCGCAAATGCTCGAACACCGACGCCGGGTTGTAGAACCACAGACGCCCTCGCCTTGCTTTTCCACGCTCTCATCTCCACCTCAGATGTCATCGACATCGATGTCATCTCCACTGTCACTGTCATCATCCTCACCGAAGTCGAATCCAATTCCGCCTTCCTCCTCACCGCCGTATGTGTCCGTCTCGTTGATCTTCGCGCTCTCCGGAAGTTCTCCATAAGCCTTGAGGGATCGGGCCTCGTCGGCACTGTACTTGAGAATCACATCGCCTTTCTCATCCTGGTAGTCTCGGAGGGAAAGCAGGATGATGTCGCCCTGGTTGATCCAGACCTTCTTGCGGAGCTTTCCTCGGATGTGTGCGAGTCGCTTGGAGCCGTCGAAGCAGAGCGCCTCGAGTCGGCCGTTACCCAGCATCTTGAGGACTTGTGCGTATTCTGGTAGCATGTCAGATTGAGAGTTGTTCCGTGTGACGCCGCAAGTCGTGTGCTCCTCTTCCTTACCTTGACCCTCCTCCTTAAAGGTGAGTTCGCGCTTCTCATTGTCGTTCTCGTTCTTTCCACGTCTCCTGTTTTTACCTCCCTGTGGAGAGACAATCAGCGTTTATTCCTACCACCCCGGTATTGCATTTCGCAAGTGCGCCTCTTTCTGGACCTACCTTTCCCTTGTTCTTCGGCATCTTGCGCGGTTACGAGTGTTCCGTCGTCCGGTAGTTCGTGAAAGGGAAGATGTCGTGCGGCTTCGTTGCCTTGGAGGATGTCGAGAAGGCGGTGGTGAGTTGAGGTGAGTCTTTGTCGTGAAACTTGAGAGAAATGGTGGGGAGATGGAAGCGCCCGCATTCGATGACACAGCCAGCGCAGCGGTGAAAGAAAGCCGAAAGTGGGGGCCAAACTTGGTTAGCGGCCCGAATTGCAGCCTCACATCTCTGGAATAACCTGGAAAGCAGCACACGACATGCACTGTCCATCGACATTCGTCACGCGGCTTCAGTTGCAGCGTCTCACAACCGCCACGATGATGGACCTCCGACGACAACACCGCTGGACGTGACCATCGCCATGTCACGCTCCGTCAGCAGCAAACTCCCTCCACTGGTCTACCACATCCTCTCTCCTCATCCAGGCCCGATAAACTGCACCACCTTTCCAGCGACAAAGTTCATCGTCGACGACCCCGCCCATCCACTGTACATCAAGACCCAGCGCCGCCTCGCCCTCTTTGACCGTACTGCCTTTCATTTCCGCGTCCATTGTCCCTTTGATATCTCCAAAAAGGCCGTCATTCGCAATACAGTCAAGAAGACGTTCGAGAAGGCCTTTATTAAGGAACTCGAGCGAGCAGGATGGGCGCCGGATGGAAATGTGCTGGAAGGAAAGGATAGGAGACAGGATAGGTTGAGTGGAGCATGCTTGGTGAATATAGTCAAGGACTCGAAGAGGGTGTTGCAGGCGAGCAAGCAGGATGTTCGGAGTGAGATGGCTCGACTGGTGGACGATATCACTGCGAGACGTGTCAAGCAGCAGACAAAATCGCCTTATGAGAGCTGGAAGTCGACTGCGAAGCGACAGGGAGAGCAGCGGGGAGGGCGTGTTCATTCGCGACAGGAAGAGAGCGGAAAATTCTACAAAACTCACTCGGGACGGACATTGTCTTCTTTGAAGGACAGTGTACAGGCAGGAAATATAGTCCGATTGGTGTCGGACCCAGCCTAGGCTGAAAGGCACACTCTACTGGAGCTTGAGCATACGGCCAGCAGTAAATACATGATTTGACTGGGCGTCACTCTGGCCAGTGATGCCGAGCGGTCACTGTATAACCTCCGATCGCCTTGGAATGAGGCCTACAGCCGTAGCCTCCTTGCGCGGTACGACAACAATTTCATCCAGAGCCGCAGCTTCTACGACCGTCAAGTCTGTGAGATGTGCCGCGACAGAGACAGTCCCCACTCATCTCGTCCGGTCCAGCCACATCCTGAAGCTTCTCTGACTCGGAAAACGGATGTCAGTGTGATGTACGTCGCGTCTTGGATCATGCTTTGCTGCAAAACAAGACACCGTGCGAAAGCATCTCTGCTCGATATTGATGGTTTGGAATGGGTAGCCCGTCTGCTCGGCGTCGCCTGTGGACGAGATACATTCGACATAGCGCCTGTTGGCGCAGCTATGTTGTCCTATTGTGTGATTCTCGGCTCCATGCGCTTCCCTGCCTTGGCGATCCTTAAGGGATTAGGCGCTCAATAATACCTCAATTCGCGCGGCCCCCAATACTATCTGCGGAGATAGGGTCTTCCTATCGAATATGTGCTCTTCTCGTCGTGGACCGTGGTCGTGGACCCCATCTCCGACTTGAGCCTTGCTTGCTTTGCTACATCCCATTCTGCTCTTCTTTTCGCTTCTCATGCGACTCCCGCAACTCGACGTCCATCTTGGTCTGCACCCCCACAGTCGGCATGTTCAATACAAAAGGTCCACCGCCCCCTTCCCCGCCCCGCCCGTCCCTATCACCCACCTGGTCATTCCTCGTATTCCATGCGACTTCGGCTGGCATCTCCTGATCCATCATACCACGGATGACAACAGCAAAGCCGTCATTTCCCCGATCTCTTCCATTCCTGCGGAGAGGCGTCCCTGCTCGCTGCTAAGCGAACTCCTTTGTCTGATGGGAGGGATGGATCGGATGGCACAGTCCAAGGAGTTTGCCCAGCACCTCAACGGACTACGGTCTGTGACTGAGGACGGACGGGAGTTGGAGTCAGCTCTGGCTCCCGTTGCGTGCGCATAGTCCAAGCTCTCATTATTGAAACTTTCCCTGGTGTCCCTGTCATAAACCTCGAGCTTCTACCTGCATCCTCCTACGGTGTGTAGCTTCCCTTTGGCTCCGTTCTGTCTACACCCTTACTCTATGGCCCACATTGCTGCTTTCACGTCGATGCCCTCCAGACGATGATACTCCGCAACAGTCATGCTGGGATGATCCGCATCGGTGAAAGATCTGTTCTTCGCCTCCACGTCGACCGGATCGATCACATTAAGCACCTCCTCGATCTCCGCTCGAGGAAATAGTTAGCTCAATCTTGACGATAGCGCTAGACTGGCTACCGAAAGCCTTACTTTTCAAAGGAACCAAGACCTAGATCACGGCCGGAGCCTCCGAATTGGGCTCTCTCACTCCAATCCAGATGAGAGCATTGACGGCATGACTTTCATCTCGGCACCTGCCTCGGTCGAAGCAGTCTTGGAAGCATCCGCCAGGAGCTCTCCCACAGTGCTATGGTCCGTCGGGAAGGCATCAGAAGGCGTATCGGTCACACGTTCGGAACTTGACTCTACTATAAAAGGAGACACTTTCACTCGGCGCCAGCATCATACCGCCAGTGCAGCGAGGTCAACTACCGAGTTTCGCGGCCTTTGCCTCGTACCTCAAGAAGAGGCGAGCAACGCAACAGAAACAAAACGAAGAGCGGCAACAGCGACAAACCCAGTCATCATCACCACTCATCATCACCCCTAAGCCCGGCATTGGCGATATCCAGCTTCACCTCCACCACCCAAACACACGGCTCCATCAGAATCATCGCCGGCTTCACGTTCAACTCGAGAATTCCCTCATCAATCTCTATCGCCACTGCTCCCACCGTGACCCCGCCCGGGAAAACCCTGTCCAGAGAGAGGCATGACTTTGGAGAGAGAGAGAAAGCCGATACGGAATCGATGCAGATTGACAGCAGAATGGGTTTGTCCACCTCGTGGAGTTATCGGCTCTATGCGCTCAGCTGCCTCAGCGATACGAAAGAAGGCCATATGTCCGACACTCCGTTAGTTCACGGGGCCTCCTGCTTTACCGGGGAATCGGCCGCGAGGATAACGGCGTGCTCCGAGTTCACAGACGCGACGTCGCCTCCGTCTCCAGAGAGGCCCCTGCCTGCTCCGCTACGTCCGAATCATCCCACATCGCTCGCTCCTTTGCTTCTTATGCGAATCCAACTATTCGATGTCCATTCTTCTCTGCATTCCTACAGTCGCTATAATTCGTTACGAGAATCCTGGCTGGCGTGTCTTGCCGTGGCTGCCAATCTCTTACCCGAGTGCTCGAACAAAATCGTCCTGCACCCAGTCTCCTTCGACTTTCGCCGAGAGGCGCTCCCGCTTGTTGACAAGCGAAAGAAAGGGGTGCATAATCACTCGTGGATAGCAAGAGTACATTCAAAAGCGCACCTTTCGCACAGCGATCGCGATCATGCTGGGACACACCTGCACCTCGCCAGAGGCATGGTGGTCTTCATTCGTTTCCTCCCTCCCCCTTCTCACGCCGGCACCGTGCCTAAGCTCATTGCTGAGCTGCGCAGTCTTTATGGCTTAGCGAAATTAGCAGAAGCATCGCGAACATTGCAAACATCAAACTTTTAAATCGGGATGTCATAGCAGTATGGGAATGAACGAGAAGAATTGCAGCAGAAGAGAGGAGATTTCATTTTCATTCTGTTAGTCAGCCAGTCAGTGCTCACCAGGCTATCGCTCCGGCGCCTCTTTCGACCACAGCAGCGAATCCGAACAGACACCGACTTAGCGACGGTCAGCGAGAAAGTCGCTCAAAGCGGCGGCCTCCTTAACCGACAGGTCAACGAGATTCTGCATCGCATCCTCCCGCCACTCGGTCTGCTCACGCCACAAATACTTCGCGGCATCTTCTCCCTTCTCCACCGACGTCTTCCGATAGGCCGTACGGCGAGCCTTTATTATGCCAACCTTCTTCGCCTTTCTTCCCACCTTCTCGATGCACTCCCGGATCGTACTCTCCTCCACGTCGAACACGTATCCTTCTCCGTCCTGCATCGCAACGACGGCGGCTTTTGCCTGCTCAATATCCAACTGCAGCAACTCGTACGTCCGAACACCCATACTGTGCTGCGCATCGGCAGCGGTCAAGCCTCCCGGCACCGTATCGTGCACCTCATCATCCACCATACCGATCACGTTCAGCACCTGGCCAATCTCTTCTGTAACGTCAGAGTCAGTCTAAATTGAACAGCCTTCTTTGCAATGTGCATCTTACTCCTGCCCAGCGCTTTCGCCTTCAGCGGGGTCGGTCCCAAGAGAAAAGCGACCGCTGCATCTTCCAGGCCAGACTCAACCAAGCCGACCCACTCAAAGCGTCCACGGCATGCTCTTCATATCCGGTTCCGACATCGTTCGCCGAGGTCGCGGAGGCGTCGGCCAGGCGGGTCTCGACGTCAGGAGAGCCTACAGCATGTTGGCATAGTCAGCGTGTGATCATCCTGAGAGTGCAGACCAACTGACCGAAACCGATCGCAGCCACAGCGGCAGTCTATTTTTCGACCGCGTCGATTCCGTTTGCCGCCATATCGTAAAGGCTCCGCCGAGTCAATCACTTCTCGGAGGAAGATCTGGCAGACAAAGTCAGCAGTCGCACATTACAAGATGCTGATGCGAAGGTGATGATGGTCTTACTTCTTTCAAAGGGAGGGAGACGAGAGTCAGAGAGGTTCAGAGCAGAAGCGTGTTCTGCGGGATGTTGTTGTTTGTGAAGTTGCAATGCGCAAACGGGAAACTGTCGACAGAAGGCCGGAGAACCTCGGCGCTGCATGCAAACGGGACGAACGCATGTGGAAACTGGTCAGAAGCATGACTGAGCGCTTCTCATTCATGATTGCTAATGTTGCTAAGCTGCTTGGCCACATGATCGATGTTCTGATGATGGACAACATCCTCTTCAAGCCACGCCTGGTTCGGCACCGCGAATCACAGTCACTCGAACCAGATTTTCTTGGCCTCCTGCTCGAGGAAGAAAAGAAGGCAGTCGACGACCCTCTCGCGCCAGTCCATCTGTTGGTACCAGAGGAGAACGTCCTTGGACTCATTCATCGATGCCTCGCGCTCTTTCACGCGAAGTTCTCTCTTGTCATGCACTAGTGTCAAACTGGCCGCGATCTCTTGCTTGCACACGGAGAAGTCCTTCTGCTTGGACGGCACTTTCGGCTCGAAGTCCCAAAGCGCTTCGTCCTTTCTCTTCAGGTCCGCCTCCGCCTTGGCGTATGGATGCTCTGCGTCTTTGCCTCGGACCCTGTCTGGAGGCATCTTCATGCCCGACAGCGTCTCGATCGCGAGCTTCTGATCCTCTCTGAGCTGCCACAAGGTCTCCATCACCTCTCTCGCGTTCTCCACGGCGGTCTTTATCTTCGTGTACTCGTATGCCGTCAAGCTGAACTTTGCCTGGTTCGCGGTCAAGGTGATCGGCACATTGTCTTTGATGTGCTGGTCCATGCGGCTCAGGAACGGCAGAGCTTCGTCAACTGCGGCTAGTCCAAGTCAGTCCATCGAGCCAACACAGAAACGGGCGGCGCTCATACCGCTGTCCAGCTTTGTGCTGGTGATTGGGGACGGAGCCTCTAGAAAAGCGACTGTATCTACGTGTAGATCACCAAAGTCGTTTCCGCCAATTCCGGTGCCTATCAGAGCGGCTCTTGCGTTCACATCGCCTGCGCCTGCGCTCATGTCAGTGAGATTGCCGAGTCAAAGTGTCAAACACGAGGCTCACTGATGTGGATGGTCGCGATACTCTCCGTGACATGTGCCACACTCTCGTACGACTCATCGCTACTGCTGTCTTCGAAGCTTTCCTCGGACGAAAACTCGTTGAAATCCGAGAAGTCGTCGTGACCACCGAGCATCGTCGCTTTTTCGTGGAGAGATCTGTCAGTCAAAGTCAGCTGCTGCCGCGCGGTTCGTCGTACAAGACGGTAAACCTACTTTCTTGAGAGTCGAGGAGAACGACAGCAAGTGCGCGCTAGTCGGACTTGAGGTCGGGCAGAATCGCGATCTTCAGAATGGTTGTTGTTGTTGTGAAGTGAGAAGCAGCAAACGGACACCGAATTCGAGAAGCTGAAAGAACCTTGGCGTTCTGCAGTCAAGCTCCCGGTGACGGATGTCTCCAAGCACTCGTGCGCGACTACTGATTGGGAAAGTGTTCATGGCCTGGGCATTACTAGCTCAATGCCTGCAAAGAGCATTCTCCTACCTCGCAGACGCGGGATGTGAGTACATAGGCTTGCTCGCCATTAGCACGGTGGCGCCTGCCGTATGAGGAAGTAGCGGCATCACGATGTCGCCAACATCTAGCGCTGTGGTCCGCTGCAGAAGAGATCACAAGCAACTGCGTCGAGAAGGCATCATAAGGGGGCGTATCGGACACACATTTGAAACTTGACTTGAAATGTAAGAGAAGACACTTTCATTCGGCCTCAGCATTACGTCGGCAGCGAAGCCATGTGAACTACCGAGTTTCGCGGTCTTTCTCATCAAATGACCTCAGTCGACTCATATGATGATGATTGCTCAGAATCTCGCGATCTCAAGCTCGAGCCAGGCCAGGATACCGTCGACCACCTTCTCACGCCACTCCATCTGCTGGCGCAGGAGGAACAGCTGGTCGCTCTCTCCCCACTGCACCGAAGTGTTGCGCTGATACTGACGAAGGTCAAGCATGGTCTTGGTGTTCTTCACAAGACTCACAAGTTCGCTCTTGAGTTCAGCGACTTTCGCATCTGCGTTCGCCATAGCTGCCTTCGCCTCCACCATGATCGCCTTCTTCGTGAGCCAATCCTCCCTCAACGGATCTTCCAGCACCTTGTCATGACCCTTGTTAGCCCAGTCCAGGCTGTTGTCGAGTGCCGTCTTCAGCTTCTTGTCTGCCATCGCTTGAGCTTCTTCGGCCTGCAGGAAGAACTGCTTGATTGCTTTCGCGGTCTCCAGAGTCGATTTCATCTCCTTAAGCTCTGTTGTGCCCAAGCTCTGCTGCCTGTCGACCAGACTCGCTGCAGGGAAAGAGTTCAGGATGCGATCGTCCATTTGATCGAGTGTGGTGAGGATTTCGTCGACCGCATCTAACAGAAAGCAGGTCAGTGCATACACCCAGAGGCGAGGAGAGGAAAGGCGGTTACCGTAGGTCAAATGCCTAGCGTTGGCGCCGCAGGGAGCAGTCGCGAAAGTGTCCGTCACGTCGTACTTGCCTTGAAAGTACGAGTCCGGGTCGATGCCAGCACCCGTCATAGCAAGCGTGGCATGCGCATCGCCTGCACGAATGTCAGTATATGGAATCGGGGAAAATGCGACGTACTTGCGAATTTCCACCTTTGCCGCCTTAGTCACACCTTCATCCATATCTTCTGTGTAGATCATATCCCCATCATCGCTGTCATTCTCCTCGTCACTGGAATCGTCGAAGTTCTCATCGTCGAGCTCGTCTGCACTCTCTGGCGCGGTCTGATTTCCTCTAGTACCGACGTCGTCGGAGACTGCGATGTCGTTGTCGAGCTCAGGCTTGGGGGAGGCCGGCGCCTCGGGATGATCCGCCAAGGCCATCACCACTTGGAGGCGAAGCTGTACATTGAAGTCAGCACGTGAGGTCGGCGGATGTGATGGGTCAATGGTAGCCATGTACTTACATTGCTGAGATGGTGATTGAGGCAAGGGAGGAAGAAGTCGATCGTTCACAAGGCAGAACGAAGACTTCAGAATCTTGTTGTTGGTGTAGGTGTTGAAGTTGAAAAAGCACAGCGATCAAGAAGGCGCAGAAGCTTCCACAATCAGACTCTTTAAGCAGCGCTAGTGCTGCAGGCTCGTGCTGAAAACATCGAGGCCCAATCATTCTCAGCCGGATGCAGTTTACAGGTAGACACGCACGTGAGAGGAGCTTACGAAGACTTAGTGAGTCATGCTCTGTAAGCTGGCTCACGGTCAACATGTGAGAAGTGATATGGACGCATTGGGAGCCGCTAGCAACCGGCAGAGACAAGAGTGCGTGGCGGCGAGACCATGGTATACGGGTCGTGTAGAGGCGGCTGATACCTACCATTGCTCAGCGGGACGGAATGTAAAGAGACAAGCGCTTTGAAAGTTGCTGCAAGCTTGAAGACAGGGCGATTATCGTGATTACATAAGCTGACATGTGAAAGTCTCTCACCTTCCGAATCGGGAAGGAGGATGGTCAGCTTACGAAGATGGGATGCACGTAAAGTGGACATGTCAAGAGAGGAGAAGATTCCATACTGCTACAGCCAGAGCTACTTCGGCCATCAGGCTCAAGTTTTTAATCGTCATTCCGCCAGAGGTGTCCCAGGTCAGGACAATCAAGCAAAAACACGACGAGCCATCTCCGACACTTCGAAGTCGATTCAGGCAAGAAGCCCGTCCATCGCCATCTCGCGCAACTCCGACTGCTCACGCCACAGGATATCCGGCCCTGCCACACTCTCCGCCATCACACGCTCGCTCTTCCGCAGCACGACCATCGCACCCACCTTCTTCACCGCCTTCTCAACCTCCGTCATACACTCCAGAACCTTCTCCTTCGCAGCACGAAGTTCTTCTTTCTTCTCTCCGTCATCACCACACTTTCCTTCCAACTCCACAATCTTCTTCTCCGCCTCCTCCGCCGCTTCCTTCAACTTCACCAGCACCTCGAACTTCTTCGTACCCATACTGTACTTCAGCTCGCCCGGAGTCGCGGTCGCGGGAGCCGTACGGAGAACCTCCCGGTCAACCTCGTCGATCAGGTTCAGCAATTCGTTACGCGCGACTGTAGATGGCTTAGTAAATGCGGACGAAGTAAGGGAGGAGGACAGCTTACCACGACCCAGGTTTCTGCCATTCACCGGCACCGGCTCGACGACGAGTATCATAGTCGCGTTTTCCAGCTACTTCAAGTCCAGGAAGTCGAGCGCGCGAAGAGCAAGCGCAGAGGTCGCCATGTCGAAGGAGGTCCGCCGAAGCCACGAATTTCGGAGGCAAATCTGCAAAGTCATGTCAGAAGGCGTATCAAGTGAAGCCGGCGGCGAGGATGGACTTACTTTTCTTTCGGAGAGAGAGAGCGAGAGCAGGCGGCGAGGAAGATCAGGCCGCAGGGAGGGCAAGAGCGGAGCAGAGAGAACAGCTCGATCAGCGGTGTTTGCTGATGTTGTGGTAGAAGCAGAGTCAAGAATTTGAAAAGTTCAATACTCAATTCCCGACCTCTCGGCGGAGTTAAGCCACAAGTCCATGCAAGACACAAGTCGACGTCCTAGCGCATCGCCTGTGTTTGTACGTTCTAGATCTTCCACCGGTTTCTTCTGCCCTCATCACATAACAACACATCGAACCTCGTATCGAGACCTCCGTTCGTGTCCTCCGCTTGATCCCTCTGCGGACTGCTCTCTCTCTCCTTCGACGAAAACCTTCTCTCCTTTTCGAGACGGTCAGTACTTCACCAGCTCATCGTCTGGAGACTCACATCTTCACTTACCGCCAGGGATCCAGCGATGCCGTTTGCGGCAGCGGCTTTTGCAATTCGCATTGTATCGCTGCCACGATTTGAGTGCATTCTCCTTACAGACAAACCTCACGCAGCTCTACGCCGATCACATCCCATCTGCCGTTGTCTGCAGGAGGTGGGTGATGCTCAAAAGGTCAGTGTTCCGGATGGAGTGAGGAAGTGAGGTCGGGCTAGGGCTAGGATTGGTCGGGAATGGCCGCCGCTAGCTCATGTTCGCAAATGCTGGTGACTAGAAACTGTTCTATGACGCTGACTGAATGCGAGACGAGCGTCTATCGCTGCCCTGTATTGAACGAAAGAAAATTCATGCCGCTTTCTGGAGAGAATGTGAAGGCGAGTGCGAGTCCATCAGAATGGGACGAAACCTGTTCAGAATCGTGCAACACTCGATTTGTCTGACGGGCAATTCACCTATGATAGACACAAAACAAGGACTCTCCCTCGACTACAACTCCCTCACAACACAAAAATGCAAAAAGAAGTGTACCTCCCGCGGAGAGCTATTATTCATGTTAGAATGATGCTCAGGAAGAGACGAGTCAGGAGTAGAACATACGCTCGAACTCTCAACCTTGAGATTGCGGACTTGGAAGTCTTAAAAGTCTCACGCGCTAGCCAATCTGAATGAACAGTTAATACTGCTCGTGGTATCAGGGAGAATCGGTGGAGACTCACTGTGCCACGCGGGACGGAGGTGCGTAATTTTGAGAACGAGCAATTTTAACGCACTATGTAGACGCACACCCAACACTGATCACGTCGTATCGTTCTCCTGTCGTTCCCTCATCCTCGTCTTCCATGCGGCGGTGGCGATTTAGATATATGTATACAATGTCATTGGCAGCAAAGTCTCCACGACTCTCGAGTGAAGACATCGTCGTTCGCCTCCCATCAGACCTCATCAATCGTTATTCGTAAAGCCAGTCCTCTTTCATCCCTCTTCAAGCCCCACTCTCAAATCCCGTTGATTCAATACCGCCTCCAAACTCCCCGATCCCAGCCTCCGGAAACACGTCCCATGCTCCCTGAAGCACTCCACTCCCGGGTCCTGTCCCACCGCCAATAATCGCATTCCCGGCCGGTGGCCAAAAGTCCATCATCAAATCTCCGTCCACGACATTCTGCATCCCGTCCAGTGGGCGGATTGTCTGGCTGTCCAATTGTCCGGAGCCTTGGAGTCCGGCGGCACTGATAACACCTTGGTCGAACATATCCCAGTCGATAGTGTTCGGCATCGAGAGCATGTCGTCTATCATGGCGAAGCCATCCCGCGAGGAGGAATCAATATCGAAGGGCAAGTCCGGCGAAACTCCGCTGCCAGTTGTCGAATCGGTGTACGAATTGAACGTAGCACCAGTGGACGCTTCGAGATACGACCCCGATTGAGCTTGCAAGTCGAAGTCGGGCGGTAGAGAGTACCATTGCGTGGCCATGGACGAGTCGCCATAGACGCAACCGCTCGGCATGCCATTCGGCACCAGCGGCGAATTGTCCTGTGTCGACTCCTCCATGTCGGCCGTACATCCAGGCACAGCCGGCACGACGGGCACGTCTTCTCCTTCCACTGGCAAAGCCTTGACTTTCCTCAACATGACCGCCATCGCACGACTCGCTTTTTCCGTCTCGTCGAACATTCCTTTACTACCCTTCCCATCCGCGCCTCTCCGCGCTCGACTCGTCTCCGCCCAGATCCTTTGACTCTTCTCCAGCTCCTCAATCATGCTTCCTCGAAACGGACATCTTGTTCCCGGCTTATTCATCCGCTCTGCTCGACTTCCGATGTGCTGACTCAACTCCAAACAGATGACCATCGCCGCCAATAGGAAGTCGTGCGTGGAAATGGATCCCATATACCACTTGACGCTCTCCAGCTGTCCGCCCACTTGCGTCGCTGCGTAGATTGTGTGATGATGCTGCAGTACCCTCAACGCTGAGTCCACAGCTTTCTGCCGGCTCAGTCCCAGTCCGCGAGCCTGTTCAGGCGGCGTGAGGTCGGAGAACGGCGTCTCCATCCATCGACGATGCAGCACGATGCGGGTCTTCAAATACAGCAGGTCAAGGTTGAAGCGGCACATGAGTTGTTCCGCGGAATCGGTGACAAGTTCGGACATGCCGGGCATTTGAAGCAAGGGAGGGATGGCTGCTTTCGCTTCGTCGAGTCTTCGATCGAGATCCATTGTCTGTTCGTGTGAAGGTGGAACTGTCGAATGGCTCAGCTCGGCGGCTTCGGCGAGAACGGCCGTCAATTTCAATTTCGATCGCACATATGAACAAGGAGTCAATTCGTCGATGCTGCGGCATGGAGGTAGGATGGTCGTGGAGAAGCTGAAGTCGCGGTCGAGAAGATTGGAGGGCGGTTTGGTGTCCGTAACAATAGTTCGTACCTATTAAAGCAGTCAGTAAACCATGCTTCTCGCCGTATGGGAATACACACCATCGATGGCAACCCAAGCTGAAACGATATCAACACATCAATCATGTTGATACTCGCCCAACATCTTCTTCTCATCTCGCCTTCGAACACCGAGACGGCAGGATAGTTATCGGCATCCCTGTGGTATCCCATTCGCAACGCCAGTCTGATGATCAAGCCGACCATCAACCACACATTGACCATCGCGTTGCTGCTTCGCATACCCGCCGCGTATAGAATCAAACACTCGATCGTGTATCGCTTCGGACTGGCAAACTCTGCAAGAGTCGCAGCGGAGGCAGCGAGACCATGGTATTCGTTCACCTCGGCCAAAGTCTTCCGCGCTGCATCCGTGGTCGGATCTCCATCTCGTAGACCGAAGGATGCCGCGAGGCTGATGATCGAGAATAACAGTCCCAGCCACATGGTCGGAGTCTGCTTTGGATCCCTGCAGAACTGCTTGTATTCGTCTTGAAATGTGGGCCCATGGACAATGTTCTTGAAGGGATCGGGAGAATTGAACCACAGACTCAGCAGTCGGTCTGTGACCCTCTTCTCCGGCACAGCTGCGATGAGCTGCTCTCTCGTCTTGCTTTCAGGGTTACCTAGCATGAATCCCATTCCCGTGGACGCTTTTCCTGGTGTTCGCAGAGTATTTGTGCAACCGAAACTTTCGTCTTGTGGTTCAGTGCCAAAGGGTCTCGTGTATTGTGCCTGTTCAGCTTGAAGCTCATCCTCGTCTTCTTCGTCATCCTCGAGTTCTCGCTTGAGGTCTGATATTCCATTCAATATCGCGTGCCAATGTGAGGTCCCAACATAGCTTATCCCATTCTTGCCGATCCTCAGCTCGCCAAATGGCTTCGTTGGCGCGTCAAACTCATTCTGCTCTTGCGATTCCGTCTCGTCCGAGGAAGGCGGCGTCGGTTGTCCCGTCGTGTGCTCAGTACTTGATTCTCTTTCCGCCTCTTTTGAACCGCGTCCACCCTGCTGCTTGTTCATAAAGTCCACCACCAACGATTCCAACTGCTTGATCCTGCCGTTCACATTTCGAGCTCCCTTCTGCTTCACCGCTGGCGCCGCCCAGGTACATGCTGATTCGCGATTCCGCTTGATACATTGATCGCAAGCGGGGTCATGAGCTCGATTACATTTGAGCTTACCAGTGCGGCATGGGATGCAGGAAAGTTGTGATCGAGCGCGTTTTTGGCGGAGGTGGTTGAAGGAAGAGACGGAAATTCGCGGTTGCGAAGATGCTGCTGTGGACGCATCGTTCGACATTGCGAGGATTGAGGTTGGACAAGGAAGGAATGGTGAGTCGTGTAAGGAAGAGGAGAGGGTAGCTACCTTTCGAAGGATCGTATACCACCGGCAAGCTAATGAGCTCTCGAAGGAGTGCACGCAGGGCTGACACGTACTTCTGGTGCCTATTTACACGGTTCGAGCGTTGCTGTTTTACTCAAAAGAGTCGCCGACGGACGAGAGTTGTTGTTGTTGACACGCTGTCTTCTTGGTGCCTCAGGCTGCAGAAGGATCAACCCTATGATGTTTCTTTTGCAACGACAGCTATCGATCTCGGAATCAGAAGAAGCGACTGCAGTGCCTCCTTGTCTCTCGCGATGTCTACAAGATGAGCATTGAGCGAGCTTGCGCTCCGCGCACACAGGAATGGCTCTATCGATAACTCTGCTCTCCCGGCAGCAATCACACAGCCTCAATCGTGAAGACTGCACCTGGCGGCTTGGTTCGACGCTATCAGACTCCAAGTTGACTCAGGGCAAGCCTTGCAGTGTCGAGACCCTCATTCCTCGAGCATACACCGAGACATCCGCAGATGTCCTTGTTCGTGGTCACTCACGATTTCTACATCCTGGACACGGGAGTCCACGGCTTTGTGTCCTTCAGACAGCTGGTCGGATTAGTCAAGCTCGTAACTCAGCCCTCGAGACTTCTTCTCTGCTACCAAGTCGACCAGACAGGGTGTTAAGCGACTTCGTTGGCCGCCAGGATACACAGTCATCGATGTTGGAACTCGCACAGAAGGAGGCAGTCGACTGAGAGCTGAAAGCCTGCGACCACGGGACGAGCCTGCTCTCAGCGCTCTCTACCGCGTTGTCTTGATCTCCCTGGCACTCTGTTCGAAAAGACGCTGGTGCTGACGTAAAGAGCTCAGCCACGAAGAGGCATGCTGGCCCATCGTGATCCTCAAGGTCGCTGCGAAGGCTTCAAAGTGTATTCATCTCTTATCGTAGAGAGCAGGCCCACATTTCATTTCTTCTTCCTCAACATCCCTCTGGGGAAATCGGTTCCCTTCCAAGACCAATTCAACTCCAAGACCAGTCCAACTCCAACACCAGTCCCACTCCAAGATCAGGTTCAGTTCGCAACATGAAGCTCACTTCGATGCTCACCGCCATCATCATCGGACTCATCCCGAATATGGTGGCAGGTGATGTTATACGATCTTATCTCACTCCCTCGACCTGTCTGGCACTTTTATGCTAACGTGGCCTTGGTGCTGCCGACAGCCAAAAACATGCAACGGACCCGAAGACTGCAAAGATTATTGCAAAAGCGGAGGGTTTTCTACCTATGGCTGGTAAGTCACTCTATCTTATGGGTCTTTACCGCCACCCTCGTAACATTGTGTGCTGACGGCGTTTGCGCTCAGCCAGTCGGGCTTGTGCGGTTGAAATTGAGTCGAGGGTAGAAAGCGAGGACCGCTTCCGTCCTCGAGGTCTAGGATTGGGGTGGGCGCAGAGAGCTGTGGAATTCGGAACGTGAATGAGCACATTGGGCATGCTTTTGAGCAGACGATTCTGTCAACTGCTTCTGTGCAGCGTGCCTGAGGCAACAAACACATACACACCTCGTACCAGGGCAGTCCCAACCCAAACCATCCCTTTCCTTCCATCAACACTCTACACAGAACCTTCTCCAAACACACATTCATCAGCGATGATCGTCAAAGACGACTGCAGTGGCTTATCTCGGTTGGAGCTTCTTCTGCTCGGCACCGAGGTCTCTGACTTTCCGGATCGACAGCAAATGAAGCCGCTTCACGCCAAACGTCTAGGCACAACTATACTGATCTCGACTTGTGGAGGCTGACGACGAGTACGTGGAGACTGCGGACGTTGGACCTCATAACATTGCTGTAGGCAGAAACTGCCACGCTCAGCCATCAAGCCAGTCTCGCAGAGATGAAAGATCTAGACTGCGCCTCCACCAAGACAAAGCTTCTAACGGTCAAGTTGAGACACCGAATCCTTTCATCACTCCAGGGCCGATTCATCTGAAGGATTTCCACAGTGCGTGATACATGAAGACCCGCTATTAAGTCGGATTCTGCTCAACATTCCACGAACACATCAACAACAATTTACTCAAGCACGCCAACCTCCGTCTCTTCTTCTGCTTCACCGCTCCCTCTACCACCATACCACAATGAAGCTCACCACCCTCATCCTCACCGCCACCTCCCTCCTCACCTCTTCGCTCACCTCAGCCGGAGCAACAGTCCCCTCCTTCCGCCTCAAGCCCACGCCCAACACATCCTGGAACATCCAACTATCCTCTGTGCCCACCCTCTCATCCGCCACAACTTCTCCCAAACCCGCTATCTACGATGTGGATCTCTTTGACACCCCTGCTTCTCTCATCTCCTCACTCCATGCCGCTAACATCTCGGTGATCTGCTACTTCTCCGCCGGTTCATATGAGGATTGGCGCAGTGATGCTTCCTCATGGCCAAAAGCCGCACTGGGAAAGGACATGGATGGCTGGGAGGGCGAGAAGTGGATTGACGTCCGGTCCTCGGGGGTGAGAGATGTGATGAAGAAACGCATCACACTTGCCAAGAGCAAAGGGTGTGATGGTGTTGATCCTGATGTATGTCTCCCTTGCTTCCGTTGGAATTTGGACTGAGACGATGGCGAACGTGCACAACGAGGATCAGATTGGTGCTGATGAGAAGATATCAGAATATCGACGGCTACAACAACGACTCCGGCTTTTCGCTCACTCAAAAGGACGCAGTCTCCTTCGTCACCTTCCTCTCCACCACCGCGCACGCAGCCGGCCTCTCGTACGGCCTCAAAAACGGTGGAGACATCGTTCCGCAAGTCGTGCAACTCGCTGAATGGGTAAGACACTTCGCTCACACCGTTGAAAAATCTGCTAACTTTTCGGGCTCAGGTCATCAACGAAGAATGCACCTTCTACAATGAGTGCGAGCTGTACAAGCCATTCATCGACGCCGGCAAAGCGGTCTTGCACGTCGAGTACCCGGACACGAAGAAGAAGCTTAGCGAGAAGCAATTCATCGCATTCGCATGCAAGGGAAAGAATCAGAGTGGTTTCTCGACGTTAGTGAAGAAGAGGAACCTGGACGGTTGGACGAGGAGGTGTTAAATTGAGGTTTGGAAGAGATGTCGAGGTTGGGTGGCGATGGGCTTGATGTGTTTTGTTTGTTCCGATATCAAAACCAGCGCAGCCACGAACGTCGTCACACTCGTCGTCGGCCTGCTACAGACGCTCCTGTGGTCACATTAGCTTGTATAACAAGGAGAGTAAGTGCACGAAAGAGATTCATTCGCGGAGGAGACCAAAGCTGTCTACGCCGTAAAGGCCGGCAGCATTCTCAATCTCCGTCCCATTATCTCTACAGCGACCAGTCGAAGAACAGGACTTTCTCAAGCCAAGTTAATCTGCAGGCGGACGAGGAGCTCGTACAGCACCTTTTCAACCCACGCCATCCACTCGCGCCAGAGGAAAGTCTCACCCGACTCGCCCGAGGAGGCCTCACGCTGCTGCTCACGGACACGAAGGATCGTCTTCACTCCCACGACGCAACTATCAACCTGCATCTTCTCGCCGTCGAGCTTCGACTTGCCTATCGCGAGCGCGGTCTCCGCCCCGCCAACTTCATCGCCACCATTTTCGATCCCTCCGGACCACAGCAACTCCTCCTTCTCCACCACCTTCTTCTCCGCGGTCTTCACCTTCTCTTCCAACACCGAGATCATCAGCACCGAGTTGCTCAACGTCTCCATCACCGTCAGGAAGTTCGCCGCGGTCATGCTCATCACACGGTCCACGTCTCTCAAGCCGGCGAGCGGGGAGGTCTCCGCGCGGTCGACTCGCTCGAGGAGGGCGAGGATCGGCTCGATATCGGCTAGGATCAGACGAGTCAGTCATGTGCTTTGCAGTGAGGGAGAGGAGTCACATACTCTTTCCGGGGAATACCCTCCTCGCGTCATATCGTTGTATTTTCGGTCCGTGAATATTGCGCTGTTGCTATATGGACATCCGCTTCTAAGCAAGATGTGCTGTGCTCGAAACGGTGCCCTACCATCTGGCTCTACCCAGACCGCACTGCATGCCAGCAAGATGCGTTCCATACGGTGGAATTTAAGCAGAGGCACGGAGACAAGCTATCGACGAGGTCCTGCGGATGAGGAGGTCTCAGCCTTGGGCACTCGACGAGAGACCTGGGTTCACCTCGCTAAGCATGCGGAATTGGCTGAACTACCGCCGAGTTCTCGAACCATGGCGATGTCCCTCCGCTCTCCTGCTCAAACCGCCCGTTCCAAGCCCCCTAGCTCTGTATCGTGCGATGGAGATTGAACAGAGGCATGGAGACACCACATCGACGGGTCCCTGAGGGGAAGCGCTGCCAAGGGTGTCTTGGATGTCACGATCTCTACCGCGATGCCTGCAGCGGTCGTCTGCATGCTGACTGATGGCTGTAGCTCGCGCCGTGCAGTACGTTTCTGATACGCCGGCGAATGTGATGTAGGTATCGAGCGGCGTTCGAGCGTGCGGTCGGTACTCGGCTCGCTCTCGGACGGGAAGAAGGGCAAGATTGGCAGATATGTAAGTTCGGGCGCGGGAATCTCGGTGGATGGGTTGGTGTTCGTGGTGGCGGGAGATGTGTCTGCAATGGAGGCGGGTAAGAAGAAGTCTGGACCGGACGGCATGCGTCCGGCAATGGTTACTGTGATGATCCGTCTGTGGAGCGAGGACGAGTAGTTGTGGGAAAGTGGAACGTGGCGGATGAAGATGGGATTGAACGGTGGGCGTGAAATAGTCCGTACCGAATAGATGACCTGACTCTGAATACCGAATGAGTTGACTGCGCTGTCCACGTCTCGTTCGTGCACGTCGCTCACCTCTGCCCTCCACGCCCAAAACGTCTCAGTAATCGGACGAGTTGTACAAGCCGATTATCGACGCGGGCAAAGCGGTCTTGCGTATCGAGTGTCCGGATACGAAGAAGAAGCTCAGCGAGAAGCAATTCATCGAGATTGCGTGCAATGGCAGAGACCAGACGGGCTTTTTCCGCGCTCGTCAAGAAGCGGGTGCGACACCGTGAACCCATGCTACCTCCGCTCAGCGTGCATGGTCCACGCTAACGGAGTGGGAACTATGCGGTGAAACTTGCCTGGGGAGTTGGGCCTTGTCATCAGAGACTAGGAAGTCTGCCAGGTCCTGTCGATGACTTGACTCCGTTTCTCTGTTTCGACTTCACCTTGCCATACCGATCTGATTGGCATGGGCTGCGTGGTTTGAGCTGGGGAGCGAAGGGAGATCGCCGACCTGGAAATGCGGCCAGGAACAAAGCTCAGGTATATTGGAACGCTTGGTGAGGCTCGGGGATATCGTGGTGATCCACACGAATTGGTCTGATATCTCCAATCTTCAGCTCAGGCTGCGCCGCACCGTCTAGGCCAACCGAGCGGGAAGCCTGCGGCGACGATTGCGTGGAAACCTGGAAAGTCTGGCATCGCGATCCATGCCGAGGGAGTCTGCAAGGGCTTGTCGATGAATTTGTCTCTATGCCTCTGCTCAGACTGCACCGCATGAAACGCACCCCAGTGGCTTGGCATGTGCGATTCGAGCCAGAGAACGGAGGGAGGTTGTCGATCTGAGAATATGGCCACGACCCAAGCTCGGGTAGTTTTGGCACGAAGCCGGTATGGCTCCTCCGCTCTCCAGCTTACACTGCACCGTCCAGTCCAATCGAGCAGGAACCATGTGGCGACAATTGCGTGGGGAGCCGAAGAGCATGACGTTGGTATTTAGATCTTGGATGCGCAGCGGAGATCCCATATCGTGCACGAAAGAGCGTATTCGTGGAAGATGCCAAGCCATCTACGCTGCAGCGCCATCTTTCTCAGGGGCCATAAGCCACCAGCGAGAGCAGACCATCACTCGTCTCCATGCGTCTCTTCTCGTTCCACTGTGTCGAACGCACATGAGGAAGGTCTCGACCGACTCACGCGAGGAAGCCGCACGCTTCTGCACGCGGAACCCATGTGCACGGAGGCAGAGAGGCCATCTTCGCCGTAGCGCCATCTTTCTCAGCCCGAAAGCAGACGACCAGTCTCCTCCACACCCCTGCTCTCCTTGCATCGTATGAAACGCAACTCAGTGGCTTGGATGGCGTGGGAATCAACGGAAGCAGGGGGAGGTCATCTCCGTATATGTGGGCGAGGGTTGTGGAACATCAACGTGATCCTTTCGACCTGCCCGGCACGTTACCGCACGTGTCCCCATGCTCCCAACGCTCCAGCTTTTCGCCGCAGACGTCACCGGATGGATTTTCCGCTTTGATCGACTTCAGACCGTGCAATCATCCGAGCAGCAGAGCGGAGCTTCCTTGACCAATGATGATCAAGTCCATTCCAAAAACCACCCGGCCATAGACCTACATTCAACTCCGCAATACGCCAACCTCCACCAAAACCGCGAGAAAGGCAGTCTCCGCGCTTGACATAAAAGCTCTCCCCACCCACACGACGACGGCGGCTTGCTGGCTGGCCCTCTCCCACAAGAAACAAATCAACCACTCCATGCCAGAAGCGAAGACCATCCATCCCATCTCACCCCGCCCACACCAGCGCAACCCTCCATCCACCGTAACCTCAACCAAACCCCCCCTCCCCCCGAGCGACTTCAACGGCCGTAGAACGTCACATGCGAACCTTCTCATCCACGCACAGAACTTCTTAACAGAACCATAACAAAGCCCTCCCTCCACTCGACCATCCCAAAACGAGACGGCAGAGCCAAATCCCCGCCACGACCGATTCGGATTTCCATCGGTAAGCGACATCGCCGTGGTTTGGTATGCTCGAGATTCAAAACTCTGCGTCCAGAGATGACGACGAACGGGCGAGATTCTGATCCGTGGCATGTTCGATGGGAGATTCGGTGGGGCTGTGCTGTCGTTGGGATGATTGTTGAGGGTCTGTATGCGAGGTGGGGAGGAGGCCGTGTTCTCACGAAGAGTTTCGAGCCGAATGGCACATGGATGCTCGATCGGTATGGACTCGTCGTCACGGGTAGGGTATAGGCCATGGCGAGGGCGTGAGAAGGACAAAGATTCGAGTTTCAGATTGCGGCGATCGCCAGGTTGGATAGTACAAATAGACCAAATCCGGGATGGAGTCGCAAATTTTGGCCAGCATGACTTTGATGAGATTGTTCTTCCCAAGTCATTCCTTGGATTCGCGAAATTGGTGTTGCTGTACAGTTGTTCCGCCCCAACCCGAGTTGTACTGTCCATGCCTCCCGCCTGTAAGCATACTGTATTCACACATCCAACGCCATGCTCAAAACCCAACCACCCACAATGTCCAATTCCACCCTCCTCACCTCCCACTCCCCCTCTCCTCATCCTCCTCCTCCTCCTCCCCCTCCTGACTCCCCTCCTCCCCCTGTTCACTCCACCCTTCCGCCTCCAACCCCTTCCCTCGAATCCCAAAACTCATCCCCAACCCCACAAACGCAATCCCCGCGAAAACTCCAAACGCCAACGCCTCGCCCTTCGTCTTCACTCGTGTGGCCGCACTGAACAGCGCTCCACTCATCAACGGACCCAACGCCCTGCCCGCCGCACTCAACGTCTGCGCCAGGCCGTTCAGCGTTCCGAGGACTGCGTGCGAAGGTGCGGAGTTGGTGATCAACAGCAAAGCGGACGTCAAGCCACCGACGGAAGCGACAGTCTTGATGATGAGTACCCCACCCAACTCCGCCCACAAGAAAACCTTCCCCTTCGTCGTCGGAGACCCACTCCCGTCCTTCCCATCTTTATACCCCACCCAAGGCATCAACCCAAAACTCACCACGAACCCCGCCAAGCCCAGTCGATACGTCGTTTTATTCCCCAGGCGATCCCGCATGTACCCGAACACGCCGACTTGGAAGGCAATGGTGATGGCTCCCGCGAAAGCGAGGGAGGTGCCGATCTCTTCCGGACTCAGGGAGCGGCCGATGGGAGGCGAGGAGCCGGAGAAGATGGGGTAGAGGGAGTTGTAGGCGATGTTGGAGAGTTGGAAGAGGAGGTAGGTGGAGAGGAGGAGGATGGTGTTGCGGTTCAAGACGGTGTGGGTTTCCGGGTGGGGAAAGTCGGCGGAATCTGTGGAGGAGGCGTCGGAGTCGGCTTCGGAGGTGGTGGAGGAGGTGGACGACAGCAGAGCGCTGGACTCGCCGGGTCGTGATTTGGAGGGCGTCGTCGGACGAGTGTAGGTCGGTCGTTGAGAGTCCCCGCTAAACTGCCATATCCACGAGAACAAGCTCTTCATGCGTTTCTTGAGCGGCGGGAGCTCACCCTCGGATCCCAGACTCTCCTCCAGGAAAATCGCCGTGAGCACAAAATCAATCACCAACACCACCGCGGCGAACACATTCGGCCAGAGGTAAGGGTACGGATTCGGCACGCCCGGCTGGAACGGTTTATCCTGGAACACCAACAACCCACCCACCAACGGCCCCGTGATTCCTCCCAACCCATAAATCACCGGCAAATACGTAAACGCGCGACTCTGATTCGAACGGTCCGTAATCTCTCCCAAACACGTCGATATCACCCCCTGATTCCCATTCACCAGGCCCATCATCAACTGCACGAGTATCGCCTGCCACAGCGTGCGACAGAATCCGAACGCCATAAAGCACGCGGCCGTCAGGATCGTCCCCGTCAAGACGATCGGTTTCCGTCCGATGCGATCCGATAGCCAACCCCAGAGGAAATTGGTCGCGAATTGTGCGAGCGCAAAGGCGGAGGCGATGAGGCCTACGTATAAGCCGATTTCGGACTCTTTGATGTCGGGAAAGGTGGAGGTCATGGAGGGGAGGTAGGGCGAGATGCTGTTTAGGGCGGTTTGTTCGGCGAGGGCGATGACGGCGAGGATGGCGAGTTGGCCTTTCGGGAGAGGGGTTTCGTCATGGCTGGAGGAGGAGGTGGAGCGGGAGGAGGTCGAGGAGGAGCGGGATGCGGTGCCGTTGGATGGGCGGTGGAGTTGGGATTTGGAGTCTTTCTTTGTGGGAGGCGGTGGTCGGCCGGCGCTGCGGGGTGGTGCGGTCGGGAAGGTCTGGTAGTGAGGTGTTGTTGAGGATTGGCGCTGGCGGAGAGAGGGTTTCAGAGGCCGTGTTTCATCGGTAGGTGGTGCCATCTAGTGGCGGAGGGAGGAGGAAGTCAAGGTGTGAGGTCGCATGAGGTGGAGGGTGTTGTCGGCAGTGGGCGGAGCGGAGAGGCGGTATCGGTGGAGGGCAGTGAGGTCTGAAGTAGTCGTTCACTGGCAGTACCGTTGTCCAAGCAGATCTTGAGCAATCAAGTTTGTTGTATGGACAGCAGGGCAGTGAGTCGATATGACCACGAAAAATCTCGCACGAGATCGGAAGCGACACGCGAGCCGTGATGTCAGAATGCGTCTGCGTGAAGCGTGGGATGTCTTTGTTCGACATATGCCCTCCCGTAGTGACATATACCCACTGTACCTCTCCTCACCGACAAACAAAATCATCCCACAAAGTCACAAAGTGCAACCTGACCTACATCACGGGATGCATGGAAAAGTATATCGATGACTGGAGTGCCCAAAACTGACCTCCCTCCGCGGCAGTAGAGCCCACGTCCGGACTGCCTCTCGTAGAGCGCAAGGCATATTCCCACGCATGCTGACGAGGCGTGGGGACGGAGACTTTGCGTGGGAGCAGTCTGACTTGACTTCACTCGTCCTCCCGTCTTCTTCTTCCATACCCTCTGGTGAAATCGCTCCTTTCCTGGCCTCTTCTATCCCAGCCGCAGGCCAGCTCGGAGTCGACGAGGTACACCAGAGATGGGAAAGTCGATCACGGTTTCTTTTCTATCATACATTTGGACGGAAGACGAAATCTACTCTAGTCTTTCTATCCCCTCGAGTTCTTTTCCTGCTCATTCTCATCTTTCGTCCACTTTCCATCCCTTTGAACATCTTCTCTTCCTTCCTTCTCTTCATCCTGCCCAGCATTTCTGTACATTTCCGACCATCCTCCAAGCTCGATATCCAAGCCGCGATCCCATGCAGGCTGCAGCGGAGCAGGTCCAAGACCTTGTCACTCCACCGCACCCGTTCATCCTTCACCCCAAAAAGCAACCCAATCCAAGATAAACTCCAACCGACGCCTCGCAAACGCTATGCAATCCCATCTCTCCCCAATGCAAACGCAACGGCAGTAAGGCTCACTTCGCATACGCCGAACTATCGCACGTAAAACTGCCCCTCACCTCACCCTTGTTGAATTGCGTCAGAATATCCTCCACACTCGCGTACGTTCCGCAAACGAGGACCAGAGCGCCGATAATCAGGACCGCCGCGTTGGTGATCGACAAGACGATGTTTTTCCGAGAGGAATTCCATTTTCCTTCTTTGATGAGCTGGAACCAGAATAACGCCGGGAAGTAGAATGTGAATCCGGAGATGAACAGCGCGGAGATCAATCCCAGCAAGGCGTTGAAGAATGGGATGGCCTCGGCAATGACGAACGCGATGAGTGTGAGGAACGCGATGAGGGACATCCATACCGCCCAGCCTTTGACGGAGTTGATGAATCGGAGCGGGGAGTTGGGGAACGCGCGGTTCATGATGTACTTGCCCACCACAGTCCCGTTGATGGATCCGGAGATGAAGATGACGGGAAGAGCGACACCGAACGCCACGCGAGTGACGATGTGCGAAGCGGAGAGCAGCGCGGGAGATGCGACGGCGGATCCGACGAAGGCGTAGATCAGTGCGCCTGTGACGGTGTAGATGAAGATCTCGATGATGCCCAGCGCCCAGATGGACTTGACGTAGTCCTGCGGACGGTGCATTTCGGACATGAAAGAGAATTGGCAGACGGCGAAGGAGTAGGCGAAGATGATGTTCGTGACGGAGAGGAAGGCGGAAGCGAAAGTCGTTCCTTCTTTCGGCCAGGCGGACCAGTCGACGCCCGAAAGACCTCCTGGACCGTTGTGTGCTTCGATGCCCGTCGCGACGATGGTGATCATGATGGCGAGGATGATGGAGACGAAGTCGATGTATCCGAGGATCGCGAATTCGTGGAATGTCGGTGGCAGAGCGACGGCGAAGAGGATGATGGCGGAGAGCACGCCCCAGACGAGAGCGCAGGTGGACGGGTCGTCGACGATGCGGATCCAGGCGATGGTACCGGTGAGGACGTGGGAGCCGACGAGCAGCACCAGGAAGAGCACGAACATGGCGGAAGTGAGGTGGTAGCCGAATTTACCCCAGATGAGCTGGACTGCATCCGCGTAGTCGGCGACGTGCGGGTGGCGGAGTTTGACCTGGCCGACGACGTAGGAGGTGTAGATGGCGACAAGACCGAGGCCGATGCAGAGGATCACACCCGGGACCATTCCGACGGTGGCGAAGGCGGAGGGCACGGAGAGGGAGCCCAGAGCGATGGCTTCGACGATGAGGCAGATTGTCAAGCGCTTCCAGCCGAGTTTTTTGAATTTGGATTCGCCTTCGTGGAGGGTGGTTTGTTGGGTGAGGTCGTTGGAGGAGACTTTTTCGGCGAGCTCTTTTTCCGGGTCAGAGGATTTCTTGTTGCTGTCCGAGTCGGAGGGGATGTTGTAGCCCTGGTCGCGGGCAATGCCATAGTCGGTGGAAGCCATGATGAGTGGGATCGAGGTGGTATCCTGATGTTGGAATTGTCGCTGGGCGGCGAGGCTGAAGTCTCACCCGTGGAGAGGCGACTGCAGGAGGTAGCAATGGGATGGGAAGACTGCTTGGTGGGAGGAAAGGAATGGAACGAGGTCGAGTGAGTGGGGAGAGAAGAAGGTTATGAAGGTTATGAAGTTCGGTAGTAGATCTCCGCCTTGTCCCAAGCCACCAAAGGTTAGTAGTAAGGTATATATCGAGCATGTGACCTCGTTCAAGCACGGTCCAAAGATAACGAAGGTAAGGTAACCAACGGCAAGTCCAGCTCGTCCCGACGGGAGCACAGGGCATCCTCCCACTGGGCGACATCCCTTACCTTACGCACAAGCACACACCTACCGAAATCCTCCGCCGACAGGATAGAAGCACCGTTTTGGACCATCCCGCTCCTTCGGTGGATCCACCCGTTTAGAAATTCCACCGCCGAACGAGAGCGGGATAATGTGGAGACTTGGACACGGCCCTTTACCCGACCGAAATGCGACTGAGCGAGATGTTGCGCATACAAAAAGAGCAACTAGTAGGATCAGTCAAGTCTGGATGCCACATCCCGGATGCAACGACATCATTATGCGCAATATGCCCAATGGAAGCGCCGCAAATTCGTCCGTGGAAGATACGATCGGTGTCTTGTCTCGTCTCTGATCTCGCCTGCGAAGGGCGAAGGCTCTGAGGTCTGGATTGCGCGTGCTTGCGACTTTACATGTTCGATCCACGCAGGTCGACCAGTGAGTTGATACTTGGGGGAAAAGCCCATCCTTGCTCCCTCCAACTTTCCCTCCAATTTTCAGCACAATGACGACGTTCATGGAAAAAAGCACCAGCCCAGCCAAGCCTCCTCTGCGGCGCCACCCGTGACGCTTGACCGGGTATCAAGCTCCACTTTCTGCAAAGCTTACCTAAACCTGCAAGTCCGCCTTTCTGCCAACTTCTCTTCGAGGACAACTTTCTTCGGGTCCATGTCGTTCCTTTGGAGTGAGCTTCGAATGCGGGGTGCGAGATGGAAACATGGTCGTGGACACGATGATGGACATGTACCAATCCTACAAAACGAATCCGACTCAACATGGCCTTCGACGAGCTAGACAGGGCATCTCGTGCCGACTACCGACACTTTGCAGGGCTCCATCCAGAGCCTCATTTTCGCCGAGTCTACCTCGTCTCAGTCCCAAGACCAGATCTCCTCCGCAAATGCCCGCGATGCGCTTGAGGAAGAATTCATCATGCGCAATATATACACACACACACACGCCTTATTCCCGTTCTTCCGAAGCCGTGCTCGGACCGGATTGTGCATGTCAATCAATCAATCAATCCATCACGCAGCTTGGCTACTTATTCGCCGTCAAAATGGCGCACTGCAACGATCGCGAACCTGCAGCTTGACAGATCGAGTATGCTCTCCCGAAAGACGGGGGATGTTGCAGGACCTGCTGTTAGGCCGATGATTGCCTCCCTTTTGACAGCCTAGTAAAAATAACGTAGGCGAGTATATGCGCGCTCCCGAACGACAGGGATGCGTTGAGGCCTGCTATAGGGCGATGACCATCGACAAGAGCTGCACAACGTAGCCCATAGGAAAGCGGTGCGCCTCGAGCCCATCAATCACCTCACCCCGTGAGCGACTTCTCGGTCTGACCATTCTCTCCCGCCCATACATCCCACTGCTCTCTCTTCACGCCCATCGTCTGATCTGAAACGTCCCCACGTACATGACCTAGCCTACCGAGCCATCGAGCGACACTCGTCAACAATGTATACCATTACCTCGACTGCACGCGACCACTTTCCTGGGCAACAACGAAGCTCGGAGTCGGTGCCGCGCGAACAGTGGCCCGACACATCGCCAACCATGGGGTGTAGGGCTTAGGCTCTGTCCGTTCCGGCGGAGTGGCTTGCGGACTTGCGATGGTATGGACTTACGTATTGTAGAACGATGATGGGCATCCGATCGCGACGGGATGAGTTGCGATTGGAAGTGTGATACTGAAAAGAACCGGGAGTTCGTGATGTCCGGTGTGTTGTCGACCCGTTGGCGGTGTTTGAGACTGACGTAGCCGATGGAGGGATAGATTAAAGACGTTTCCGTGGGCCAACCACAACGAAGGCATGCTAGTCGACCGTCTAGAAGTCTATCCAATTCATCTGATATGAAGATTCGACGGAATGAAAATCATAGGAGAGAACAAAGCAGCGAAACGGAGGAGGACCAACTGCAAAGGTTTTCGCGCAACAGCAGGCGTCGGACTCCGCTCCGCCCGCGTTGACCACCTATCGCCGTTGCGTCTCTCTCCAGCTCTTGACCACTCTTCAACATCAACGCCTCTTCTCCCCGACAACATCCTGACCGGCAAGCTACGGTATTCCAATGGCGAAGTCTGGTATGGCCAGCGCATCCAGCTTGCATGTCCTGCTTTCTTGGCCAGACGTGGAGATGCCGCCAGATGCAGAAGGCGGGGTCCTTCAATCTCACCTCTCACGTTCACGCTGCATCTGAATCGTGTAGGCACAGCTCGAGGTTACAGCACGGCTTCGAACAGATGTGTCCATTTCGATGATCAAGACTATATCCTATCTGTTCTCGCGAAGCAAGGCAAGAAAAATGGCGCAAATGCCTGCACCGAATTGCAAAATGGACGGCACGCTTCTTTCAGCTGCTTCCAAGGTTCACCTCGACAATTCACCACCACCTTACCGCCGTCGATCACGAGCGTGTCCTCTGACAATCCTCACTAGCCCTGTATTTCTTGTCCTTATTCTTCTGGTCTTCATCTTCATCACGAACAATGCTCTGCAGCCTGCATCATCCACCACCACCATCCTCCTTCGCCCTGTCATAATGGCAATCCACTGGCTTTACGCCCTCGTCTTCTGGCTGCAGACCCTTCTCTTCGGCCAGCAAGTCCTCGCCAGCATCGCCATCCTTCCCTCATATCCCCTCGCCGTCAAGTCACCCTACCTCTCCACCTGGCTCCCCAGCACGAGCATCCAAGATGTAGCGAATGCGCAACCCGAGTTCTGGACGGGACAGCAGATCAATTGGCCGGTATTGGCGCGTGTAGATGGAAAGGCGTATGCGCTCATGAACTCTCCGCCGGAGATCTCAGATACGGTGACAGCTGCGAAGACACTGGAAGTGCGCTACTCTTCAACGCACACCTGGATTACATTGGGAGCTGGAGAGGTAAACTTCACGCTGGACTTTTTATCACCGGTGTACCCTCGAGATCTGCAGCTGCAGTCTTTGCCGTATTCTTATCTAACAATTGAGGTGAACACGGATCAGCCAAGGGACGTAGAGGTCTTTAGCGCGATTGATCAGACCTGGACGCAGCAGAACGGGAGCTCGAGTATCAATTTCACGACCACAGACTCGACTAGGTACTTCCGCTTCTTCAATGAGAATCAGACGCCATTTAAGGAAGTCGACGACATGGCTGCGTGGGGATCCGTCATTTTCGGCACGGCTAGTGATGGGAATGTCACTCATGCTTCGGGCCCTGCGCGAGATGTCTCCTCCGCGTTTGTCGACAACGGAGATCTGGCTCAAATGCCGAGTGATGGATCAGGATCCAACATTGCCGGTCTCGCGAAGTCATTCGGCCGAGTCGGCAGTGAGGGCGCAGCCGTTACTTTCGGTGTTGGTTTCCAACGAGACTTGGCGATTGAGTATTTGGGCGGTGTTCAGACGGGGTATCATCGAACTATGTGGCCGGAGATCGCACACGCATTTGAGTTCTTCATGGGAAATTACAAGGATGCGAACGACTTCTCAGAGGAGTTCGACCGACAAGTGCGCAGCAAGGCAGAGTCAATGTCCGACGATTGGGGAAGCCAATACGCGGACATATGCGAGGCAAGCGTGAGGCAGTGCTTCGCAGCGTATGAGCTGACGGTATGTGCTTTTCTCTTCCGACAGACGGTTCTTAAGCTGACGACATCGGCAGGTCCCGCTGAACAATCTCACAGCAGAACCGTGGGCTTTCCTCAAAGAGATCTCGAGTGATGGGAACATCAACACTATCGATCTCATCTTTCAGACCTGGCCGATCTTCGTCTCATTGAATCCCGAATGGATCAAGTTGCAACTTCTGCCGGTGTTGAATTATCATGCTTCCGGACGCTGGCCGAAGGAGTACACCATCCACGACATCGGCACTCGTATGTTCGTCCTCCCTCGCCCAACGACATCCCAGCTGACCCACATCCCAGACTATCCCTACGCCACCGGCCACGACGACGGCGTCGAAGAAGACATGCCACTCTTCGAAACCTCCTCCATGCTCATCCTCCTCCACGCCTACGAACAACTCTCCAACTCCTCCTCCCTCACCGACCGCTACGCCTCCCTCCTCCCCGGCTGGGCCGACTATCTCGTCAACAACGCCCTCTACCCCTCCACCCAACTCTCCAGCGTCGACGCAATCCCCCCCTCAGCCAACCAAACCAGCCTCGCAATCCAATCCACCATCGCCCTCCACGCCGCCGCGGCGCTCCTCTCCGATTCCACCTACTCCTCCACCGCCTCCTCCTTCTCGCGAACCCTCCACGACTCCGGTCTAGGTCTCAACACCGCCTCCCCCTCCAACGACTCCCACTTCACCTACAACTACGACCACCCCGACTCCTGGTCCGTCCTCTTCCCCGCCTTCTCCGACATCCTGCTCAACCTCTCCTCCTTCCCCCCTTTCGCTTACTCCCACCAAAATCACCTCTACCTCTCCCAACTCTCCCAAACACCCGCCGGCCTCCCTTTCGCCCACGCCCCCGCCGCCAATGTCACCGGCGTGCCCTGGGCGCTGACAGATTGGAATATCGTCTACGCCGCCGCTTCGGGCAGTGAACAGTTGAAGAGAATAGTCGTACAGTCCACGTGGGAATTCATGACGAACGGGTTGAACGTCATACCGTTCGGAACGAAGTATGTGGTGGAAGAAGGCGCGGGGGAGGGGAGCGTGGGGACGTGGATGGGGAATAAGGCGAGGAGTACGGTCGGGGCGCATTTTGCGATTTTGGCGGTTGAGATGGGGTTTTGGTGAGGGGGTGGTGAGGGGTTTACCTGATTGGAGGAGTGCTTGGTGGCGAGGGGTTCTGATTGCGAGGACGCCTCTTGAATGGAAGAGCGTCGAGATGCGACCTGCATTATCATGGAGAAGCGCTCGGATGCTCTTGAAATGAGAAAACAGAACGGATTGATAGATTGAATCCGGAAAGAATTGGAAAAACAGAACCATCGCGTTTACTGCGTGCTACCAAAGCACACCTCCCGCCTCCTTTGCTTTCGGTCCGCAAGGAATCTTCGCAAAAGACCCTCGAAAACGGAACCGTACATACATCGACCCTTATCCCCCCTCAAAAAAAAAACTCGCAGCCCAAAACTCCCACCCATCATCCTAGTCCCATCCCTCCTCTCACCCTCCCCGTGTGGCAATCCCACCACACCTCCCCACAAAAACCGTCGTCAAAACAGTCACGGTCCCCACTCGAGTCTCCATCGCCCGACACACCGATACCGTAATCGTGCTCACCAGCCCGGGTCCTCCTCCTCCTCCGTCGCCGGGAACGACGACTTTGATCAAAGCGGTCGTACCGGGCGATGCGCTGCTACCCGAAATGGCGCTGAAGAGCACACACTTCCCCTCAGGGGTGAGGTTCACGCCGACGCATTGCGGAAGGGCGTCGCAGGATGCAGTGCAGGTTTCGGGCGTTTCCCGAGCGGTGGGGAATTGGCGGGCGGTGCGGGAGCGGAGCGTGGTCCCGTGCAAGGCGGTGTCGCATGAGATGTTGTAGGTTGTGCCGCTGGATGGGTTGGGGTAGTCCGCTGCGGGAGGGTTGGGGCAGAGAGGGGTTGGAGTGGGCGGTTGGGAGGGTTGGAGGGAGGGGGTTGTGTTTGGCAAGGGAGCGGGTGGTTGGAGGGTTGTTTGGGAGGTGGATGAGGAGGAGAGGGGTGATGGGCTGCTTGCACTGGCCGAGATGGTGCTCGATGGGAGAGTGGATGTGATTGAGCTTGTTGCGGAAGATGGCCCGATCGGCGTCGAGGAGAACTGGTCGTCAGGGCTCGAAGAGGGCGAGCTGACAGGCGTCGAATTCGATGAAGGGGTGGACGTGAAGGAGGATGTTTCAGTAGGTGTGGAAGAAGACTGGCTGAGAACAGGCGAAGAGGATTGACTGCCGGGTGTCGAGTATGCCGGAGCGGTTGGCACAGTGGAAGATTGGTCAATCGGTCCAGCCGAATATTGGTTTGAAGATGCGGCAGACGACTGCCATGTTGCTGTAAATTTCGAGGATATTCCTGACATCGATGATTCTGTCATGGAGGCCGTGGAAACGCTGCTTGTTCCTGCAAGGCTCGATGTCAATTGCCCGGATGAAGACGATAGAGTGGCGGGAGTCGTGGCCAATGGAGCTGTCGAGGAGCCAGCCGAGCTCGTGGTAACATTGGAGCTGTTCAAACCATTGCCTGTATTTGTTTGAGGACTGGTCGACGCCGGTTCAATGACGGCGGAGGATATCGGGCCTGTACTGAGAAGTGGTGCTCACGCTATGCACGGATCACGTAATGCAACGTTCTCACAAGAGCATAGCTTCATTTACTACACTACTTTAATAGCTAATATCTTTACAACTAGTGGTTATAACCAGGTGTTTAATAGCTCAAATTTATCGCATTAATTATATCTAGATGTTGTCAGCGATGCACTCGTCCCTCCAGTCTCGACGATACCGCCATCCTTTCAGAAGGTGGTGGATATGACTTACAGATGAAGTGGCCGGCGAAGAACTCTGCTGGAACATCAGTCAGTACCATGGTCGTCTCACTGACCGCTCTCTGGTACTGCAAACACTCACGGTGGTCGTCGTCGTTGTTGTGCTGTAATTGGGAGGGTTGACCCGTAGAGCCACGTTGCTGCCAGTTCCTTGGAATCGCCCGCCGTCGTTCAGAGGACGGTCTGCATAACAAATCAAGTCTCTAGTACTCCACACTGCTGCTCCACAGCCTAGCGTTTGATCGCAAAATAACATGCATGCTTCGTGGGTTGTGGCATTTCTCTGAATCGTTATGAATCCAACGTAATCCCGGCCGCAATAAAGCAGATATTCCTGTCCATTCGCATTGGTGTATGAAGTGCCATTGACGGCATCGGGACAGCGTGTGAGGTCCTGTGCAGTAGCGATTGAAATGAGTGCGAGCACAACACCCACTATTAAACGTACAAATGCCGTAGTCTTCGCCATGCTTGAGGGAAAAGAAACAATACCGCGAAAAAGTGAGCGGCGTGATCGGTCAGGCGTATCACTGGGAGACGCGACTTACCGACATTCCTCTGCTAGCACGCGTTGATTGTCTGTATAACATCTTGGACGCGCAAAGCTCCGAGTTCGGCAGTTGGTAAGCATTTCACTTGTTCTCATGGTCGGAAAATCGCACAGATGTCCTCAGGTTAGGAAGAACATCCCCAGTCCGTGAAAGACAGGTCATTCCAGTCTTGAGGAAGCAGGTAAATGCTGACTCCGTCTCTGGAGCCGTCTTTGGCGCGGAGCTCTGCCGCAAGCAGTACGAAGGCGGTTGCCGATGCACCGATAGAAGACCCATTCCCTCTGTCAATCATCGCCGTCATCTGTGCCATTGTTGGTGTAACGCTGCTGACGAGGACAGATTTTGGAATTGAAGTCAAAATGGCAAGCGTCGTCGCCCGCACGGACCACCTCGCGAAAGAACAACATCCCTGCCGCACTTTCTCCATTTGGAAACACGTATATATACCTTACGTATCTTTTTCGATGGACCTGACAGAGATCCGCGACATACCCAAAGCCGGCCGCGGAGTGATTGCCACGCAACCCATTCCCTCCGGCACCGTGATCCTTCAAAGCGGCTCTCCGGCCTACCACGTCATATTCGCCAAATATCGCAAAGAAACGTGTGCGTGGTGTTTTCTGTGGGATCGAGGGAGGGCGTTGTCTGTTCGCGATGGTGAGACGAATAAGACCTTCTGTAGTGGGCAGTGTCAGAGTAGATGGTGCGAGGAACAAGGTGATGTTGGGATTGAGGCGTGGAAGTCTGTGGCGGCGTTTGTGAAGAAGGCAAAAGGAACAAATCACGACCAGGGCATGGCAGAGGGTGGAAGTCCCAGTCCAGACGCTATCGACGCTGCGTGGAGACAAGCCGAGGAAAGCGGCGAGATCATTCGGCGGAATCGACAGAGCGAAGCAGAAGGATCTCAGCCCACGAAAGCAGACAGGAAAAGAGTGCAAGCAATTCTAAGAAAGTGCACCGAACTCGTGGACGCCGACATGCTCTCCTACCTACTCTGCGGCGTCCTCCTCCATCACAGCAACTCGCCCCTCGTCGACGAAGTTCACCGCCTCGCAATGGACGACCAGCCCTACCCAACACTCTACGCCCTCGATCTCGCCTGCGCCAGCTACATCCAACTCCTCTCCATCCTTCCTCCTTGCCTCCTTTCAATTCTCACTCCAACCCTCTGCCTAGCCATGGTCCGCGCCGACAACCACAACGCCTTCGGCATCCGCGGCGGTGGCGAGGACAGCGAGGAATACATGGGATGGGCAGTCTACCCGTCCGCGAGCTACTTCAACCACTCCTGCAGTCCCAATTTGGCGAAGCGGAGAGTCGCAAGGGAGTGGGAGTTCGCCACGGCGAGAGATGTCGAGGCAGGGGAGGAGTGCTGTATTACGTATCTTGGAGGAGATGAGAAGGGCATGGATCGGGCGGAACGGCAGAGGAGGTTAAAGAAAGTCTGGGGATTTAATTGTGGGTGCGAGAGTTGTCTGGACGAGGCGGTGACTTGAGAGCGATTCCTCACGACAGTAGAAACACCTCTGCTCTCCAAATCTGCCGCATTCTTCTTGGACCGCCCGTTGCAAATCCCCCAGGACTGCGAATGATCAATTGCTAGGAATGCCCTGTCCCATTGAGAACTGCCGGTACTAGGATCAGCTCATGCTTCAAGGTCAGAAGTCTATTCTGACAGCGGTCCTCCGCCGTTGCTCCGCCATATTCCAATCAGCATGTGACTCGAGACAAGGGTTCATCCTCGTACGATTGTGCCATGGTTCTACAAGACCATTCCATCTTCTGTTGCCGTCTCACTCACTTCAACCCTCCCATACCTCACTTCGACCGGTACTGGAGACGAAGCCAAACAGCAACAATGCAGCTCCCCAAATCCATCGCCTTGCTGTCCATCCTCGCCAGCGCTTTCGCGGTAAGTGCATCTTTTCACCCCACCAACCCACTAGTATCTTCTGCCTTCCTCAACACTAACCTCACTCCTCCAGCAACAACCCCTCCCAGGCCACTCCAGCTGCAAACCAAAGTGGACCCCCGAGGGCGCGGGAACGCCAGCCGGTTTGTGTGTGAAAGACAGCGGCGGCATACAGTCATTCCGCTCTCGAGCGAACTGCGATCCCGTACGTCAAATCTTTCCGACGAGCGCACATTTTTGGGAGAAGGAGCTTTGATCGCTGACTCTGCTCTTTTGACAGCGAGTGCCGTGTACGGGGAAACACCCGGACAAGTTCTGCGTTATCTCGACTGATGGCACGTGGGCGGTTTGCTATTAGATGGGATGGTCAAGCGGGAGCAAGCCGGAGCTGGAATAAGGAAGAAGAGGCGTTTGCGGCAAGGCATGGACAGCGAGGTGGAGTGTAGGGCGATAGGATGAGGGAAAGATTGGCATTAATGCGGCGTCCGTCGATCGGGTAGAATTGATACTCCACAAGCTCAATGTCATTCGGCGTGTTGCTGTGAATCGCTGTGCGAATCCCATTTCTTTTGCGAGCCCGAAGGATGGTGGTCCCATGAAATGTCGATGTCGGAACTTCAGTTCTCACTGACTGATGAATGTCATTCGGCTCATTCCAGCTCGTGTCTACTTTTGTTTGAATGCCGCGATAACGATTTGATCAACGCCACGCTTGTCCCACCTCCATGACATTCTCACCGTCTCGCCCAGGGCCTTTCTGATCCCGCCACCCGGTTCAATCGATCTCGCTATTGTCCACTCAGAACCACCGACTCCTAGTAGGCCCTCTGCTGTCCAACCGCCGCATTACCCGTCGGCAGAGTAAAGCCGCCCTGACCCGCCAACGCAGAGCGAGCATTGAGCTCAGTGAACCATGGATGCGCAAGCGCCTGTTGAGCACTGCAACGTCTCTCTGGTTGTAATTGCAGCAATTGACCCAGAAGCTGCAGTCCCAGCGCATCAATTTGCGGCAGAATCGCGCGCAGCTCTTGTGTCGCATACACCGGCCATGTCTGCTTGTACTCTGGGAATTGTGTGATGCCCGGCCAGCTTCGCTCCGACGGTGTGCCCATCAGACGGAAGATCTTGAGAAGTTGATCTTCGTTTGTGGTTCCGGGGAAGAGTGGACGGCCCGTGAACATTTCTGCCATGATGCAGCCGGCGCTCCAGATGTCGATGCTGGTGTTATAGGTACGGCTTCCAAGGAGGACGTCGGGTGCTCGATACCACAGCGTGACGACTTCATTCGAGAAGGTGTTGACAGGAATGCCAAAGGCTCGTGCAAGACCAAAGTCACCGAGCTTAAGCTGGCCCTGGGCGTTGATCAAGAGATTCTGTGGTTTGAGATCGCGATGCAGCACCCGATTGTCGTGACAGAAAGCAATCCCTCGAATGAGCTGCCACATGAAGGACTTGATCGTGGCCGGGTCGAGAGCTCCGCGTGTGCCGCCGTTGGGGTTCTGGTAGCTGTCCATGTACTTTTTCAAGTCCTTGTCCATGTACTCGAACACGAGCATAAGCTTATTCTCCGTGTGGATAACATCGTAGAGGCTGACAATATTCTCGTGCTTCAACTCTTTCATTAAGGAGATCTCTCGGATCGCCGTGCTAGGCGTGCCCTCTTCGCTGTCCAGGTGGATTTCCTTGAGCGCGACGAATTGTCCTGTTTGGCCGTTGCGGCCTTTGAAGACCTGATCTTGTTGTCAGCTTTTCCTCTCCTATATCGTACCATGTCCTACCTCATACCGTAGCATATGTGCCCTCACCCAGCTTTTCCAGCTGCTGAAAGCTGGAAGGATGTCTCTTGTCCATCGTCTCGATCTTGTTCCCTCCGCCGAGGCTGCGCACGGATATGTTGCTGTCTGTGCGATCGCCTATACTCAGGGTCCCGACGTGTGTCGGCACGAGTCGTATATCGGGAGGTTCTTTGCGGGTGAACCGCGGATCCCAAAGGGTTCCACGTGCGGTCGTTAACTGGTTCGCGACAGTCAAGAGTGGGGTTGACGATCTCGAGTTGGTCCGCGATGCAGACGGACGGCTGCTACTGGAGGAGATTGGAGCGGCCGTCGTGAAGGTAGTGAGAGGGTTACTGGATGAGAATAGTATCAAACGTTGGCCTGTATCGATGGAGGCTCAACTGAAGCCACGCTTTGGATGTCGATCGCGTGGTGGGGTCGGCGGGCAGGGATTTTGGCTGGAGCTTTGTGAAGAACGTGAGTCGAGGAGCGAGTGTGGTTCGTGATTGGCGCGCGGATTCAGATGGATGATTTTTTCCTTCGTGGTTTCCTCTCTTTCCTGCCCGTGATGGTATTTTTGACAGTAGCCGCCGTGCTGTTGTTCGATGGTCAGAGGAGTCATGTGAACCATTCATAGCAACGCACTACGCGCTCAAGGATTTAGCGGGCTCAACTCCGTCCCATGGATATATTTCAGGATTGTGGAAGGACAACATCCACGAGACGGTCTCGCCAACATTTCTATGGAACTGGATTCACTTGCTGCTGGATGGCAGTGAAGAAGATCACTCTTCCGCACCGATCAACACCTCACGCCTTCTTCATCCGCAGGTCCTCGTCAATCTTCTCCTGCTTGCCCGTCTGCACCATCGTCTTTGAAGTCATCCACGCAGGCATACGCGCCACCAACGCAGCCTGCAGCGCATGGCCCCAATACGCAAATTCCACGACGCTACCACTTCCAGTCAAGTTCAGACTACACCTCGCCATCTGGTTTGCATCCGGGACGAACAACGACTTTTCTCTCTGCACGTTGTCGGTGGCCACCGCACCGACGATAACACAAAGAACCTCGACGGCCACACCCTCGGCGATCATCTCGCTGGAGAGACTTCGCGACCAGCTTTTGTTGTACGCTTTGCAGCCGGAGTAGATTGTCAAGTAAGGCAGTCCAAACTCGCTAGATGCGCTCCCGACATTGATAACGAGACCTGAGTTCTGTTTTTTCAGTTGCGGGATCAAAAGCCTGGTGATCTCGGTGGGAAAGCGGAGATTCATGTTGGTGATGTACTCGCACTCTTCAGCGCTTCGTTCGGAGAGTGCCGTGAATGAGGCTCGACCTCCAGCGCCGCCAACATTGTTCACAATGATCTTGAGGTTGACGTCCTTGAGCGAAGCGGCTGCATCTTCCATCTTGCTGGAGTTGTTGACATCTTCGGCGGCGTCCAATCGAAGAGTCCTGATTTGACGGTCTGGCCATCGGTCGAGTAACTTATTCCGCTCGGTGTTCAGCTTGTCTTCATTGCGGCCATGTATGACCACATTGAAGCCCTCTTCGCACAGCTCTTCCGCGAACGCCCTTCCGATGCCGTCTGTTGCACCTGTTCTGTGTCTTGTCAGCTGCGAGCAATAATATCTTGTTGCAGATACACTTACACCAAAGCCCAAGCGGGCTGCTTGTCTCCACCGGGAGATCTGTGGAAACGTTTGATAGAGCCCTTGTAAAGAAAGTGAAGATGGATGAAGGAGTAAAGGTGGTACAACTGATAGGCAAGCACAAGTCCGCCAGCTGTAGCAAGCAGTTCTGTGGCGCTCTTGGGATGTGGAATCCGCAACATCCTAGCAGTTGTCTGGTGAAAGAGGGAAGAAGGAGATCGTGCCAGTCATTGGAATGCTGAAAGTTTGGCGATAGTGAGAGGTAACTTATAGGGCCCGCCCAGCTCTCGCAGGATTGTCTTGGGAGCTTGCTTTTGAACGGGAGCGGAGGCCAAATTCAGCCTCGTCCGCCGAAACTACGATCAGGCCCAGATTCATCAATCAGAAGCGGAAGAATTGGCGGCATTCAGAACCGAGACGTCGATAGGAAATGATGCAACGTCGATGGAACCTGCCATCTTCTCTCTGCCCTTTCCCGACTCCAAGTAAGCCAAAGCGGGAGAACTTCGGCTGAACTCCTGACTTCAAGGCGTATCATCCTTGAGGGCCGACCCATCTTCGCAAGTCATCAAACATTGCCTTCTGAAGGATTCACCCTGCCAGGCACGTGAGCTGGCTGGACTCGTTGGAGGCCTTCCCGGACACTGCAGATACCTAGGCCACCCGAATATGCACCCTCAAATATGGCAGCTTCTGGCCCAGAAGTTTTGGAGGTGAGCATGGCGTACGCTATACCGTTCTTGCGCATGGTTGCAAAGGGCAGGCCTCATACATCTCTCTCTTGAAAGCAGCAGTCTGACCTACGAAAATCAATTCTGGATCGCTACTCGATTCCGAAGATGAACGAGAGCTTTGTCCGATGACTGGCTCTGATACTGATGCTTGGCCGTTCAAACACACGCTCCATGTCTGTCGCTGCAGGAGGATCGCTTACTTGCCAAAAGATATCGTCAGCCACGGTCGCACGGCGATCACCAAACAATCTCGAGGGCTGAGGAGACATGCATAAAAGTGGCAATGCTTTCGAAATCCATCAACTGTACATCATCGACACGATGGAAGGGCCTCACAGCGTCGAAAGTATGTGCCGAAACACTTGACATGCTGTCCAGAGAATGAAGCAGCCCTGACGAGACCTGGACCTTGACGCGACGGAGTATTCGTTGATCCGTTCCTCCAAATTTACCATCTACCCAGATGCCGAAACGAGCAGCGAGTGCACAAAGCGACAACAGCGAAGGGCGACCAGAGCCAGTTCAGCCAAAGCTCCTCCGAGCCGTCGAAGCCAATGATGTTCTCCGAGTCAAGACTGTGATCGACGAAGTTCATGGCAACAGACAATGCAGCGAGGCCTTCCTCTCGATCGGCCTCTTTCGCGCCTGCGACAAGAACTTTGTCGACATTGCTCGGTATCTGCTGACGAGAGGAGCCGATCCAAACTATGTTTCTGGCAACAAGCCACCCAGTCTATTGCGTGCGGCCGAGTACGGCCTTGTCGAGATCGCCAAAGCTCTGACTGATCACAATGTCGACCTGGAATGTGGAGACAAGAAAGGTCGGACGGCCTTGATGACTGCGGCATGGAAAGGCCATCTCAACATTGTCCAGCTCCTTATTCAGCGAGGTGCTAATATTGACACTGTGGACCTCCGCAAGCGCAATGTCCTGCACAATGTGGCTGCGGATCGTGGTGACGAGAGAAGTTCTGGTAAGAAGGCCGAGAAAGCTGGAAGGCGATGCGGTATCGACATTGTGCATTACTTGCTCCAAGCTGGCGTCAATGTCGATGCCCAAGACGAGCTCGGCCGGACCGCATTACACTGGGCTTGTGTGACGGACAACGAGGAGCTGATGAGCGTATTACTCACCACCCGATTTGGAGGCGCTTCGCCCAAGTCAAGGACCAATGCTGTCGACTTCCGGATGAAGACTCCACTCCACTTTGCCGCCTCACATAATCGTGGACATCTAGTGGACTTACTTCTGAAGCATGGCGCAGATATCCATGCGAGATCAGATGGCGGGTGGACACCTCTACACAACGCCTGTCAGGAGGGCTCCGTTGACCTGATCAGGAAGCTCGTTGGTGCTGATGCGGACGTCAATGGCGAGCTTCTAAATGGCAGGACGCCTCTCCACATTGCTGCCGAGTTTGGCAATGAAGATGCGACGAAATATCTGTTGTCCCAACCGCACACCAAGAGGACAGTGAAGGATCGCTTTGGTAGCACGCCACTTCTCATGGCCGCGCAGAATGGCAAGAAGCGAATTGCGGAAATGCTTGCTCCATGGAATCGAGTTGAGGACTTGTCTCGAGATGAAATTGAGGCCTCCAAGCAGGTAAGGACATCCCTGTGATGATCGAGATGATGGAAATCTAACCGGCCTGTAGTTCAATGCGACCATCGTTGACTTTGGCAACTTTCGCAATGGTATGTCATAGCGCAGACCCGTCTATTAGCACAAACGCTGATATCTACCGCGCGCAGAGAATCGAGTTACCAGAGAGTCAGTGCACAAGCTGCTCTACGCTCGCGATCCTCGAGACCCCACGAAGCATGCCATCAGTACCATGCCGAAGAACGTCAAAGCGACGAACTTCAGGTGGATACATCTACCTGTCAATAACATTGCTTGGTGCGAGGCATTGCTCACGAAGCGTTTCATCGAGGAGGGAGCAACCGATATCGAAGGCTACAAAGCTCTGGAGACTTCATTCAATCATCAGCATAGAGGTCAAATGCATCATTCTCGATTCATGCGACCGATGTGCCAGGTCATACACCGCACATCGGCAGAGCCAGAGGAGAAGACATTGTCTGAGCAGTCTGGCCATCCTGCGATCATTTTCGAGGAGCCGACTGCTTTGCCGGGAACTCATGGCACGCCGACAAAGGCGACAGAGAACGGCACGGTCAAAAAGCATCGCAACATGCGCAACAAGGACGCTCAGGCAGTTGGTGGTGCTCAGCAGAATGGAGACAGTGCTCAGCCGAGTGAGACCGTTAAGGAGCAGATCCCAGCTGATGCTGCCACGGCAGAGCTGGCAGCTTCAGCGAAATCAGCACGAAAGCCTTCCACCCCAACGAAGCGACAGGACACCACGGCCAGCATGACGCTGTCAGAGGCATCCATCACCTCAAAAGGTAGCAAGAAGCCCAAGTCTACTGTGTCAAAGTCGCAGAAAAAGGACGGGCCACGTCCGCACTCCAGAAACAGCATCGACAAAGCAGCATCATCGCCGTCCAAGCGAGGATTGCACGGCTCATGCAACATTTTTCTCTTCATGCCATATCTCCACTTCGAAACGGACAGTGGACGAAGAGCCATGCAATATGCCATGGAAGACCCCGAACGGCTACAATATCGAGTGCGGGCAGATGCAGACGAGGTGCTCATTCGTGCGCATCTGACCAAATCCAGCTCGTTTCTCCACGTCCGACGTACCCTGGACCAGTTCTTCTACCACAACATCGACACGCACACGAGAGATTGCGATCAAGTGGTGTATCGCTTCCAGAAGAAGCATCGTGGTGATGAGAATGTCGACCCGAAAGTCTTCATGGTCGATCAGCTCTGGATGTGGGTTCTCGGCAAAGATCTTGTGGTCACGAGCTTTCCTCAACGCTGGAGGCAGCCCAGAAATGATCCGCTGAATGTACTGGAAGGTATCATCGAAGACATCAACAGCAAGACTCGCGACCCCGTGCAGAATGTCTACGAACTCGCCATGACGATCTCTGGACGATGTTTCGGCACATTCGACAGACATCGCAAGGGCGACACCGACTTTCAGTTTCTCGACATGTTTGAGTCGTCCATTGGTGCAGCCATGGATGGCGAAGCGTCCCTCTTTCAAGACTTCTCGCAAGCTTCCCGTCAAGCATCCGAGTGGCTGCAGAGCCATCAAAAACTAGAGTCCCGCGCTCGACAACCTCAGTTCTTCGACAAGTTGCTGGACGTTGGCGCGGAGACTGACTTGCTGGCCGAAATCAAAGACATTCGCGACGAACTAGACATAATCCGCATGGTGCTCGATCATCAAGACAACCTCCTTCCTGACCTGCGAGGCGCCATCCGAACCATCTATCTGGACGAAAGATCACATCCTCAACTCCGGAAAGTGGAGAAGGGATTCGAAGAACAGGAGAAGACGATCAGCAATCCGATCAAAGATATCAAGCGAATGGACAACCAAGCTCATCGCATCTACGAGTCTATCCGCGATCTGCTGGACTTGAAGCAGAAGCATGCCAACGCTTTCGAGGCGAGGTATGCGCGTGAGCAGGCGACGGGTACGCAGCGGCAGGGACGGACGATTATGGTGTTCACAATCGGTATGGATCTACTTCTTTCCCTGTTCCGAATATGCTGACATTGCATCTCTAGTGACGGTCATCTTCCTCCCCCTCTCCTTCGTCGCAGCCTTCTTCGCCATCAACGTCAAGGAATTTCCCCACCCCTCAGGCGATGCCAATCCCGCAGTCATGGGCCTCTCTTATGTCTCCGCTTGGATCTTCGGCATCGGACTCGCAATCTCGATCCCCTGTATCGCCGTCGCGCTGTCGGTGGATGAGATTAATGTGTTCATCGACGCTTGCAAGCGGAGCTTCCGGGAGATCAAGGACGAGCGCAGAATGAAACGAATGAGCAAGACTGCCGGAGAAGAAGGGGAACTGACCGTCTTCGAGAAGAGTTTCAGTGTATCGCGGAGTATGCGGCGCAGCATGGAGGTCGATTGGAACGAGGGAGTGAGAGCGAGGAGTCGGCCGCCGAGGAGGAGTGCTGACCCAGGTTGGGATGGCGCGTATAATCGACGGAGAACGAATTGGGATGTTGAACGAGGAGGCAGGAGAGCGTCTGACGATATTGAGCATTGAGTGCATACAGGGCATGACATGGGTCGGCAGACGCTTGATCCGCTCGGCTGTGTTGGCCGCGCGTGTCTTGCATTTGCTTGTCGTTGCTTGCAAGGCGCGCTGGAGAGACATGCCGCGTACCTCTTGAGCACGTTTTTCTGATTGCGGTGACCGCATTGAGCAAGTTGTCTCGTGCTATGGAGAGGAGTTTACGTCCGTATGGGAAGCTGGCTGGACTAGTACGGCCGTAGTGGTCTGAGCTCTAGGCAGCACTTTAGGGATTTTGAGCAGATATCCATGTCTTTCCCGACGATGGACAATAGCGACGACAGCGAACGATATCATTCTGGAACGACATGAGGCATAGCCGCTGGCAAGGAGAGAGAGCAAGTTGTCGCCAGCTCAGAGGACGATTTTGAGGAAACATACTGCAAACGCTCGTTCAGTCGACATTGATCTGTCTATCGGCATGTGGAGAAGCATTGGATTTATGGTTCGACTCAGCACTGCCCCTAAACGGCAAATACGGTACCGCCAGCACAGCCGGTGTCCAAAAACGAAGTCTCGGCCCTCGCCGAAGACTGGAAATGACTCATTCTCAATCATCCAGCCTCACTCACGATCACATAAAATACATCCCATCGTCCACCTTACCATTGACTTTGCCAAATAGCACCACCTCCTCCAGGTACCAGGTCGCCGGGTCCAACAACCTTTCCAAGGTCCTTTCCCAGGTCCTTCTTTCTTAACCCTCCCGCCGCCACACGGCCTCGGCGAGCTCGAGGCCGTCCAATACTAGGTGCAGCCATGGACACCGCATGCTTCATCGTCGACTTCCCACGAGGACAACGAGTCCCAATACTCTGCGCCACCACCAGACGGGTCACTTCTTCTGTTTGAGGACAGTGACCTTTGCTGGCTGCCGCAAGAGTACAACCATCTACCGCCTTTCGACTTGGATCATACTACTGGATTGAACACTACTACTACGAATATTACCACCACTTCTGCTGAATCGGGGATTGAAAGCTCCTCGGATCCCTTCACCGCGTTCGCAAACTTCCAAACCGACGATGAGATTTTGCAAGTCTTGAACGATATGGTCTCCACACAACGGCAGCAAGTTTATCACCATCTCGGTTCTTCTGGCTTGCAGAACGACTGTTTCCCTTGGAATCATGGTCTCCAACACGCTCTCGACCCGTCTATGCAATCCGCACTCGACAGCGTCGACGCTCTCAGCCAGACCCAGCACTCCACAACCCTCCCCTCACCCACCCTCTCCCAACACGATCACTTCCTTCTCTCCCTCCCCTCTCAAAACTCCTCTTCATCCTCCACACGACCTGCTTCCTCTCGACCCACCGCAACGCCGGGCTCGATTGCGGAGAGGGGGATGAAACGCAGTTCGCCGTCTTCGGAGGGAGAGTGTGACGGTGAACCGACGAGGGTGCAGAAACGACAGAAGAACACGGAGGCCGCGAGGAGGTATCGGCAGAGGAAGGTGGATCGGGTGACGGAGTTGGAGGAGGCGTTGAAGGTGGTGAGTGAGGAGAGGGATGAGTTGAAATTGAGGTTGGCGAGGGCGGAGGCTATGACTGATGTGCTGAAGGGGATGGTGGGGAAGGGGTGACGATGATGATGATGATGATGGTGGTCTTTCATTGTAGCGCTTGAATGAGAAATCTTCGGTGCAGATGAGTCGTGTTCCTTGACTCTGAAGTTGACATGCCTCACCACGGATATCGCTACACCAACCCGTCAGCATAACCCCACTCACCCACCCAAACCATCCCAGGAAACTGATTGTGTTGGTTTGGAGATGGTGGAGGAGGGAGGAGGGAGGTGTAGGAGCTGGGGAGGTGTGAGTTTGTGAGATCGGTGTACAGGATGAGTGAAGGGCTAGACTTACACTTACTGTCACTCTCTACAGGTGGCTCGCGTCAGTTGAAGATGGTCACAGCACATGAACGATGTAGAGAGATATGGCAAGAAAGCTTCCTCACATTCGGATAGTCCGAAACACCCGCACTCACAATCACCGTATCAATCTCCTTCATGCCATCTTCCACCAACGATTTGACGAAAGCCTAGGTGGAATCCTCCTGATCAGCCCACGGACCTTTGCTACCGCCACAGAGGGAAAGTCTTCACGTCAATACTGGGTGGTTTCACTCAACATATCGCAGTCATAGACCTCACACCGCCCTTCACCGCTGCTCCCAGGCCCGAGTTTCGCGGCATGGCCGCGTTGACCGCCGCGAGTCGTGGCAATGAGGCGGTGACCAGCGGAGAGCAGCTGGGAGACGAATTCGTGGCCGATACCTCGGGATGCGCCGATGACTGCGAAGGTTTTGGTGGTGGAGTTCATCTTTGTATGAGGCGGCGGAATGGGACATGTCACGGGATCTTGAAAGAGGTTTCTGCTTTGCCCAGAGCCCCAGACGTGTCTGAGTCTTCTGACGTTGAGACTTCGGCTATCGGAGCGATCGATCAGAGCGGCTTCTTCGGGGACGTCATGGAGACGAGCGCACATGGCAGGTTCAGCCGCTCGTGAATGGAGAGGGAACAGGGCAAGAAAGGACGGGCAGTCTTGAGATCTTTGTCGACGAACAGGAACATACAAAAGAAGACAAAGGCGACGTGTTCAAACAATGCCTTATCAGCAGATCCCAGTATTCGCTCTCGCCACTCTCGCTTTCGGCCGACAGTAATCAAATGCCCGCCGCCACAGTGTGGCACTCCCGATTTATTCCGATGTCAGCACCTGCTCCGTGATAGGTCAATAGTCGCTAGGTCAACTTTTCATCATACATTTGTTTTACCTCTTTCCCTTTCTTAACACCCGACCTCCTCCTCCTTCGCCTCATCCACTACCACTCCTCTTGACATCCAACAACACTATCTCACGATCGACATAACCACTACATCGAATTCTACACATCACACACACACACCCTCAGGCACAATGGGCAAGGACAGCTATTCACCAGGTATGTTTCTATCTGCTCGGACACGCATCATTGAACTGGCAGGCGTTGGATGGTCGCGTGCAGGCATGGCTATCTTGAGAGGATCGCAAGACTCTCTGCTTCATCTGAAGATGATCGCCTTGCCTTGGAGAACTCTTGTGCTCGCGTGGACCCCATCTGCCTCCTTTCCAGATGTTGCGGCCGTAATCGCAACCCTTTCCGAGCTATCGCTAACTTCTCCCAGGTGACCCAAAGAAGGGTGCCAACCTCTTCAAGGTACGATTCAATCACTCAATCACCTCCGCCACTCGTTCGACTCGAAACACCGCGGTGGCAACGCTCCCAAACACCACTGACACCCGAAACAGACAAGATGCGCCCAGTGCCACAACTTGAAGGAGGGCGAGCCCAACAAGATCGGCCCTAACCTCCACGGCCTCTTCGGTCGCCAGACCGGCCAGGTCGAGGGTTTCTCATACACCGATGCGAACAAGCAAAAGGCCATCACATGGGAGGAGAACACTCTTGTAAGAGATCATTACACACACGCGGGGATGGCAGGATGGAACGGCTGACGATAACACAGTTCGAGTACCTTGAGAACCCAAAGAAGTACATTCCTGGCACCAAGATGGCTTTCGGTGGACTCAAGAAGGCCAAGGACAGGAACGACCTGATCATCTACCTCAAGGACGAGACCAAGTAGATGTCTCTCCTCGGCTGAGCTCGAACGGAGACCACGATGACCATCATCTCCGCACGGCTGTTCGAGATTGTACCACCACCACCATCCGAGCGACCTTCTCCGACCACGACATCCTCTATGTACACCGACCTAGAGTCTCCTCGTTTTGAGTCCTTTCGCGGAGGGTCTGCAGCAATGGGATTGGCATCAAGCGGGACAACTGAGAAAGCAAGGTTTCTGCTTCTGTGTTATATTGTTTGCATTAGGGCATGGGTCTTGTGAACGACCCTGTGTATCAGACCTCTCTTCTCGACACCAGACTCTCTTCTCCATCTCTTCTCATCACATCTGATCTTTCACTACCTGAAACATGACTGACCGCACAAAGAACTCGGAACGCGTGGACAGCATCGATGAGATCACGACGACGATCGAAGATCTGCGACCTTCACGAGCTCTGTCGCTGGAAGATCAGACACTAGGAACATCTCGGCGGGGATGTCTGGACGGCGTCAAACGGGACCATTACAAGAGACGGAGTTGTGGACACATTCTTCAATTCCAGGACACACTTTGCTCACCAAGCTTTCACGATGGGATGCGAGCATTGTCCCATATGCGCTCAGCGGGACGCGGATGGAGTATGGATTGGTCATCTGCACTGCTATCATCGTCCTTCTCGCTCAGGTGGGCCGAATCTTGCTCGCATGCCGGATGAGAATTTGTCGTGGTATGCTTGGCTATCCAGTGTCGGTAAGGTAGGTAATCATTCCATTCCGTCCTGCATGGGCAAGAAGAAAGAGTGTTTGTCATATTGCAGACGTACTTCATCGTCCTGCACCTACGGACATCGAGCCATTGAATTCAATTGTCCGAGCACGTGCTTGTGCATGTTTATCATTCCTTCCTCTTTCATTCACTTTCTGCCGCTCTCACAAGCGCGACAAATCGAGCTAGCGGCAGCTCAACGCGGCTAATTTCAATGCGCCCAGGCAGCAATCTGCGCGCGTTGGGCGGAAGGTACGGCGGCGACGTCCACAAAACTTCACTTCTGAGGTCTTCCACTTCTTCACAACACAACACAACACAACGACAAGACTTTCTTCCGAAATCAACTGCCTTCCACCTCGGTCACTTCCATTTTTCGACGGACAAAGCTCCCAACATTGCACCACTCTCATCAACCTCGACCGCTGCACCTCGCCACCACTCGACATCATGGCGAAGACGAAGGGCAGCTTTCATCCCTACCAGAACACCGGCTACGTGACCGGCGGGTAGGTGTCGAGTCTACCGCGCATCGTCAGGACACCCATACTGACCATCTCCCAGCCCGAACAGTATCACCAACCCTCAGAAGTGAGCAGACCCGTCAACCGACCTGCAATCACGCCACCTACTGACAACATGCAGTATCAAGTGCAATGGCTGCAACGTCGTGAAGCCCCCGGCCGGCTTCTCCGCGAAGAAGCTCGAAATACTCCAGAGCCACATCATCTTCCAGAAGAACAAGGGCAAGGTCTTCGACGCCGCCAAGCAGCAGCTCATCCCATGCGTGGGCTGCACCGCGAAGCAGCCCGTCGAGATGACCTGCTACTACTGCGACAAGACCAAGGCTCTCGACAAATTCAGCCTGGCTCAGCGCAAGAAGCGCGACACGGCGGTGAGATCCCTCTTTCCAGACTCGCATTTGGCAGGTGGCTGACGTTTGGAACAGGAGTGCTGGAAGTGCGCGAAGATCCGCGAGGGTGTCGAGCCTGACGAGAACGACAGCGACAGCAGCGGCAGCGGGAGTGGAGAGGAGAGTGGCAGCAGCAGTGAAGGTGAGGAGCACACCGGCGGCGTGGTAAGTTGAGACTCATGATGACGAAGAGAGGAAAGGAGGTGAAGCGATCACTAATCTCCATCCAAGTCCTTCAACGACGACAAGTTCACCAGCGCCATGGGCTCCGCCTCCCTCACCGACACCCGTAGCACCTACCCTTCCTCCACCGCTCGCAGCAGCACCGGCGGCGGTGTGAGTCTCGGCAACTCCGCTCCCGCGACCAATACCTACACCTCTTCGACCACCCGCAGTACCGCCGGTGGCAATCACTGGAGCACCGTCAAATCGAACAGCACCACCGGCAACGCAACCATCCCCATCGCACCAGGCTTCAACGCCAACAAGTACCGCACCGCTCCTTCCTCCGATGCGGGGTCCACGACTTCCAACCAGACCGCGCGCAAGAAGGGTGGCGGATGGGCGAAGCCGGAGTCGGGTCTGAAGGCCAAGCAGAACGTGTCGGAGGCGGAGGACGATGAGGACAAAGATGTGCTGTCGAGTGACAGCGATTGAGGCCGAGGGGAGATATGAACGGCGCGAAGCGTCTTGAGTCTTGCGATGATGGCGCAGGAATGAGCTGCTTTGAGATACCACGACTGATGCAGGCGGATGTTTCGCTTTCTATGCTTTTGCATTGAGAGCACCAATCTCGACGATGCTGACAATTTGTCAACAATGAGAAACGTCATGCTATGATCTCGTCTCTCCTACACTGCAGTGACATTCTGGATCCAAGTCAGCATTACCTTATCTGTAAGCACATCGACATCGACGTGACATGAAAGCAAACCGGAAACAATGTTGATCAGACTTTTTGTTTTGAACAATTATCTGTACAAGATTCCTCCTATTCCCATTGACAAGCTAAGCCGGCCAAACTCCAGCGCTCGCTCGCTCGCTCGCTTACTCCTTGCTGCCAGTGGGGTATAATGTACAATCTTGAACATGCGCCTTGCGCCGAGAGTGGTATGAACAATCTGATCCCAAAAGAGAGACACGGAACACCGACGCTCGCTGGTTCCAGGGTCGCCCGATCCTCGGTAGATTTGATCAGGTAGATCGGTCGAGATGGTGGTAAAGAAATACGAAAATGATGGTGCTGGTGGTTGAAAAGCACCAGCTGTGGTAGTGGATGTGGCCGGATGGCCGGCGGTCTGATCGTGTTGTCGAGTGACGGGTGGTGAGAGCGAGAGTGATTGGGTGAGGTCTGAGAGGTTTTGGTGGAATCACTGCGGTCTGTGGAATGCGATTCGACCGTAGGGAGGAGTGTTGTTGGTAAGTCCTCGGTCGTGGTTCCGACGTTCCCTCCTCATGCAATCTGAACTGTGCGACCTCTTCTCTTCATCCCTCCCTCCTGTGGCAGTCTCGCCAAAACATGAAAATCAAAAACGAATGTGCAGCCGCTTAGTCCGCGCTAAGCCAGGCCAAAGGTGTGTGGTTATAAAAAAAAAGTGTTTCGAGTAAAAAGGTGTCCGGACTTCCGCCCCGCGATGAAGTAAAAATGGTCGTCCTGGGTTGTGCTTTTCTCCACTTTCCCAATGGTGACGAAACGAAACGACTCAAAAGTCGTCTTCGTCATCATCGGGAAGGCCGGAAAGACTCGCCAGCGACGCCCAGAGTTCCTGCCAGGCGGATCGGGATGAATTGGGGGGTAAAGTGGTGGGCGTGGGCGGTGGGGGAGCGGATCCGGTCGGCTCCTTTGGTGGGTGGTGGATGTCTTCTTCCTCTTCTTCTGATTCCTCCTCGTCGTCTTCCTCCTCTTCCGCTTCGTCGTCTTCGACTGTCCTCGTTGCGAAATCGCGCTTCGAATGGAAAGCATCGTCGCACTCGATGTCCTCAAGCTCATCCAGAGCAGGATACTCGTGATCGAAGAAGGAGTTCGTCTCGGCCTCGTCGAAGTTGTCGTGCATGTAATCAGCAGCCGACATTTCAGTCTGCGCGCCCTGATCAATGTATCCCTTGAAGACTTTCGCCTCGGCCAGCCTGAGTGCATCGGCATCGATCAGCTCTTCCCTCAGCGCAGATAGTTCTCGAACAGGAGGACCTTCAATCCTCTTGATGGTGAGGCTCAACGCATGCCCGCGCGCCTCCCGCACAGTCTCAAGATGCCACTCCGCCGCGAGATCATGCCCTTCAAACTCCACGAGCGGCGAAGCCGGCACACCGTATCTATTCCGCCTCCGCTTGAAACGCGTGCTGACATCCTGCCAGTCGGTCCGCCAGCGGTCCATTTCCGATAAAATGCGGTTCCTTCTCACGCGCTTGGCTCGAGCTCGGCGGAGGTCTGCGATCGTCGCGTGCCGAGGGTCGACATCTTCGTCGGGGATGTTGTCGATGTCGACTTCCAGGGACTTCATCTGTAGTTTCAGGTATAACAGTTCGGAGTACTCGAAGCCGAGATCTGATCGTAGGCCCTCGTTCTCGGACTGAAGCTTCTCCACGTGCTGTTCGTAGCGCTCCCGGTCCTCGTTGTGGAGGTTGTTGAGCTTGCGGACTTCGGCGTAGCGTTGGGTAAGCTCTCCTTGGACTGTGTTGAGACCCTCGGAAAGACCTTGCAAGCGCACGGCGAGGCTGTCGCGCTCGGCTTTGATTTGCTCGTAAGTGAAGGTTTGGGTCGCATCCATGACACTATCGTTCATGCTCGGCTTGGATGCATGGGTGCGACCCGTGGCAGATGACTTGCGACTGGGAGTGCTAGGAGTGCTCGACACGGCGGGTTCAGGCGTTGATTTCCGTTCTTCGACAGGCTCGTCAATGAAGACGGCCGAGTCATCGAGGTTTGACGTCGCATTATTGCTCAGCTTGCTTAGCTCCTCTTCCATCTCTCCGAGCTTCCGCGCGACGATCGCGATAGCTTTTTGACGATCGCTAGACTGGTCGCGCATGAGTTGCGACTGGAGCCGGTTCATCCTGACCAGAAGTTGCTTCGTCTCGTCCGATGCGCAAGTCATATAGACGGATCGGCCATCCTCGGAGAAGTAATCCGAGAACGGCGAATCCTGAAAGTCGGAACTGCGACGGTATAAATGCTTGGCGGGTGTTGCCGGGTTGATGGACATTTTTGCGGCCGACATTTTGGTGCTGTTGTAACTCGGGAATCGCGAAAGAGGGCTGCTGCGCGAAGATGGCGAGGTCGGGCTGTAGCGGGGAATGCTGACGCTGCTGTGAGCCGCTCGGCGGTGAGCTCGCTTCTCCGTGCTCAGCACTGGACCTCGAGGTGTGTATGCGCTTTGGTAACGGGCATGTCGCGGACGTGATTTTTCGCGATTGTGGTACTTGGTAGAAGGGCCAAAGGGAAAGTTCCAAGGTGGTAAAGAATTGGTAGAAGACACAAGTTTCGGGGAAGACGAAGAAGAGGAGGAAGAAATCGGACCAGCAGGACTCGGAGACGAGAAAGAATGAAGAGGCGGGGACGGGCGCGTCATGTTGGGTGGAGGAGAGGTCGACGACACTGATTTCCTGGACATGTTCTCTATGCGCGATAGATAGATGATCCAATAGTCTCAGAGCGTACGAGCAACCCTACCACCGAAGTGGGATGAAGGAGAGAAACGCATGGGAGAAGGTCGAGCAAGGCGGTAAAGGCGGCGACTGGCGAGCTTGCAATCTGGGATGACCGGGGAAGAAACTTTCCGTCTTTTTCGCTGACTGCATTCCGACTAAACATGGAGTTGAGCCAGTCACGCCGGCGTACAGGCGAGCTGAGTCTGACTGTGGATCTTGGCGAGTCGAGAGTGAGGTGGGGAGAGCATCTAGAGTCTAGACGAGTCAGTACTGGGAGATGACAGACACAGACACATCTCAACTCCAAGTCTCCAACCGTCCGCGACCATGCTCGTCTGGACAGTCGATGAGACCATCGTTCTTGATGAACGAGCGTGAGGCGAGATGAAACATGTCGTCGCGTCGGACTGTAAAGAGCATGTGCTGGTCTTGAATCCAACAGTCGGACAACGGCCCGTTCCTGCCGATCTTCCCACGTGAAGCAGCGCGGGTCACATTTGGGTGAAGCTCAAAAGACTGGACATCAAAGCTCAAACCACACATATCTTCGCACATATACCCGGATTCGATGAACCAATTTGTGTTCATCACCTCGCCTAGACCCGTCGCCTGACCTTCGCTATCTGCACGATGGCTCCGACTGTACGATTACGATCAGCAATGCCTACCCGCATCCGTCCATGTTGACTCATCCCTCCTAGATAGCAGTACAGCCGTCGTTCGAAGAAGTCCACAAAATCGTCGAGGATACCGCGAAATGGCCCAATGCGCCGGACTTGATCCCCCTATGCACCTCGATCACTTCTGAATTCCTGACCCCCTCGGCAATCTACCTCAAGGTCGCAGCCAGGTGAGATTGGTCGAGTCCGGTGCACCCTCATCATTCCCACTGATGCGATCATGCAGCTCCCCATCCAAGCAATCCTTCCTCTTCGAGTCGGCCGCTACCTCCGAAACCATCGGCCGCTATAGCTTCATCGGCGCCAATCCGCACAAAACCCTTCTCTCCGGTCCGAACCATGGCCTTGAAGCCGACCCTCTTCCACAACTCGCCAAAGAGCTCGCACAACACCGCATTGCAAACGTCCCATCTTTACGACTACCTCCCTTGACCGCAGGAGCTATTGGATATGTTGGATACGATTGTGTTAGATACTTCGAGCCGAAGACAAAAAGATCGATGAAGGATGTTCTTGAAGTGCCGGAGAGTCTGTTCATGCTGTACAACACCATTGTCGCAGTGGACCACTTCTTCCAGAAGATTTTGATCATCACATATCTGCACGTACCTCAAGGAGATGCGAAGAAAGAGGAGCTGCAGGCAGTGTATGATGCCGGATGGGACACGCTGGCAAAACTGGTGGAAGTGCTAAAGAGCAAGGATCTGCCTCTACCTCCTCAAGAGCCTGTCGTCCTGGATCGAGAGTATACCAGCAACATCGGCCGACCCGGCTATGAAGGCCATGTCACAGCTCTGAAAAGGCACATCGTGACGGGCGACATTATCCAAGCTGTGCCCTCCCAGCGCATCGCCCGCCCGACCAGCCTGCACCCGTTCAATATTTACCGACATCTCCGGACGGTGAACCCATCTCCATACCTCTTCTACCTAGACTGCGACGACTTCCAGATCGTGGGAGCCAGTCCGGAGGTCTTGGTCAAGGAAGAGAACGGCCGCATTATAACTCACCCCATCGCCGGCACCGTCAAGCGTGGCGCTTCTCCCGATGATGACGCCGCCCTGGCCGCCACGCTGAAGGCTTCGATCAAAGATCGCGCAGAACATGTCATGCTGGTCGACCTCGCCCGCAACGACGTCAATCGTGTCTGTGACCCTCGCTCCACCCGCGTCGACAAACTCATGGTCGTGCAGAAATTCTCCCACGTTCAGCACCTCGTATCCGAAGTCTCCGGCATCCTCCGTGAGGATAAGACCCGTTTCGACGCTTTCCGCTCCATCTTCCCGGCCGGCACTGTCTCTGGCGCGCCGAAAGTGAGAGCAATGGAACTCATCGCCGAGATGGAAGGTGAGAAGCGAGGCGTGTACGCTGGCGCAGTGGGATATTTCGGCTACAACAGCGTGAACACAACAAACGGCGAAGGCAAAGAAGGAGCCATGGACACGTGCATTGCGCTAAGAACCATGATGGTGAAGGAGGGCGTGGCCTATTTGCAAGCGGGAGGAGGCATTGTGTTTGACTCGGATGAGGGTGATGAGTATGAAGAGACGATCAACAAGTTAGCGGCGAACATGAGGTGTATCGAGCAGGCGGAGCGCTTGCATTGGGAGGAGCAGCAGGGTGAGGCCACAGCGGAGGTAGAAGTGAAGAAAGGAGAGGCCGCGGTTGGTGGGAAGGCGGCGGAGGGAAGAGTTGACATTGCTGGATGATTGCAGTGAGTACTTCCAGCTTTCATGACATCAATACGTTCACCTCCATCCAGATTCTTCCATCCTCCATCCTCGATCATGTACGTTCCGCCGATCCGTTGCACCCAGAATGTGCTCTCTGCAGGTGAATTCACCTGCACTTCCATAAGCTTTAGTGACGCACTCAAATCTGGCCTCAGAAAACTTTCAACTCCTTTCGCCTCAAAATTTGAGGGACCATTTCCCCCCTTTCTTACCACACGTCCTCTCTTACCACAACAAAGAACTACCCGGCGGCGCATTATGGCTACACCGAGCTCCTCCCTTCACGAGCGCACGTCGCAAAGCGAAATCGACCCAACTCTTCGGCAAACTATCGAGCACCTTCACCGTCAAGCAAACGCGCAATACGATGAGTTGCAAGTCCTCAAGCAACAACACGACGCCTCTGCCGCCGCGCTGCACAAGCTAGTGACCGAAGCAAATACGACAGCCGTCGGGCTCTCGCAAGTTTCACTGAGGGTTATATACAAGGCTTTGACGAACTCTGACAGCTCGCCAAGGGAGTGGTGGGACGCCAGCCAGGAGTGCAAGCAATTGGCAAGATTGGCGGAGTCGATGCGCGAGAGTTGCAATGCTGCCGCCGGTTCGCTGGGGATGTTTGCGTCAGAGTACGCAGAGGAAGAAGACCTTTATCCCGCAAGCTCCACCAGCGCCGAAGGTCAAGCAAAGCGCGGCGCTCCACCTCAGTCAAGCGAAGAGGCGGAGGAGGAGCAGCCGCCGCAGAAGAAGTAATGGCGGTCAAGGCGATAGCGAAGCGTGCTCTCATCCTTGATGTGAAGCAGGACGCGATGGAGGCGCACTTGGACGCAGATGTGAAGCTCATGGCGAAGGATATGTCCACGTGGACGGAGGAGAACATCAATGCGACGAGTGCGAGATGGGCAGCTGAAGAGCGAGCGTATGACGCGGCGTAAGAACGAGCGTTTCGGGAGGGTAACGATCGTGCGTGGGAGGAGACTGAAGACCAAGCGGACTGGCGTGAGGCGGAAGAGCGAGAAAAAAAAAAGAAAGCACGGTGGACTTATCGTCCCGGGGAGGCTTGGGCGCGGCTGATGGAGTGCTTGAAATGATGCCGTGCGCAGGACCAGAGTCTCCGTTGGCTGAGGTGGATGCTTCGGGCTCGACATGTCGCTGAGATGGTGCGCGATGCTTCAGCTCTTTGCTTGGTAAGAACAATCTCTTGTTTCGTTTCATCTCCTTGATTGTTCACTGTCGAATCTCTCTCTGCCGCTATTCAAACAATTTCATTGCCAATCATTGTGACTGCCTGCACTCTGCCAGGTCTTCCCGTTGTTGAGCGCGCTAGCGTGTTCGTTGTTTTGTTCTGTGAGGGATCACAAGCTTGACTTCCCTTTCTATTCTTCCCTCAACATCTCCCGCTCACGCACACTCAGTGTGTCAACGACACTATGCCGCCGCCTTTCGACTTCCGCCCGCCTCATGCGCAATTTCTACAACTGAGCTCAAACGTGGACTCCAGGATCGAAACCGTAGAGGCGACTTCGTCTCAAGAACCATACTTCGCTCAATCTCCGTTTGGGTATCAAGTCAAAATCCCTGGCTCTGTGCGGAAGGACACATTCTGCAATCGGAAGCCTTTCTCGAGATCCAGCGGTTTTCATGAGCCCAGGACGGTGCCTGATTCTTCTGGCAGCGCCGCTCAGGCGGCCGATGCTGATGACGGTGACAAGAACTCAAAGGCAGAGCTCAAGCGACAACTCCAGGCTGCTCAAGACGCCCACCAAGCTGCAGCGCAACAGGCGACAGAGACCGCCAAGGAGCTGCGGAAGATCTACGAAGAGCGCATCACGCGGCTCAAACAGCAAGCCAAAGATCAGGACAAGAAGCGTCGAGAGGAGATTGCGAACGGCATCAATAGTATGACGCAGGCGAATACCAAGCTCTCTACCGCTACCACTGGGCTAGAGAAAACGCGCACAGATCTCGCCGCAATGCAGCGGGCGACAGAGGTCGCCGAGAAGAAGGTGAACTTCCAGATCGCCTGGCGTGACCTGCTCAAAGCGAAGATTGCCGTCATTCAGAAGGCCGTGCTAGAGACGCCGAATAGGTCAATCAAGGAGGTCTGGGAAGTCGCAGACAAGGCTCGCCCGGCTCCAGCAGCAGCAGCAAACCCGGCGCAACCAACTTCAGCAACGCCCGCAGCCATCAACGGACCGGCGCTCAACGCACTCTCCAGCCCAGGCCTACGAGCAGCAACTGCGGACAGGCCGGCAGCCGAAACCATCGCCAACTCGATCTTGCAACGCATGAAAGTCAACGTGTTTGTCACCACTCCACATGACTGCGACGGTACGACGGACACAGCGAAGACGCACAACGAGACACTCTATCTCGCCGCGGCACGCAATCTCGAGGCATTTCCGAAATTTCCTGGCGTACCAATGAAGAAGCGAGTGAGGGAGTGGACTGACAATCCCACGGCAACAGGCGAAGCATCAAAGAGCGCTTCTATATTTAGCGCCGAAGATTCCCCTGCCAACAGATTGGAGGGAGCAAAAGTACTTGCAAGCGCAGTGGTCTGGAGGTACATGATGCCCACGAGACAGCACATTGATATCATCATCAAGATCACGCACGATATTTCTTTCAGGCCGTATCAACACGAATACCTACAAACCGCTCTGTTCAAGCATGTCAATGATGTTCAGACTCGGATGATGGACTGGCTTGAAGTTCGCATGTATCGATTCGTCGAGCAGACCGGTGGCCATGATGTGTGGAAGGATACGACCGCGACGCAAAGACTTGAGGCCTACAAGGCGGCGCTGGAGCAGTATCCTGTTTCGATCTTCACGGGTCTGCTGGGAGCTGAGACTGCCGCTCATCTTGACCTGGGCTCAGTCTGGGGTGATTGTGGAGATGTCGATCGGGCTCGGCAGGAACATTGTGTCCTAGTGTTCGTTTTGGTAAGTGCCCTGGAGCGGGGTCACAGTCGATGGGCCGCTGACTGGATGACCTAGATGTGCGAATTTGCGTTCATATACACCATCCAGCCCATGAACGAACCGCATTCCGAAACCTCCAGGAGTATCAATCGGACCAGCTTTCTGGAGGCGGTCAAGACGTTGGTGTACGCCGAACCTCACTCTGTCGCGCTGGAGTCCCGATTGGGAGGTCTAGGAGATATCCCCTTCTTGGGCTTTCGCGGCGGATCAGCGGATAGCGATGTGGCAGCATTGATGACTTCACGGATCGCAGGTTCCGAGAGCGACGTTTCTAAGCTGTGAGTAGACCGTTTGTGTCCTGTTATCATACGTGTTAAGTGCAATGCTGACAGACTTTCTTTTGTACAGATCCATTCCGTCTTCCTCCGGGACGGCTACCGGAACGAAGAGAAAGCATGATTGTATTCTCTAGTTCTGTACGTTCACAGATCGAGGTGGCATACTTGGTCCTGCGGCTGTGGCTCTGGAGCATCTTCAAGGGCGTTCAATGCTCTCAAAGAGAACCTTTTCCGGCGACTTTGCCATCACAAAGCAGACACGGCGTTCACAAGAACCCAATGAAAATCGCCATCGGGATCCTGCCTTTGTTTTCCTTGCCAGATCTGATCTGACTGATCAATAAAACGCACTAGTGCAGTCTGTACGTCCGTGCTTTTCATGTGCGAAATCACCTTCCATTGTCCTGATTTCAATCCTTCTCTTTGCAAGAATCTCTCAACAAACCACGTTTATGGTCCGATATTGCGGTGTTACTCGTACGCCTGACTGAGTGAGTAACAATTCACAATCTCGCCGCATCATAGTTATTGGCATTGGAACATCCTGACAAGTCGCACAGCAAGTACCAAACCTCGACATGTCCGATAGCGTATCTGCGCTCAACATCGCACGCCTCCGCCGCGACGGTCGAGGAAGTTCCACCTATCTGAAAATACCCGTCAAGAAACGTGACCCCAACGACACCATCCTCCTCGGCCAAGCCATCGAAGCCGAACAGACGGCATTCGCATACATGCGCGCTTCAGCGCAAATCATGCACGAAGCCATGGAGAACAGCAGTATTACCGCCGCAGAACTTCGACAAGCAAAAACGCACTCAAAACGACTTGCTGTCACTGGAGAACTTTTGCATAGGTTGAGCGATGCAATTGTTGTCGGCACTTCGGTGCCGTTTGATTTTATGCGCTTGGACCCGAGAGTAAATACGCTCTGGAAGGATGAGGAGATCGTTGAGATGACTCGGACGATTGAGGAGCTCAACAGGAACGTCACTGCGGAGGCGGAGGCGGAGGAGAAAAGGGGCTTGATGTGAGGATGGCTGGAAGTCCGGGTCGGAGCGCAAGATAACCACATCTTCGCGCTTATCTCTCCTGTGAAGCTCTTGGTTACCACGACCATGAGTGCAGAGTGCTTCGGGCAGCTCGAGCGGCTGCTTGGGGAGCACAAGATACATATTGCGCACGGCATTGGCGAAGATGAAATCGAACTTGAGAATTGAACGCACTCACTATTCGCTCATCTTTCTCTTCTAGCAAGATAGAGCATAATATGTCCCATTCCCTCTGATGAGCTGCTAGAGATGAAAAAGCCGCGATGATTTTTGCTTGGGCTCGGCAGAGAAGGCAAGGATTGACGCCAATAAAGCTTAAATTGAAGTGAATTGGAATCCAATTACACGCACAGCTTCATTCACTCTGTACAATCAGAAAGCATGTGCGTATCCAGGTGAAGGAGACCTAAGTTGGCGAGTGAAAACTTGAATTGCGAGCATCTACTTCCATAAATATTTCGCACCTGCATCCTTTTTCAACAACACTTCCAACACATTCGATTACACTTCCGTCGCAATGTCTGCAGGCACACGATCCAGCCGGACCGCCAAAGGGCGGATCGAGAAGTCTTCGACCTTTCGCTCAAAATCCGCAAAGCAGACCAGCAAGGGAAAAGCCATGTTGTCAAAGAGTCTTGCGACCACTTCAGCGGCAGATGATGCTACGCTCACAGTGTCGGCGGCTGCGACTTCCTACGACTTCGCAGAAGAGGTCACATCGTCTCCCAAGACTTCTTTGATGATGCCTCGAGAGCCTCTCATGCTCTTCAGCAAGAGTCGGTATGACATGGAAGGGAAGTCTTCCGAGTATCAAGCGTCCCTCAGGTCATATCGGGGACCAATCACTCTTGCGAAGGAGACGCATCTCCCGGATCAAATGTCGTTGTATCAACCAGAATTCTCCAGAGATGACGCTGACCCTGCTATAGTCGTCTCTCATATCCCAATCCCGACAAAGAGCGCCGCGCCGTCGCCAACCTCTGGATCTATCGCTTCGGCGACCTGAGCGACGACCAGATCGAAGAGATCATCAAGCCCCACATCCAGCACGAGTCACAAGCCGTCAAGATGAGAAAGGTCCTCCAAAAATATGTCACCGAGTGCCGCAAATCAGCTTGCGATGCGATGAAAAGTGCCATGGAGGCGTTGTACCCGACACTCGGCGAAGACGCTTGGGAAGGCTCCACCGTCGAACAGAGGCACGAGCTTTTCGGAAAAGCGAGTACGAATGCGATGTCCAACCGATCGACTCAGCTGACTTCTTTCTCAGATCTACGACTCATCTCCCTCCGCCATCGACGAAGCCCTCTGGCCGAAAGACAAGGGATCCGTCGACTTCATCGGCATCGAAGCGAACCCGTCGAGCCAGAGCGCGAAGACCTACCGTGTTTTCAATCGGTACAAGTCCGTCCACCTCGCCGAAGCGACCATGTACCATCGCGTGTGGAAGTTCCAGCATCGCAAGTACGTTGAGAAGGAACGCCGTGGAATCCTCTTTTTGCAAGCCCAATTGTGCTGACCACTGGCTAGAGCGCCCGTGTTCGAGGCGTGGGATACGATGTGCAAGGACGCCATGGTCAAGGGGGGTGGTGGCGGTTCCGGAAGACCCGGGCGAGATTTCTGCTCAATGTCTCGGTGCTCGGGCGGTCAATCATCGACCGAGACCGCGTATGCCAGTCCCGATGGATGGCTTCAGCGGTGTCTTCGCTCCGCTATTCTGGAGGCGGCGTTGTGATGCCATTGAAAGAGCTGGTGGAAGCGCTCATCCATGGATTTTTGCATGACTTATGCTCCTGGAAAGGTTTTAAGAGGCGGCAAACGAGGAGTGAGAAGCTTCGTTCGACGGATTGATCTCACTCGATTCGTTGGAAGAACTCTTGAGAGTGTCTCGAAATAGTCTTAGTTGTCCTCTACAATCGCTTCTGCGGAGACCAACGCCAAGCAGCTGGGAATAGGCGACGCAACGGAGAGCAAATCGGGTCTGGATCTCATGGGAACCAAAGCAGAGAGTCTGGGGGAGCGCGCAGTCTAGTAGAAGTAGTCAAGGGGATATGTCGAGCCATCCAGGGAACGTCGTAGCGAAAATCATGTCAACGCCTGATCATTGCCGAAGCTGCGTTGGGTGAATGGCAGTCGAAAGTCTGGCCAAGTGAACCGTCAGCATCGTCGACTTTCCCGCTACTTCACTTGCAAATCACGTACCCTCAACCAGTCTCCTTCACCTAGTTCCCATCAATCTCCTCCCCTCTACTCAACTTAGCCCGCACCACCTCCCTTCAACACACACTCCTCCACAAACCCAAGACCCTACCCAATTCATCACCTATCCCACTCCACAATGTTGAACAACACACATACCTCCTCCACCTCCACCTCCACCTCCAACCCCACCCATCACCCCCTCTCCCATTTTCACCACCAACCCGAGAGCGCAGAATAAGACAAACGGGAGTCGATGATTTGGCAGTCGTCCAAGGCTTCGTTTTATCATACTCTATCAATAGCGCCCAATAAATGCCACACAAAAAGGGAAGAGAGAGTGAAGTATCGGCTTACTCTCTCCACAAGAGAAACTCCCTTCCATCCATGCCTTTCCATAACGCCGTCCGTGAGATGCATCCGTGCCATCGCTCGAAGTAGAGGGAGGAAAAGGAACCCAACGCCACGCTCAAAACTCCCAAACAAATGCCACCCAAACCAGAATACAAATCATGGCCCATTCAGGACCTTCGTCTTCATCCATTCCGACGTGCCCACACCCAAGTTCAGCCCGTTCCTCGCCCACCATTTCCTGACTTCCATTCCCCTCAAACCCTCATCTCCATCCTCCAACGCCTCTTCCACGTCGCAGGTCTTGTACTCCACTTTCAACCCGGATCGTCGCCACCATTCCAGAACATTCACGTTTCCGCTCTTCGTGGCGCCGACTAAGACCTGGTTGTCGAAGATCATCTTGCTACCTTTGGCCTCATGCCAGGCGGAGAGGATGTCGACGTGGCCGTGTGTGGAAGCCAGTTTAGCGACGGTATCTTCGTGTGGGAAGGCAATGCCGGAGGATAGCCACCAGCGAACGACATCCGTGTGACCATTTTGGGTGGCGTAGCAGATGGACTTGCCAGGTTTCAGGCGGATTTTCGAGGAGTCGGCGACGGTGGACTTGGAGTCATCGTGGGAAGTGGATTGGGACCTCCACCATTCTAGCACGGCGATGTGGCCTTGCGAAGAAGCCTGTTCGAGAGCGGCTTCGGTGAATTTGAGTGGCAAGCCAGAGTGTTGCCACCATTCGAGGACGTGCACGAAGCCTGCTCGGGAGGCGCCGTCGAGAGCTTCGACGTTGTATTCTTTGGTCAGGAAGGAAGGAGAAGTACGCCAGAACTCGAGGATTTCGGTGGCGCCGAAGATGGAAGAGGCTTTGTCGGGAAGGAAGGTGTGGCCGAACGTGGCCCAGAAAAGGTCTTTGTGCGCGGCTTCGAGGTGGGCGAGAAGAGGCGTCATGGCAAAGCGCATGATCAGGCGGATGCAGAGTTTAGAGAGCCAGCGTGGGACGGAGTGCGTGGCGATGAAGTGTTTGACATCGGAGAGCTGGCCGCGGAGGATGGTCAGTTCGAGGGCTTCCATGTAGTTGGACGGACCTTGTGGCGTGACGTGAGAAGCCCATTCAGCAGGCGGTTGAATATTGGTGAAGATGTGGAGTGTCTGCGCGAGTTCCCAGTCATTGGTATAGTCGAAGATCATGGTCCAGAGTTCGTCTGGAAGCCGACTTGTCGCACCATTACCAGTGTGAGAAAAGGCGTAGCGCTTGCTCGGTGACAACTCTAGCCCTGATCCGATGTTCATCAAATCCACCTGGTTGCGAATGGCGTCCACCAATTCATTTGTCGCCTCCCATGACACTAGCTTTTTCTCATCCTTGACAAAATTCCACAGCATCGGCTGCAGCACCTGCACCCAATTCCATTTTCTACGAATCTTGGTGAGTTGTTTCTTGGTCATGGGATTCTCCCACATCGCAGATGACATGCCGGGGAGGAGGAGGATCTTCTTCGACACATCCCACCCACGCAGCAGTTCCAGCAAGAGATTATCCGTTTGTCCATGCAGCATTTTGGCGAGATTGTTGGCGTCAATAGGAGCCAGCACCAGCAAATCCGCCCACTCGCATAGTTCTGCAGCCTCTTGCTCAATCTCGGCGACGTCTCTCACACTGCACTGACGCGTAGCGTTGGGCATGGTCAGACATGAAGATGAGGCGCGGATAAAGTCTTGCCCGCGGAAGGCGGTGTCGAGCACGGCGCGGACGGAGACATCGGGCAGCATGGCGATACGTGGGAGGAGATTCGAGACGATGCGGGAGTCGGCACAGCCGGTCGAGACGAAGACGATGTTCATTTGGCGACTTTTGTGCATGTCGAAGCGCGGGAGCAGGTCGTCGGGCGGAGGCGGAGATTCTGCCATGGTGAAGTCGTGGCGGGCGGAGGGTGGCTGTTATGAGGTGTGCATATGTAGGGAGGATATGCGGGGAGCAGCAACCGGGTCGCTTGCGTGAAGAAGGGAGTCGATGCAGGTGTGGTGGCACACGAAGAGACGAGAAGTCGAAGTGGAAAGTCGGCTTAAGAACGACGGCCCAATGATGACGATAGACCGCAGACACGCGGGCTAGTCAGCGACCTTGTATTGGCTCGCGAGGTTCACAAGGCCGGTAGCAGAGGTCGAAGGAGAGGGACTGACCAACAAGGTAAGGCATTCAGGGCTCACCGAGTGTTTACCACGGACAGAAACGACCACGTACCACGGCATGTCAAGCCTGAGGTGAACCTTGGGTCTCCTACAATCGACGGAGCTTCACATAGTTCTACTTTGGCCCCGAATGCAAATCGTGGCTGATCGGATGATAGAGTTTGGAGATCGAGGCTGAACGGCGGACTTCTGTCCGCCGTCTCGTATCCAATGGCATGAAATAGCATTCCATTGGTAATGATGATGAGGTCAACTTACTCGCTCCCGTCATCATACTGGTCGATGTCCTTTTTTGTCCGCGAGGTGGAAATGATTCTCTTTCATATTGCATTTGCAGCACGCAGCACGCTTAGAGCCGTCACGCCATGCTCCTCTCCTATACGGCAGGTGTTCGACTGTCCACGTCTCACTGCATCCATTCCCTGCCAGATCCTGGTTAGAAACGCCACTCCCTTCTCCACCGTCCGAATCATCCCAGCCAGTATCATCATCTACGCCACGATGGATCCTCGGGGACAACTCAGCCCTGTTCGAGGGAAATCGTGCTTTTTTTCGGTTAAGCATCTCCGTCGTCCACTCATATCTTGTCGTCCGTTCAAATTCTGAATCTCTTCCCCTGCCTCTGATCTTGCTACGACCTCCGTTCCCTGTCCAGTCCTTCGTCATCCAACATCTTCCAAGCAATGACAGGAAGATTCACGAAGCCGAAAATGAGCATAACCCTGTCTGCGGGCGTCTGATTGACCAACAACGCGTGGACATCACGCTCAATAAACGTGACATCTGTTTCCTCCCCGTCGCCTGTCTTGGATAAATGTCGTAGCGTCAACCTTATTCCGGCTCTTGGGTGTCCACTGCACGCCGCTTTTGTCTACCGCTCGATCGCAACGCCTCTCCCACCCTACACGGTACACCCCATATTCTTACACGCCGCCGACTACCTGTCCGCCGGGTCTCGACACTCCATCCCCGATCCACGTGCGCCCTCGCTCCTTCGGCACCCTTCCGCCGCAGTTGCCTCCGAGCTTCCCTCCATCGATCGCGGCATCTCCGCATCAACACCACCGAGTGTACCGTCGCCCTAGGTTCCACTACCGGCCCAACCACGACGCACCACCGGAGACGCTTGGTCACTGGAAGAAAGAGCGGGACTTGATGCATACGGCAGGATCTTGCAGTACTTGGTGACGAGTATACGGCTTTTAGGTCGTCAAATCGAATCTCCCGCGAGTCACTCGGGAGGGAGCAAATATCTCGCAAAAGGAGCACACCCGACGATAGTACACCGAGCCTCGGTGTCAATGGGAGCGTAATATCCGCAATCTTCACCGAAGGGATCCGCTCACGGCATCTCCTTCGCCACATCGGCCCGTGTCCACACATCACGCGTGCCGAACATGTCGGAGCAGGAGCGCTCCGACAACCAGGAAATCGGCTCGAGCAGCGATGCCGATGCAACCGCTCCCCAGGAACAGTCGCCCACGCGTGTCAGACCGAATCTTGAGAAAGAGTCCTTTCAGCGCATGAATCAAGACAGAGCTCGACCGCCACCTCTTTCCACCGATGGACAGCTCAGTCCCGAGGCCGCCGATCGAGTATACCCTATCAGATCTGTGGTTTCGGTAGACCCCAATCCTACGCCCGGCGTAAGAGGTGATCGACACGAGTACTTTGGCTCCGCCAGCAACGCCCGTCGCTCGTCGACACATGCTGGACTCGAGCCTGCAACACCTGCACAAGCGAGACAGACCAGTGCGGAACGAATGGCCTCCCCGCGAACGTCTGGAGACCACTCGCGATCGCAACGGATGGACAGGCAGGGTAGTACCTCCACAAATGCGTCTGTGACCCAGTCCTCTCAACCACCGACACCGGCGGTCACGCGACAACAGCCGCATGTCTTCAGCGACATGATGACGGGAGACGGCGGTAGCGATACGCAATCTCAGAAATCGGGGCAGTCCCAGGCCCAGAGCGACAGGCCGAGCGAGCGACCCGCTCCACATCGTACGACATCCATTAAGAGTGGGACCACAAGTTTGGACGAGGTCGGGCCTCATGTCACCGCACGGTTCAAGCATGTTGTTTCAGAGGGTGGTCATGCCATCATCACTGGACGAGACGGAGATACACTGCAACGATGCGAGGACGAGCCGATTCACATTCCTGGCGCTGTGCAGGGGTTTGGTCTTCTCATCGCGCTGGAGGAGCAGCAGGAAGGGAAGCTCATCGTGAGGGTCGTCAGTGAGAACTGCAAGCGGCTGATTGGATACTCTCCCATGCAACTGTTCGCCCTCGAAAGTTTTACAGACATCCTCTCCGAAGAACAAGCAGACAATCTCCTCGACCACGTGGACTTTATCCGGGATGAAGATGCGGATGTTGTTGTCAACGGTCCAGAGGTCTTCACCCTGTCCATTCGATCGCCTCTGAAGAAGAACCAGAAGTTTTGGTGTGCGATGCACATCAACGAAGCCAATCCCGATCTTGTCATCTGCGAATTCGAGCTGGAAGACGACCAGCTCAATCCACTGCAGGCGCCAAATGACTCTACACCCGAACCTCCAGAGGATACGCTGAACAGCCAGCCTACGGAAGAAGAGTTGGTGGAGAGCACGCACAACACCAGCAAGCCTCTGCGCGTGCTGAGAAGCGCTCGGAAGCGGAAAGGTGAAGCGGCGGCCATGGAAGTCTTCAATATCATGTCTCAAGTGCAGGAGCAATTGGCCGCTGCGCCAACCCTTGAATCGTTTCTCAAGATTTTGGTCGGCGTCATCAAAGAGCTCACCGGTTTCCATCGTGTCATGATATACCAATTCGACCACAGCTGGAACGGCAGGGTTGTAACGGAACTGATTGATCCTCGGGCGACCAAGGATCTTTACAAAGGCCTCAATTTCCCGGCCTCGGATATTCCCAAGCAGGCTCGGGAACTCTACAAGGTGAACAAAGTCCGCATGCTGTACGATCGAGATCAGGAAACCGCACGTCTGGTTTGTCGAACAGTGGAGGATCTGGAGACGCCCTTGGATCTCACATATTCCTACCTGCGAGCAATGTCGCCTATTCATCTGAAATACCTCGCGAACATGGCTGTGAGATCATCCATGTCCATTTCGATCAACGCCTTCGACGAATTGTGGGGATTAATAGCATGTCACACTTACGGTCCAAGGGGCATGCGCGTATCTTTTCCCATCCGGAAGATGTGCCGTCTTGTTGGGGACTCGGCATCACGAAACATTGAACGACTATCATACGCATCACGATTACAGGCGAGGAAGCTCATCAACACCGTGCCCACCCAAGCTAATCCATCCGGCTACATCATTGCTTCTTCCGAAGATCTTCTCAAGCTCTTTGATGCCGACTTTGGCCTCCTCTCCATTCACGGCGAGACCAAAATCATGGGCAACGTCGAACACACTCAAGAGGCACTTGCCATGCTCGAATATCTCCGAATGCGTTGCATCACGAATGTCATGACCTCGCAGGACATTGCGGGTGATTTCCCTGATCTTCGCTATACACCTGGATTTACCGAGATTGCTGGATTGTTGCTTGTGCCGCTTTCCGCGGGTGGGCAAGACTTCATTGTATTCTTCCGCAGAGGGCAGTTGAGAGAGGTGAAATGGGCCGGCAACCCGTACGAAAAGTTCATCAAGGAGGGTACTGAGGGATATCTGGAACCGAGGAAAAGTTTCAAGACATGGAGTGAGACGGTCGTGGGCAAGTGTCGCGAGTGGTCTGAGGAGGAGATCGAAACTGCAGCGGTACTATGTCTAGTATACGGCAAATTCATCGAAGTCTGGAGGCAGAAAGAGGCCGCGCTACAGAACAGCCAGCTTACCAAGCTGCTGTTGGCCAACTCTGCGCACGAGGTCAGAACACCGCTCAACGCCATCATCAACTATCTGGAGATCGCAATGGAGGGCAGTCTGGACCAAGAGACGAGGGACAACCTCACAAAGTCTCACTCGGCATCCAAGTCGTTGATTTACGTCATCAACGATCTTCTAGATCTCACCAAGACAGAGGAGGGCGGTGAGCTTGTCAAAGATGAGGTCTTTGACCTCGGCGCGACACTGTTCGAGGCCACCGACATGTTCAAAGGTGATGCGAGGAGGAAGAACATCACATACAACGTCCAAGATCTGTCGGGTCTCACCTCGCCGGTCATTGGTGACCAGAGGAGGGTAAGACAGGCTATCAGCAATGTCACCGCCAACGCCATCCAAAATACTGTCGAGGGAGGAGTGACCATTGAGATGTATGTCGCATCTCGTGAGTCTCCCGAACATGTTGATGTGGAGGTCAGCGTCGCCGACACGGGATGTGGCATGAACTCGAAGAAGCTGGATGCTCTCTTTCGCGATCTTGAGCAAGTGCAAATGGAGTCCGACCAGCTTCTTACCGCGGCCGATCCGGATTCCAAGAGCCTCAGGTCCGAAAACAGCAAGTCCGGAGAAGGCCGGACACTTGGTCTCGGCCTCGCAGTCGTCGCGCGAATTATCCGCAACATGAATGGACAGCTACGTCTCAAGTCCGAGGAAGGCAAGGGTTCTCGCTTTGTGATTCAGTTTCCGTTCGACCTTCCCGAGCCTGAAGAGGGGCAAAAACGGCTTGACGAAGGCACTTCTTCAGTGGGCTCCGCAACTCCCATGAATGAGCGAACATCCTCCCTCGGCACTGTTGACCAAGGCTCGGGCTCGGGCTCGGGCTCCTCCGCTACGGCTACCGTCACGACACCTCCGACCGGCGACACAGAAGGCATGATGACACTCATCCAACGTAGCTCCAGCGGAGCATTACCTGCTCGACGCAATTCGACTGAAGTCCAAGGCGGCGGCGCGAGTACTGTCCTCTCCCGCAAGTCCAGCAGTGACTCCTTCCAGAGCAAAAAGAGCCTGAACAGCATGCTCTCCGCCCGCAGCGCCATGTCAAAATCCTCCAACCGCAGCGCTATGTCCGAAGCCGACCGTCTTATCGAGGCGATCCAAGAACCGCATCGCGTGGAAGGCTGGCAGGATGGGTCTGTGCATCGATCCACTAGTCGTGGAAACACCATGTCTGCGCGGCCGATGTTGAGTAAGCGACACAGCACAACCGGCAGCGGTAACAACTCGATTTCTTCCCCGTTGAAACACCGACCGAGGAGCATCGAAGTCGCGCCCGTGCCGGATCATATGCGCAGTCAGAAGTTAGCAACTACAAACCGCCCTTCCTCGTCGCCAAACAAACCCGGAGAGTCCATGGTCACTGATCAAGGCACACCGGTCCGATCTGTCAGGATCCTCGACCATGCAGACCTCGACTCTCCCAAAGACGACGGCTCCCGCTCACCCGCTGCACATGAACGCGCCCTGCTGTCCTCGACCTTGCTCGAGGAACCGCCATCGGCTGGGGGGGGTTTTCTAAGGACGGTGAAAGTCCGCGACTGGACACACATCACATGCGTGTTCTAGTGGCGGAGGACGATCCTGTCAATAGCCGCATCATGAAGAAGAGGCTAGAGAAGCTGGGGCATGAAGTTGTGTTGACGGTCAATGGCGAGGAGTGTAGCAGCATGTACTGTGATAATCCGGGACAGTTTGATATTGTCCTGATGGATATGCAGGTGAGTCTTGACCATCGTTTGCACTCAAACCCTACGGTCTACTAACTCAATCTACAGATGCCAATCGTCGACGGCCTCACCTCCGCCAAAATGATCCGCTCCTTCGAAACAACCCACCCTACGCCCTCTCCCACACCCCTCCTCTCCCCCCGCGCCGCGCTCAACGGCCGCGTCCCCATCATCGCCGTCTCCGCCTCGCTCGAAGAACGCAATCTCCAAACTTACATCCGCACCGGTTTTGACGGCTGGATCCTCAAACCCATTTCCTTCTCCCGGTTATCCGAAATCATGGAAGGCATCGTCGACCCGCAAGTCCGGAAAGAGAATCTGTATCGCGCGGGAGGATGGGAGAGGGGAGGATGGTTCGAGGAGGGGAAGGAGGCAGAGCAGAGGAGGGAGGATGTGGTGGGGGAGAAGGTGGATTTGAAACCTAGTGAGAAGCCGCCGGTGAGCAAGCCGAGTGAGGGGGTGAAAATTGCGGCTGTTAGTGATGGGCCGGAGGGGAAGGAGGAGCATGCGAGTGAGCAGAGTCGGGAGCAGGAGAGGTTGTTGGCTGTGCAAAAGGAGGGGAGGGGAGAGGAGAGTGGGAAGGAGGGGTGAATTGAATGGAGGTGGTCAAGGATCGGGATCTGGATTCATGGATCAGGAGGATCGCATGCATGGAATGGACGATGGACAGCAGGAACAGCAACTCTCCAGTCGAGAGACCGCCACAGAAAGAAAGGCAGCATGCATCGTCAGGGCTACAGCAGCCCTGGAGGAGGACTTGGGAAGAGTCGAGCATCGACTTTGAGCATCGACTTTGAGAGCCGACTTTGAGCATCGACTTTGAGCATCGACCTTTGGAATGGAACGCACGGGCATGGAACGGATATGAATAACCCCCTGGGATTTTGTACAGATGCATTGAACGGATGGATAAAGGATGACGAGGATAGAGAGGAACAGCAGGACTGAAAGATCGCCGGACCGCGGCGCTGTACGTCGTGCGGTTCGGACAGAGCAGAACTATAGTGTGTTTTTTCGTAGTGGTGATACAGTACAGACGGCTGCACGGAGATGAAGCGTGAGAGGGGAAGTGAAATGAAATATACCTTGATGGTTGCTGGAGTATATCGTCTCCCTTCGTTCTCACATGTGGAAGAAAGAACCTCGTCTGCACTCGGCCACTCGGCTCCACTCATCGCACGTCTCGAAGCTGCCTGCCGCACAAATCTCAACCGCCGCCCTTCTCTCGTTTCCGATGAACAAACCTCCCCATAAACTCCCTCGGCTCTGTGCCGCCATCCTCCCACATCCGTCCGTACGCCTCGACTCCCATCTCCACCGCTTCCTCCACCCCATCCGCCCGTTCCCAGCCTCGACATAATTCCTTTTGCGCGCGAATAGCTCGTGGTCCCATTCCGAGCAATCGATCCGTCCATTCCTTCACCGCTGCATCCAACTCCGTCTCCCCACCTTCAACGACCCGTTCGACTAAACCCCACCGCTCCACTTCCCTCGCATCGATCCTCTCAGCGAGGTAGACTAGTCGCCTCGTTCGTCCCGTTCCGATCAAACCGGGGAGAAGAGCGGCTTCCACGACGGAGGGGATACCCACCGCCACCTCCGGCATGCCGAACGTGCTGATCTCGCTTGCGATACGCAGATCACATGAAGCGGCGAGTTCCAAGCCCGCGCCGAGACAGAGGCCGTGGATGCGTGCGATGACGGGGACGGGGAAGGTGCGGAGTGCGGTGCAGGTGTCGTGGATGTGGCGGATGAAAGTTTGGGCGGAGGCAGGGGTGGAGAGGGCGTGCATTTCGGAGATGTCGGCGCCGCCGATGAAGGAGGGGGATTTGGATTGGGGGGTTGGGGTGGAGGTGAGGATGAGGCAGCGGAGGGTGGGGTGGGAGGAGAGGGAGCGGAGAGTGGAGATTAGGGCGTGGAGGAGAGGGGTGGTGAGGATGTTGAGTTTGAGGGGGTTGGAGAGGGTGATTGTGGCGATGTGGTTGTTGGGGGTTGGTTCGGTGATGGTGTGGGATACGCCAGCGGATGGGAGGGCGGAGGTTGATGATGAGCGGGTGGTGGTGGCGGCGTGGCGTGGTGCTGAGAGGGGGTGCTGCACTTGGCGTGGTCGATGTTGGCCAAGGCTATGGTTCCTCGGACTTGTTGCGGCCCAGGATGTCCTCGTCTGCATCGATCCAGTCTGGCTTCCATATGGGGAAGGTCCTGGAGGCCATGTGCCGCACCAAGCAGTAAGGCGTGGCCTAGACTTCGTCGTGCCCAGCCGGCCGAGTTTCGCTGACCACATGTCGGATCGCAGGCAGGAATTGGCGGACCGGCGAGTCGGTGTCAGCAATATTACGGCTGTTGATGGGTGCCAAAGAGGAGTGCTCTCCCAGACGGATCCATAGCGGCTGGAGTTCCAACCGGTTTGGCTTGAAGGAGGTGTGGTCTCCCCGCAACGCGAACAAGCTTCAACTCCAATGCCGCGCTATGTCAGTCCCCACTCCACGCAAGCTATCGAACCCCGCATGTGAGATGAATGGGTCTGTTTAAAGGCGAGAACAAGACCGCGTAACAGGTTCTCCTGGTCTTCTTGCGTTCTCTTTCACTTCCTCTTGACCAACATAAACTCATTCGATCTCGCCAGAGATCCTCGAACCAAGCGCAGAATCCAAGGAACTCTCCCCAACCGACAACATGGGTGACAAGATGAAGGCTCTCCACTACGATGGCCCGTACAAGGTCAGCGTGAAGGAGATCGAGTTGCCAAAGATCCAGCATCCCGACGATGCCATTATCAAAGTTACGACCTCGTGTATTTGTGGCTCAGATTTGCACATGTACGAGGGTCGTACTGCAGCTGAAAGTGGCCTGGTATTCGGGTAAGAAAGCATTTCACAAACACGCATTGCGTGGTCGAATGGACTGACAATTTGCCCTTGCCAGACACGAGAATATGGGCATCATCACAGAAGTCGGCCCGGGCGTTATGCTCTTGAAGAAGGGCGACCGAATTGTTCTTCCATTCAACGTGGCAGATGGAAGATGCAGGAACTGCGAAGAAGGCAAGTACTTCAAATGGGAGAAGACCTGAAGAAGCTAGATCCGAAACTGTCTCTCGGGCCGTGTCAGTCTGAGCATGGCTGACCTTTCGCCTTGTGATAGGCAAGACGGCGTTCTGTACAGGTGTCAACCCAGGTTTCGCCGGAGGAGCCTACGGTTACGTAGCAATGGGACCGTACCAAGGTGGTCAAGCCCAATATCTTCGCGTGCCATTCGCAGACTTCAACGGCTTGAAATTGCCTCCGGGTACCGAGCATGAGGCGGACTTTGCTTTGTTGGCGGACATCTTCCCAACTGGATGGCACGGACTGCAGCTCTCGGGTTTCCAGCCTGGAGAGAGCGTGGCTGTCTTCGGTGCTGGTCCCGTTGGTCTGAGTAAGTTGCATTGTAGACTCGAGGAAGGCTTGCGGCTGACAAGTCGCAGTGGCGGCCTACTCTGCTGTGATTCGCGGTGCATCAAATGTCTACGTCGTCGACCAGGTCAAGGAGCGTCTTGATCAGGCTACCAAGATTGGCTGCACGCCCATCAACTTTTCCGAATCGGACCCAGTCAAGCAGATTATCGAGAAGAACGGAGGCATGGTCGATCGTGCGGTTGATGCCGTCGGATACCAGGCCGTGGATAAAAGTGGCAGCAAGGAACAACCGAACATCGTTCTTGATCAGTTGATCATGGTGACACGACCGACTGGTGGACTTGGAATTCCAGGTACGAGGATAGAAGTTATTTGAATTCGACGATTGTGCTGACTTTTCACAGGCCTCTACGTGCCTTCAGACCCTGGTGCTCCCGACGAGCAGTCCGGCAAGGGCCAGATTCTGATCTCTTTTGGCAAGCTCTTCGAGAAGGGTCTTTCTCTTGGTGAGTCGTGTGCACGGGACTCCTTCGATTCCATGGCTGACCATTCGCAGGTACCGGACAGTGCAACGTCAAGGCGTACAACCGATACTTGAGAGACCTGATCATAAGCGGACGTGCGAAGCCCAGCTTTGTAGTGACCCACGAGCTCAGTCTCGAGGATGCTCCAATGGCGTATGAGAAGTTCGACAAGCGCATAGAAGGATACGCCAAGGTCTTGCTGCACCCGAACGGCCCTCTCGAGTAGAATTCGTCAAACTTGCTGCCGGCGAAGCTCGTAGATAGGAAGGATATCCGATTGGTGTTCAAAGCTCTTCAGTCGTGGTCTGGCTGCGTAAGAACAGCTGCGGGTGTGTTGTGTCCGAACGCTTGGTTTCATCATGTGCTTTTTCACTCGCACCTCTTTCTCACAAATCGTCCTCGCCCTGCAGAATCCTCGCGCTCACAATCTTGAGCTCCTCTTCTGGCCTATCCTCAGCACCCGTCTTGACCAGTCCCATCCGCTGTACAATCCTCATTCCGCTCTTGACCCGTCCAAAGATCGTATGCTTCCCGTCCAACCAGGGCGTCGGCGCGAGCGTAATGAAGAACTGTGAGCCATTGGTATTCGGACCACTGTTGGCCATGGACAGAATTCCAGCGCCAGTATGCTTCAAGTCCGACCTGATCTCGTCCTCGAATTTCTCGCCAAAGATGCTGCTACCGCCACGTCCTGTACCGGTCGGATCGCCGCCTTGGATCATGAAGTCGGGGATGATGCGGTGGAAAATGGTGCCATTGTAGTAGTTGCGACTCGCGAGGGTGCTGAAGTTTGTGCAGGTCTTCGGCGCGTGTTCGGTGTAGAGTTCGATGACGATGGAGCCCATGGAGGTCTCAAGGAGGACGTTTTGTGCCATGTCGGGAGGAGTCGTGGAAGACGTGAGGTTGAAATGAAGTGAGTGACCTTGTTGGAGGAAGAGACAACCTTGATGAAGCATTGAACTTTTTGCAGCACGATGTGAATTTCTCAGCACATTCACTCCAGCTCTCATTTACCACGTGGTTCTAACGCGCCTTCCGGACATAGATATTCGACTGCGGTCTTCTTCTTGCTGGGTCCACAGCGTCAAAGAGTGACGTGGTTGAGCACCATTCTCTTGCTCATGGCACAAAGGTACCTCCTGCGAGCTGGAATTTCATCGATCTCGTGTCCGGGGTTTCGGTATACACCTTGTCCGATTTCCGGAACATCACATCGCATGATTACCGGGAAAAGCGTGAACCGGAGATTGCCCGAGGACTAGATCGCACAATTACGAGGAGTCACACCAATCGAGCCTCGAAGAGACGAGGACTCCTCATTTGATGCCTGTCGCGACCTGGATCAGCACCTCTACAGCAGGTAGGCACATCGGAGTGGACACCCCTTGTCGCCTCCAGGGGGCTATTCCCGTGAGCGGATTGGCCTGGTCCTCATCAATCACGGCAATTACCCTAGACGTGCCCCATGAAGCCTACAGGGGGGTGTCCACTCCGATGTGCCTACCTGCTGTAGACTCAGGTCTGACCGGACGTCGGCGGATGTGAGACTCACGGGAGTCTGCAATACAAAGGATTGGGATTTCCCAGTCGACACTGCTCACCTCCCTCTGTCTTGCAACCACCGTCACACAACCACCAAGCGTTCTACCTCACCCAACATCAACTCAACTCGTAAGTGTACATACACTGGACTGATGAAGGGTTGAACATGAGGCTCACTTCTTGATCTGTAGGAACAACTACTTCGAATCATCGGAGCTTCGCACTGCTCTACATCAAACACCAAGCACCAGTACCGAGCATCAATAAGGTCGTCGCAGAAATGCAGCTGTTCAGCCTCATCGCCGTGTTCTTCTGCGCCCAGGCCTTTGCGCTGCCTGACCCCATTGCCGGCAATCGAGCTCCCACGTGCGTGTGTCCAGCGCACACGAATCACCCCGGAGAGCCTTGTGGAATAAGCCTTCCTTGTAATTGGCCCCACAAGGGCTTGCTCTGTTGTTGAATGGGCTGGATGGGCTCTGCTCGGCACGGAATCGAAAATGTGTGAGAGGGCGGAACGGATGAGAGGGTGTGGATCTTACTGTTGGAAGGCAGGCGATGGGACTGCTGAGACAGAGAATGAGGTTGAGAGGCTTGATGTAGAGAATTTGTCGGAAGGACGAGAAGTGATACAGAAAGTCTTGAACCCACAGACGCCCTCGGAGGTGTCTCCCGTCCGCATCTGTTTCTCTTCACTGTCATTGTAGAATGGTCTTGTTGTTATCCAAGTCTCGTCGAACCATGGCTTACCAAAACTCCCATCTCCCTCCAGGTGAAAATCTGTAATCGCCGGCGCAAAGCACAAGCAGGGTATGTTGAATATTCAGACTGACGGATGCCAAGGTCGCTTGAGGATCCTCGCGGCCAAGGTACTGACAAGCAAGTGCAGTGATCGTGTGCCGCTGAATGGTCTGTGCAGGTCCAACAGTCCCGTGTGTCCATACCTTGACGTCCCGATCGACCACTCATCTCTGCCTCAAGGCCTTCATCAACGCCTTCGAGAACTCGTGAGCGCTACTCCATGACAGCTGTAGGGCGGATGTATCAGTCGGAGTGAAACCCTGTTGTGTAGGCTCAGGGTTGATCGCTACTATCGAAACACTCTGAGGTGGCTACGCTGACGGAATCGAGGTAAAGCAATTCCTCAGCACAACTCCAGCCACCTGTTGTCTGTTCCCCGGCCAGATGCTGAGCAGACTGTCGCGACGAAGATTGAGAGGCAAATCGACCATGCGTGGAGAAGGAACGCAACTTCAGTCTTCGAGAGAGAAAGCTGGCTTACGTAACCCAAAACAGACGCGACATGCCCAATATAGACTCCGTTTCTGTAACAGGAGGCACCTTGGGTGACAACGTCCATCTTCCGTGTGCTGTACTTGGTCTCCTGCTTCCACAACACGACAGGGCCTACGCATCACATTGACCACCATGTTCAACAACTGCTGCATCGCGACAAACAGCCTTCTCCCGGCCCTCCTCGCCGCAACAGGGACACTCGCAACATTCACCTGTCCCAGGCCTGTCAACCCTATCGCCAATAGTCCTTCAAACGCATGCTGCAAGGAGCTGATCGAATTACCTTTCAAATTCCCGGGAACGTCACTCTACTTTGGCAAGAGCTGTACGCCGCTATCCCAAATTTCACCGGACGTACTTGTCCAGCACGCTGATCTGGTTACAACAGGCTCCAAAGCGACCATCAGCCAGGTCACGGGTCCCATGACGGCGGCCACCGAGGATTGTCCTGAAGACCTGCAAGCTGGGTGCTGCGATCCGGTATGTCGCCTTCAGATTCCGGTGGAGGTCGTTTGTGAGGCTGAACTGTGGGATGCGCAGACTCTATTTGAACTGACCGGATCGGCGCCGTGTACTGGTCCGAACTCAAGTCTGGGTTAGAGGTACTTGATTGGTAGGTCTGGCATTTCGCATTGTTGTTTTGGTAGCCTCCCATTCGGATGGGTGGGCAATGTCAGGCACCGGATCCTGAAGTGAGACGGTGCCATTTCGGTACGACGGGATGGTGGGCATTGTCGTCGTCACCTACTTGCAGGAGACCAGCTTCGAGTGTGTTATGCCATGGGCAGACACGACGACAGGACTGAGAACAGCAAGAGTGGGAACATGGCAGAGGTTTGCAATGTGAGCAATGTTTAGGGATATATTCACAAAAATGAATTAACGAGTACATACGATCACAGATAGATGAAACATCGGCTTCCCGTCCGATCAGCTATGAAGCATATCACCAAGCTGTGCTTAAGTATATGGCCCTTTAGGCTTATAATAGTGCGACGAGAACTTCGAAATTATACTTTTCTTTTCTAGGGGAGACCCCTAGGAACTGCCGGCGGCTTTATAGATAACTAATAGCGACTTTCTTTCTAGGGGGAGACCCCCTAGGATCCCCCCTTTACCTACCGGCGGCGGTGTTAATAGTAGAATTACGTAGACGGTAGTACGTAATAGTATATTTTCTAACTTTAGTAATAACGTTAGGACGGTTTTTTAACTTTAGCTTATAGCTAATTAGATTTTTAGGGCTAGGGCCCCTATAAAAATCTAGTTAACTAATATAGGCCCTTTAGGCTAATAAAGAGTATCGTTATAGCCTTAATAATATCTAGTCTCTTAATAATAGGGCTTTAAAGTATAGTTATAGGAAGTTAAGACTATTAGTATATATAGGTCTAACTAAATTACGAATCCCTTAATACGTTTAACTACTAAGGAAGCTTAGCTTCTATACTAAAGAAGAGACTACTAATTTAAAACTAAAGGCCTCCTTCTACTTAGTTACCTTATAAGTACGCTCTAGGTCCTACTTATAGAGATAGGTTATCGAAACCGGGATTATTACGGGTATAGGTAAGGACGCCGGACTAAGGTAGTTAACGCCGGATAAGGGCGACGGATATAGAGCCTTAGTATATTCGAAAGAATATATACCGCTTAGATAAACGAGTTTTAGCCCTCCTCGGAGAAGAATAGCCCTAGACGTACGACTAGGATCCCTAGTTATAGCCCTATAAGGTAGCTCTTACGCTTATATAAGTCCTTACGAGAGGTATATAAACGAATAATATTACCCTTAATATTCCGTATAACCTAAACCGCTTCTATAACTAGCTATCTCCCTCGTATAAGAAGAGTAGGATACGTCCCTTCCTAAGAACGACCGGTTATACGAAGTACCTATAGGAAAGCTATACTAAACCTACCTAGTATAGCTACCCGATACTTACTAATTAAGTACTAGCTATTAGACGGGGATATTAAACTCGCCTACTACTTCTATTACTTTATTAGAGAAGAGAACTACTCTTAGCTTATTACTAAGAAGTTCCTACTATTAGCCGTACTTATAAGAGAAGTTACGCGGTTATACCCTATACCGACCTTATATATACCTACCGGAGTAATAGGCCCGGATAATATACCTAGTCTAGGGTTCCCGAATAACTAGGCTATAGATAAGTTAGAAGTAACCTACTTAGTAAATATATTCGTCGCTAATACGACTAAGGTAGGCGTTACGCTATAGACGGACGTAGACGCGGACCTATTAAGTAATACTATAGCCGCTATAGCTATTTACCGTAAACTAGACGGTAACGCCGGACTAGCTCTACTATAGAGTCTAAACGCTCTAGAACTAGCGCTACTAATTATCTAAGTAGCTCTAAGAGCTAGACCGGTTATAGTAGTAGAACGTAGGGCTTAGAGGGTCTTACGCGAACTTAGGGAGCGCCTAATAGTCCGGACGTAAGCTCTAGTTAACCGTAGACCGCTATACCGACTAATTCTACCGGCCCGTTAGGCTAGATAGTAATTAGCTAGCCCGCTACTATAGCGAAGATAACCCTTTCGTTAGCCGACGCCCTTATAGTAATAGAACCGCTTATTAGAGACATTAGTACCGACTCCCTCTCTACTAAACTCTCCTAAGCTCCTAGTAGAAGAGGAACCTAAGGATCTCGTACTAAACGTACTAAACGCTCTAAAGGGAAATAGGATACTAACCTACGAGGCCGCCTACTAGTACC